>JAVTVJ010000794.1:600000-1017495 GCA_034509425.1 Eopsaltria australis
TTATTTTGGACTCTTGATTTCCTTTTGGCCAGCATTACAATGTCACTTGCAAATATGAAGGTTTGCATAAATCAACTGTCCCCAGCAGCATTGTTTTTGAGATATAAAGTGTCTTTTTTCTGATATACTCAAACACATAATCACAAATATATTACTTGCTGTGTTTTGAGTTGCATAACAGGTCAGGGCTCTGATGAGTCATAGGGACCTGACACATTGAGGTCCTGCAGATCATGACTATACTTCTGGGGTTCTGTATGAAAGTTTTCAAGCCCTTCTCAGAGTTTTGGTGTTCTACATAATTTTTCTTCATTCAGGGTGCATTTGCCATTTCTGAAGGATTAGATTATGATTTCATAAGATTTCATATTCCTTATTATAAACATCAGTATTTTGCCTTTGTTCATATTCCTAAGGGGACTATTTGAATGGGGACTTTTGTTTCTAGCTCTTTGCTTTTCTGCACATTATAGGCTTCAGCTATGAGGGCTAGAGTCCCATGCAGTTTATGATGCTTAACCTAGTCTGATTTGCCTTTTAAGGATGTATTTCTTTTCCCTTGGCAAAAAAATTTAGTTTACAATGTGACAGACTCTGATATTGTCTAGGCAGTTATAAATTTAATGTTTCCCTTAGTATTTTAAAAGGAACAGGACTAAGGGAAGTAAGTCTAGGTTTGAATAAACTCAATGAGTGAGTGAAACAAACATTATCATCTGAGCAGGACTGGTGTGTCAGTGTGCCTATGCTCCTGGTTGTGCAACACTGCAGGAGGGAAGCCCAGTGGCTGGAAACATGGCTTGTTATTCAACTGCACAATGAAGTCCAGGACTAAGAACTGTGTGTATGGCTCTTGCAGTAGGTTATCTGAGACATGGTGGTTAAGGATGCAATAACATTAATAAGTAATGTCTATGTCTAAGTTTTAGTTCTTTCCTCCTTGCAAGGGTCCAGGGACAGAGAGATTTCACATAAATGCAGTGACAAACACCAGCTCTTTATAAAGTTCTGTGGCTTAGATGGAAGCTCAGTTTCCAATTGCTCTTTGATTCTTTTCTGTTATAGATTTGTCACTTGCAGGCAGCTGACTTCCCTGATGGGAGGCAGGAAGCTGCTAATGGGGAAACACCTTTCTCTCTGTTGGTTCATTCTTCATCAAGAGGATATTTCCTAGGATAGGAAACTCTCAAAGGAAGTGAGTATGTTAGGAGGATGGGAGGAAATGGAGAAAGAGGGAGTCCTAAATGATCTGACAACAGCACTGCAGCTGCTCCAGCCCTTGCACAAAAAATAGCCAGCATTAAAGGATTTATTTATATAAATATGCTTTTAAAATGTATTTTGATTTATAGGTAACTGCCTAGTTGAGTTAATTTTAGCTCACTTGTCAGGATGTGAAGTACATTGTATTATTTTTTGTCCAGGGTAAATCAGCAAGTTAATAAGAATCTGGGCTTCCCACTCTGGCATGCAGCATCTGCAGCTTCAGAGAGGGCTGGGGAAAGAAACAGACCCAAATTGTTTGTCACAATTTTCTCCAGTCATTATCTATCTCCCTCTCTGACCTTTGCAAGTGGAGCAGTAAGCAAGGTGTGTGGTAGCAGCCTGTTCCTGACTATAAACAGCAGCCACAGATTGCAGAAGGACTCATGTTCCCATTGAGTGATGGCCAGAAAGTGGTCAGGGTGCTGAGTCAGTACAGCCAGAGAGAGCCAGGAGCGCTTAGGATGGTGTCTCTATGTCATCTCACCTTGTGTGTCCTACTCCTACCCTGAAAAGCTGAGCTCCCTGCACTGCTCCACGCTGACAGCAATCGTTTCTGGGCAGTACTGAGGCAGTGCTCCCCTCTGCTTTGGCCCTGTTTCTGTCTGATAACACAGGCTGCTGCCTCCCTGGCATTTATCCATCATGTTGTGTCTGGAAACTGGGTCAGAGAAGACTAGCTTTTTGACATACACTTTATAATCATCACTCTTCATTGTGAGCTGCAAGGTCACACAATTCAGTGGCCTGAGGAGAGACATGGATGCACTGAACTACTGCCAGAGCAGCTGAAAAAGAGCTCCTATTCATTGCAGATTACATGTTTTGACCTAACTCTGACAGAAAAGCGTACCTGTCAGCTCCATGGCAGGCTGATTAGGTTAATTAAGTCCTTGTCTATGAGTACAATAATTAGAACTGTCAGTTATTTAAATGATGATAGAAGAAAGGCAAGATTCAAGGAGAAGCACTGGAGTTTGGAAGTACTAACAATCTAGGAGGGAATCCATAACAGGCAGTGATTTAACACTTCCCTTCAGGCAACCTCATTTATGAATAATGCTGAGGGGAGGAGAAAATTATGTTCACTGGGGGTTTATTTTGTTTTGCACCTAAAGTAATGAGAACTGAGATAGTCAATACGTTCATAAATCAGATTTACAGGCTGCAAGCTTAACTGTAGCCTTGGGGTAACCTTGGAAAACTCTCTTTTCACAGGGATGGTCTGCAGAAAGAGAAGAATAGTGTGTATCTTCTAATCCTCCCAACAAAGGTATGAGAAGTCATTTTGTGTATTCTTGTAGTTTTGGATTTGTCAGTACATGCCATGCACCAGGGTGATAAGTTACAGTAGTAGTGTGGTTAGTAGCACAACATGGGAAGAAAGGGAAGCTGAAAGAAACAAACTCAGGAGATCCACATCCAAGGCTAGAAAACAGGTCTCTGGTCATTGCAGAGAACCCTCTTAGGATGTTTGATTATTATGCCTCGTATTTTTAGATGTAAATACATTTGCAAGAGAACAGAGAAAAGAGAACAAAATAACA
The DNA here is from genome assembly GCA_034509425.1 of Eopsaltria australis. NCBI lineage: Eukaryota > Metazoa > Chordata > Aves > Passeriformes > Petroicidae > Eopsaltria > Eopsaltria australis. The sequence goes on from JAVTVJ010000794.1 coordinate 602,811, forward strand.
GTGTGTCTGGAAAACGTGCTTGCTAGGACCAGAACAGGGTTTTCTTAGTTCAAAGCCAAGAGAAGACTGTGGAGGAAGAGAGGATCCTCATGGTAAACCCTTCCAGTGTGGTAGGTGGAAGTGTGATATTCACTGAATCATGTGGCAACCAAGTGAGAGACAGGAGGAGACCACCTGAAAGCCTCAGTCAAGAAAGGACTAAGGTACTGGATTTTGAGGTACAAGGAAGTATTTTTGGTAACTATACAGCATTAAAATCAGATTTAAAGAATGCAATTGTATGGGTTTTTTAAAAGAGCACATCTGTCCCAAATTTTTCTGCATGCATGCATACATCACAAAAAAATCATGTAAGCCAAACAATAATTAGGAAAAAACCCTCCAGAAAACAGGACCAACCTGTTTTTGTGGAACTGAACACTTTCTCATCATACTTGCTCAATCAGAGAAACACACTGTTAAAAAGTCTGTATGGATTGATTTGGACATGGTTTGTGGAAGGAGGGATAACACTCAAATGTGAGGTTCTCAGCCATTTCTTCACATTGCTTAAGAAAATATATTCACTGTAAAGCTGAGAAGATTTCATAAACATGGCAGTGGTAACAACCTCATTTTTAACTGACAGTGCATAAATCTTCTGTGCTGTTGGCACCAGATGCTAGAAGAAGCTTGAATTATATCCATCTCAAGAAGAAGTGCCAGAGCCAATCCCTTTCCCACCAGCAGGAACAGTTGATGTGTATCAGCAGCTTTTACAGTTTAATAAATTTGGTGATTAAAAGCAGTGATTCCTCAGGGTAAGGATTGCTGGTGTTGTTTTGTGTTAAGCAGAGGCATCTCTGGCCAGCACTGAAAGTAATGCTGCCTGCCCATTACCAGCTGTTAAATGAGAATTGTTGAGGAAACCTCAGTGCAGCTTTTTTTTTTCCTACAGGAGAAAGGTAAAAATTATTTAAACATCACAATATAATGCTCTGGTCTCTGGCTGTGGTGAATATCAAATGCTTTAGCTGAGGATCTAAAGATAACGTTGGCATTTTGTTATCCAAGCGCTTCCCTTGCCATGCAGTGCTCATCCCTGGGCCCCATGGCACACAGACACCTATCTCCTCTACTCTAGTGATAAATGCAGAAACAACTGTGGAGCCTCTGCTTTACAACTAAAGTAATTCAGAAATGAGCAGAGACTAAGTCTCCTAGTCAAAGTAATGCCCTGAAATCGGGTTAGAAAGAGGACATTGCTATTTCCCTTCCTTTCAATGCTATTTAGGTAAAAGGAGCTAGAAATGTCCATGCTACTGAATCATGAATAGGGAGCATTACAATTTTATTTGTACATATTTTTTTCTCCCTAGAGATCTCAATGTATAGAACACTGTCACATTTCAGATGATAAAACTGGACTAGTGGTTGCCTCACACTGTATTTTATAAACTAAAAATACTTTATAAAGAAAACTTCTTCCAGGTTTCAACATAAAATGAATTACCACAGGATCATGAATCTTCACTCCTCAACAAGCAGACTGGATGTGCATGGCCTCATCCTACTGCAAGTGTCTGGGGAGCTGAGATGTCTGTGTTCCACAATGGAACAGGGAGAAGACCCCCTGAATTTACTGAGGGGAAAGGGCTTAATCACAGTCACTGAACATGATGCTCTAGCTCAGTTGAAGGGCTCAGTTTTTACAGATTACTCAGCAAGAGAGAGAAAAAAAGAAATTATATTTCAGTTGAAAAGATATGAAATTTTGACTGAACTGAGTTACACCTCTTTTAATTTTACAGCTTCTGAAAACTTGTAAAACCACTTCTTTTTATCCCTATATTGGGTCTCACATTCTTGTTTTGTGATATCTGCATGAAAAAGGCATGGCTTCCTTGAGCAGGATAGCCTGGAGAGCTGGCATGAGCAGACCTGGTCCAGTGGGTGGAGGCTGAAGCATGGGTACCCAAGGGCAGCCATCCAGCCCTACGCTGCACAGCACAGATGGACAAATGCCTGCAGACCTGCTGCACCCTGTGAGCTCTGCATGTGGGTTTTGTATGCTTCTGTGCAGGCTTCTGTGTAGGAGTGCTGCTTCTGGACTTAGCAGAGGTAACAGACCTCTGCAGCCAGAGCATCCACAATCCAAAAGTATTCAGGTGCAGAATTAGCCCAGAGGGGCTTTGTCTGGCAAATGGCAATTACAGGGATAAGCTTGTGGTATTCTGGAGATATTGCACACCCAGGCAAGGAGCCTTCCTGCTCTGGATTTAGAAGGTAATTTCTGAAGCCAACAATGCATAATGAGCAGAATTTATAAGACAATTTTGTTTATATTATATTTTATTTATAAGAGAAAGACAATGCAGGGCAAATCTCATGCTGAGGAGGTAAAGGCCAATAGAATTGCCTTAGGAGCTTTTGAGCATATGTATTTCATAGTCTGGTGAGGATGTCTACATTTATCGAGTGTAACACACACAAGATGCCAATGACATGAATAAAAGAGTGAGGGTTAACTGGAGGTGGACTTGTAAAAAACAAGTCAGAGGAAGCAAGCAGTAAAACCTCAGATAATAATGACAGGCTTTAGCTGCAAGATGGATATCAAGACCAAGGACTTTAACCCTTCCTAAATTAGAGATTGGTTGGATGCGTGGTTGTATTTCAGGCATGATTCTATTTATAAATAACAAAAAGGTCTTCATGCAACCTGCCAATTTATGCAGATGGACAAAGACAGCTTTGGAGGCTTAATAAAGGCTTTTTTGTTTTACAATACTACATCTGTTTTAGATAATGCAGGAATGCTGTTTAATAAGATCTTTCATATACGCTTCCCGTTTAGTATCTCTCCCTAATCACTTCAGATGCCCATATTAGCAAAATTAAACTATACAAATGGTACAATGACAAGAGTCAGATCTGAGCAAGGACATAAACCAGTAAACCAGATGCCATCTGTAGAAATTCCCTGGTCAACAAACTAATAAAATTTTCTTTTCTTCCCCTTTGATAAAGGCTACATTTTATTAAGGAAGCCGCTTTTGACAGCTGTGTTAATACAGTTAAACGATATTTCTGAGAAACTAATCAGAGAAATGTCTGGAAATAGATTAGGTCTCCTCTTTGATTTAGAAACAAAGTGAAATTTTTAATAAGACCATTTAAAAATAGATTCAGCCTCTGACTTGCCATTGTGAATAACTCAAAACTAATTTTTTTACTAAAATCTGATGACTTGGCCAGAGTTTTGACAAGATCACAAGATCAACAGTGTCCTTTCATGTCTGGTGTCACAGCCATTCTTAAGAGCACTCAAGATTGCATCTGATTTTATTATTTGGAAAAACACAGAAGAGTAAAATTTAGAGTGAATCTCAACTGATATATGCCCATGTAACGTCTTTTATAACAGTTCACTCAAGAAGAGCATGTGCCCATTTAAAATTTTACTGCATCCTAAATCCAGTAAGGTTGTCTTACTATCTTTAAGACTATTCTAAGTGCTGCAGTTTAAAGAGCATTAGCAAATATAATTTCTCCTATATTTCCTGCACTCATTCCCTGCCTCCCCTGACCAACTCTTGAAGAGAAAAACAGGTAGTGGCAGAAACTGCTTATGAACCAGAAGTAGGGGTAGAAGTGAATATCGGTCTTGCTGTCCCAGACATTGCTGCAGTTTGGTGCCAAAATAATTTTCTCATTGTGCTAATTCCTTAATAGTAGCATTGCACGCTCAACGGCAGTTCTCTGCTCCACATGGCTTGACAGAGGCCTTTTGTTAGCACTGATTGCTGGAGGAAGTTGCTCAGGTCCACTGAGATCCACCACCCAGTCAGCTGTCAGACTGCCCAGCAGCCCGAGCTTACAGTGGGGGCAGCACAAGAGCACACTCCAGGGATCCTGGAGACCAGCACCAGCCGCTGGCTGGCGGAGCACAGTCCATTCCCTGCGCCATGCGTGGTCCCCAGCAGCTGCTGCAGCAGCAGCAGCTCCTCCCAGATGGCTGGGCCGTGGGGTGGCTGTGGGTGGGGGTGAGGGGAGCCCTGCCCGAGTGCCAGGATCTGAGAGGAAGCGCTGCCATTCACACAGCCCAGCTTGGCCCCAGCCTTGCCAGCACACTTGGCACACGGTGACAGTGTAGCCTCTGTTTGTGTCAGTGGCTCTTTCAGCCAGTGTGCATTTGGAAAGCCAGCGTGCTTCAGAGAGAGTCAATTTAGCTGGGGCAACTCGGGTGTTCTGTCAGAGAAAATTCCCTCATCCCCACAATCATTTGGAGGCACCACGGTCCAGGCGCTGAGTTGGCAATGCCTTAGATCACCTCCCAACACCTGAGTCATCCCCATGTGGGACTCATGCAGAAGATGCAAGGCAGGAACCACATGTGCTTTTGTGTCCATGCATGTATATGAAAGCTAAATTGCATGGAAAAAGCCATGAAATCTGTGAAATCAGGGATTTTAAACATAAAAATCCAAAAAGTTGAAATTGAACGTGGAGAGTGGGGAAGAGCCGAGACCATTGCAACGATGTCCATTGCAATGAAAGCCAAGATGGAACCTGTTGTATTTCACAGCCTTTTGCAGACTCTGCCAGCATGGCTCTCATGATTCCACTTGTCCATTCTCCATCCCAGGCATCCAGCTCCTTTAGCCCACAAGTGGTCAAGGACAGCCTTGGAGCCTGCTGCCAGAATGCCCTTGGGGCAGTGGCTGCTGAAGATGACTTCCCAGTCCCCATGGCCCTGATGGGGCTTGGCAGCAGTGGCTGAGGAATGCACTGGCCGATGGAGCCTGGCAGGACTGGGAGACCTGGAGCCTGTCAGAGGGGCAATCTCCTCCATTATGGAAGTCAGCAGGAATCAGCAGTGCTCTGACTGGAGCATGGCACTTTTGTTCTCTGCAGTGAAGGACCTTGTGCAATGAGGGTAGTCATTAAAGATCTCTTATTGCATCCTTAATGCATTCATATTTCATGATATTCTGAGAGTCTGAGGCAGTACTGCTTTTGTATGTTTGGCATAACATCAAAACAGCCCACTTTGAAGTATTTTCCTATAGGTTTTACTGCTCATAAAAGAGAGACATTTCAGAAGTGTTGTTTCACAAACCATTTTAGGCTCTATTTTAAATTAGCTACCTTACCTGCTATTATAATTTTCTTAGATTCTGTGAGAAAGCAACAAGTGAGCAGGTTTTTTGATGAAAATCTGTTCCCACCTTTTTGATTAAACTGTATATGTTTAATGTTCTCTGTTGCTGCACTTTAATATGTATTTAATAAGACTCTTTAAAATCCAAGCCCCAAATCCTTATCTGCAGATCAATGGCCCAATGCACAAAGAGCCCTTGCATTACAGTTTGCTTTCCTCACTGCAGTAATGGTCTGTGGTCTCCTGAGGCAGCAGGCCCCCAATCTGACACTGAAGCTGCTAATATGAAGTAAAAGGTCCTGACTTGGCTCTATTTCTTGCTGTCTGCCATCACTTGCCATTGCTCCAGCTGGATGTCACAGGAAGCAGCTACATTTTCTTCTCCTTCTTCCTAAATATGGCCATAACCAGAGTGGTGGTGATGAAGACATCTCTGAGAAGGACAAAGGGAGCACACAAAATCTTCCAGCCTCTCTGCATAACAGGAGGTGAACAGTTGTGGGCCAGTTGAACAGGCTTAAAGTCTCCATGGGACTTCAAATTCGTCCCTCTGATGTAACAAATATATGTGTGTATATAATATATATATATATATATATATATATATATACACACCCTGGGGTGGAAATCACACCTGAGGATGAGTGTTTGCATAGGAATAGAGAAGCAGAAGTTGACATCTCAGGAAGCAAAGTCTTGATCATCTCTGACCTTTAAGTTCTTTTGAAACGTCACCAAAGAGATGAACTATTTATCAACTGGGTGAATCCCTCTTCCTGCCTGCAAGTCCCTGGCTGTGTTGAGTTGGTCATCAGGGTGATAAGCAGATGATGCAGTTCTGGCTGCCCCTGGCAGTGGAGTTCCTGCATGTGGTTTCAATCCTATGGGAAAATAATAACTATTGTGAGCATCCCACACACATGCATACACAGGCATATCACAAGCGGCATGATGTCATGTTCAGTTCCTGCAAACTGTTACTGGTGCAGTGGATCCTCATATGCTGGACTGCAATAAATTCATTTTTCGTGTTAAAATGTCAAGGGAATAAAACATGCTTTCTCTGATTAACAAAGAAACCAGATGTTCAATAATTATTGAAGTGCAGGCAAATTCAAAGCCAAATAAAGCAAGTATGTCTGGATATAGTCTCTTCAAGATCTGTTTTCTCTCCCTTCAGTCTCTCTGCATGAAAAAATAAAAATCTTGCTGAGTGGTAACACAAAAGCTGATGATTAATTGTATAATTTTCTCTCTGGGGTATTTAATTTCTGGGAATCATGTCACACATAGCCCTCACTGGGCTATAAGCATTTTCCATATGCTGTAAAATATTATAAAGATTTCTCCCTGCATTGAACCCCTCTTATGATCTAAATAATGTCAAGGGCCCAATTGTGCTTCCTTATGTAGAATTTAAGCACCATATTTTAAAGACATTATTAACTACTTTTTCAACATGAAAGTCAGAGACTAATGAAGGACATGGCAAGTGTACTCATGATGACATTGAATGGGTTATAGTTTTCAGTGAAGATTTTTTAATTAAATTTTTGAGATGTGCGAGTGTTTGGTGAACATTGTGCTTATTTGTATATGCAAACATGGTTAACTGGGCTTCCACAAGCAGAGAATTTCTTAAATATGTAGTTTTGTATAGGCCTTATAGAACAATTAGTTCTTCTGTTCAGTAGTCAACCCAAAGCAAGCAAGTTCCTCAGGATACCAGTTTGTGCCTTTTAAAGTATGAAAACATATTCACCTTTCTAAGTCTAGAAGCCTTTCCAGAAAGAAAATTCAGCCAGATTATCGGTTTTGGGGTATGCAACAGGTGAGTCCTTTATGATGTTTTAGGATATACCTTTCTTGGCATGCTTCTTGAGGATGCACTGCACGCTGCAATGCATAGAGGTGCATACACATTGCACAGCACTACTCTAACGAAAGGTGCTTATTTTAAACTAGAAATACTTTCTTCTTGTGAGCTTGGTTTTCACCTGGTTTCATTTTGTTGGCTTTGCCCCTAAAGGACAATTTAGGAACACAAGTAATGTACAGAAGATTTGCAGGATGTAGACTTCAGAAAGCAGCAAGACTAATATCTACTGATGTTAAGCATTCACTTCTTAATAATGAAGACTTCAAATCATACACTACTGACACACTTGAATTTAGTCACTTGGCTGAACAGAAGATAGGGATAATTTCCTTTATTCTTTTGTTCATTATATTAACTTTGATCTCAATATATGGGCAATTCTCATTACACCACACTTTCCTTACATATGAACTCTCTACATAAGTCATGCATATATTTTAGGCTATTCACTCTGTTTACCATCAAAGAAAAGGGACTGTGCAGCTGGATATGGATACTTTTATCCTAAAGGAGGTCAGGACAAACTGTGCTTTCCTTTGTTTATCACAACTGAAATCTCATCGCAAATTATTTTTCATTAATCTCAAATCCAAAATATATTGCAGCAGAAGTAAAAGCCAAGCTGATATCTTTGATGGATCTCCATTCTTAAATAAAGTACAGATATTTTCATTTTACAGCTCCATACCCCTTCTCAACTTGCAGAGATGAACTGTTTTTTCCAAGTTTTGAGGAAGGAAGAGAGTTGCAGGCGTATCACTCACAAGCTGGAACAAAGATTGACCAAACTCAGGAGTCCCAGTTTTGGGGCATTAAGGATGTGCTTTCTCCCTGTGTGCATCTTTATATGGTGCTAAAAGCAGCAGCAGCAGCAGCAGCAGCAGCAGCAGCAGCAGCAGTGTCAGTATAGCTGTGATTACTCTTCCATACTGGCTATCACTCTGCCTCAGTGCTTGTTTTTGGTACACAGCAAATTTTCACTGCAGCTAGGCCATCCCCATCTCTAGAGACACTCTTTTGTCCTAGCTGGCTTAGTGTAGAGCAGGTTCTGCAGGAAAGGCACTGGCCAGGGATGCAGTGACCAGAGCTGACTGCAAGGCATGGATGTGTGTAGAGACCCAATCTGGCTTCCACCCTGATGCAGAAAGGACAGGAGCACATGCTGTTCCTTCCCAGCATGACCCTCCTCTGCTGTTACTCTTCTCTTGTCTCCAACCTTCTTCTTCATCTAGCCAGTTTCTGTCTCCAGCCCTTAATTCTGTCACCCAGTTCCCAAGGTGGGACTTGGAGACCTGATATAACCTAGGGCAGGCATGGTTAAGACCACAAGTAAAAGTGTGTAGAGCTTCAAGCTAGATCATGCATGGTAGTAAGCAATATCTTCAGCAAAAAGTGACGACATGTGCTAGGAGCTACCAAGCACAAGTAAATTGTAGATCTGAAAGGTCTGTAGCTTTGCCAAAAAGTCACAGGGTTCACACAAAGCATTTCTGCCTCACCTCATCAAAAACTCAAGTGATGCTCTCAGGCTTCCAGAGTTAAACACTTCAAGAGAACATGCCAGTAACAGCACAATTACATTTGGATACACTCAAACCCGTTTCCCTCATACCAAGACTTCTAGGAGTAAAAATGGCCCGGGGTGAGGTAAAGTCCATAGCTTGGAAAATTTCAGCTCGACATTTAAAGTTTGACAAAACTCTCTGCAACAGAAAAGGGATACCTCTGCCAAGTCATGCATCTGAAATAATTAATCCATGGAAAAACAACCTCAGGAGCTGCTGGATGCCCGTGGAAGCACCACACGGCCGTTTCAGTACCCAACACGCTACTCCCCTGGGAAAGTATGAAGAGATTAGGCGGGCAGCCAGAATTCGGGCAGAAACCGCAGCAGGGTTAACACACCCTTTCCTGTTTCCCCCGTGCTCCCCGCGGGAGCAGCGGGCGGCGCGGGCGCTGCCTGCGGCCAGCAGAGGTCGGGGCGCGGCAGCGCAGCCCCGCCGAGCGCCCGTGCGGCTCCGGGCAGCCCGAGCTGCTCCGTGGGGCGACACCGCTCCCGCAGGGGTGTCCGGCCTGCCGAGCGACCCCTCTGCCCCCCGGGGGCCCGAGGAGGGGTTCGTGCTCTGCTTCCTATCCAAGGCTCTCTGCGGATCTCAGCTGAGCCCCTACGAACAGTGGCAGTCTCTGCCATGGGCAGCCTCCAAAATCTTGCCAGAGAAGGGAAGCAGAGAGGTGAAGTAACTTTCCCAGTGTCATTCAGTAGGTTAGTCGAGGAATGTCGCGTTTTCTGACCCCCACGTTTAGGAAACTTGTTTTTCTGTGTGTCTGAGGGGTTCAGAAAGATTCGAGGCGAATTCTACAGTGATACTACATTTGGCTGATGGTACATCTTCACCCATTTTAGGTTGACAGGCCTCCACTTCAAATATAAATCTGTCACAAATCCAGTGCAATGGCTCTTTCCCTCTTTCCTAACAGTCTCTTGCTGTTCAGGAATATTCCCTTATTGCTACGTTCCTTACATTGGGCAGTTGTTTGCTGTAAAGTCTCTCACCTCATTTAGCTATGCTGTGCACAAAAGCAGAGGGATGCCATAATGTCTGAGACAATTAATTTAAAAGATACAGAACAATATTCTGCAAAGCTGTTTTCAACATGTGAGGAACACCCTTACCCTGAATCATTTACATTATATTTCTTCCAATACCTGTTAAATTTCAGGTTATTTCTGACCGCTCTCTGTTCTGACTAGAGACAAGTTTTGTGCTTTGAATTTTAAGTTAGCCAATCTAGTACAGCATTTTCACTGTCAGAAGATTTTTTTGTCCCTAATTTTTGATTGTTGATTCCTAGGCAAAGGAAAGTATTATGTAGATCTTTCTTTTCTTTTTGAGTTTTACTGGGTGTTCATTTAGATATATTCATAAAACAGATCATAAAATAGATACCCAGTTACATAAATTGCACCCCATTGTAGCTGGGCTCTCTTACTCCATATTTACAGGATACACTGATATAGGCTGCAATAAGAGTCTTAAAAAGAAGTAATGTGTTAAGAAAAACATGGAAAAATTATTTTATATTCCTGATTTAAAAGATACTGAAAGTAAAATTATTTAAATGCAGGCTTTTCACACTCAGGATGAGATCCAGCCACATAACCTTCAGAAGTCTTGTACAGCTTTTGTATATTGGAGAGAAAATAGAGAAGAAACTTGATCCTAGTCTATAATTGACTGCGGTGGGAGAAAATACTTGAATCCAGCAGGATCTGTAATCAAGTAAAGCAACAAACTGTGCCTGAGGACTCAGAGGTCACTCTGGAGAAACTAGAAACTAAAGGATGCTTGTAGAATCAGAAATGTCTGCCTGCTGGACCAGCATATCAAGGGGTGTAGTTCTGTGGAAAGCAGGCAGTTTTCAAAACATCTGTTTCTGCTGGGAGTGTGCAGGGGACATCATGGTGGAGCTCTGGAGCTGATGCTCAGCACTCATCATCTGGACTCTGCAGATCCTCATGGAAGGTGCTGTGACACCCAGCATGGGCCCTTGGATGCCACATGAGCACAGGCTGTGCCTCTTTTTCCAGCAGAAGCCTGGGTGGGAACGCCCAAAGGTGAACTTAACGAACAGGAAGCAAGAAAACATGTGGAATTAATCAGTTCCAGTGAACTGGCATTTTCTCATTAAAATGTGTTCAGTCAGGCCCATGAAGTGGAGAATTGCTGCCCTCCCTAAAGTTATATCCTGGTTCTCACACAGCCAGTTTATTCAGGAAAGAAAACTGGATGATGTATCCTCCCAACTTCCACATGAATTCCTGCTGCTTGTTTACCTTTGTGGCAAGTCAGGATGGTTTTTTGACTTCATTAGAAAGCAAGAAGTAGCTCTACAATTTTCAGTGACCCATGCTCAAATATGCTTTGCAAAAGCTTAGTTGTGAAAATATCAGTAAGATTTTGTGTTGAAAGTAGCAAGTTATTCTCTCCAGTTATACTCTCCAGCAGCTGTATCACTTCTTCAGCAGCTGTATAATTTAAATAAGCTTTTAGCACACTTTCTGCATGCAGAGTTAAATATCCAGGTCAGATATTTGCTGGTTTGACCCTTTACTTCAGTGAAAAGAGAACATATTTGTATGTTATTAATCCTCACACATTTTGCTATCAAAATCAGTAAAGAAAACAAGAAAAACTGTGGGTGCAAAATAGCTGGATTAATGGTGGTCAGATGGTGACTTGAGTTAGTGGAAGTGCACCAATAAAATACAGCAGTTCAGAAGGAGAATTTCCACAGGAGAAGACCAGAACTTATTTTCCAACAAGTGCAACATATGAAGTAAAATTGAAATAAGGGAGCCACAAACTGCTAAGGAAGAAAATACTACTTTGAAAGATCTGAATGATACAAAGAGATATGTTTCAAACAGATTTGAATCTTGTTTTTTGAACTTATTTTTCTTGTTTATTACAATCTCCTTTTCTCCTAAGTTTATGTTAGGCTAATGTGAAAGTAATCTGTGCCATGTTTCTATTCCAAACAGCAGTATAAACCCGAAAGTTTGCAGCCAAGGCATCTCATACATCACTGAATCATAGAATAGTGAAGGGAAAGGATCTTGTTGCAGAATATGGCTGAGAGGGAATAGAGTTGCTTCTAATGCTGAGGCTGCAGGACAATGTGGGCGGCAATTATCCCTGTGTTCCCATTCCCTAAGCAAACCATTTTCCCAGAATGGCCAAATGTGGAAGTCCTGAGGTTACACCACCTGGATCAGCAGCTCTGTGGGCACATCTGACTTTGGTTTACAAGGGCATGTTGGGGGAATCCTGCAGCAATTTCTCCTCATTTGTGTGGGAGGGGAAGTCTCGTATTTCAGGATGCCAGCATTCTGTCCTTCATTGGCACAAGCCCAGCAGGGCCTACCTGACACTCCATGCTCTCTGGAATGGCCTTATTGTGAGCTGCAGAAGTCCAAAATACACCCTAAGACCCCTTGGGCTTCAGTCTCCCCTGAATGCTCTGGATGCCTTTCAGACTTGTTCACTCAGCCAGACAGCTGAGTCCTCCATGTGACACAGTAGGGGCAAGGTGCACTCCAGATTTGTAGCATTCATGGGCAAATGAGCACCTGATTCTTTCTCTGCCCTGCTCTACATCACTGTGTTTTATGCCACCAACTCTAGTGGCTTCTGTATAAATCACTATCATGCCTTTATCAAGTCTCTTTGCTTTCATGGCTTCCAACTTTTCCCATTTTTGTGTTAGCCAATACTGGTAAGTGTCAGTCCCATGTGAGTACATTTATGCCTCAATTGCATCAATGTCACCAAAACATCATTAGCATTGTATTGAGAACTTTGTAAATCCCAGGCCTCACTGAGATTGACGGAAATTAAATGTTACTTTGGGGTATTCATCATAGCTACATTAGTGTCAGACTTGTGTAAAACATGTCAAAGCACAGCCTGTGATTTTACACAGACCTGTATAAGCAATTTCTAATAGTTTTCTGCTGTGAGCTCAGCTGATACAGTAAAATCTCTTCTGGCTGAAAAAACTCTTGAGAAATGCTTTGTGTTTCCAGATAGGCACCTTCAGCACCAGTAGCTGCCTCAGTGCCTGTAGAGCTCAGCAGAAGTGGCAGTGCTGCCTCTGAGCACTGAGCTGTGCAGTCCTGTTGAAACTGTGTTTGTTTTCAAATGTCTGTGCTTAGCAGTTACTGGGCAGTTTGCTTGGAGAAAATAAAACCTAGGAGCTGGCAAATGAAAGGTCAGCATCTGAGGTGCTGTTTCTGATAGGACACATCCGTTCTGCCATATCAGTTGTGCATACCTACAAGCTGGGCTGTTATCTGGAGAGGCAATCTGTTCCTTTAGCTATGATCCTCACTCTTTAGTGGTGAGCTGTCTTGGCTTCTCTTTAAGGTAATTGGCAACGTGTCTGCTTTTTATTTTGACCAGAGTTCAAACATCTGTTTCTGACAACTATAGTGAAAGTAAAAACATAATCACATTCACAACCACAAACTGTGTGATGAAAAAGTCACATGAAGTTTTCTCTGCAAGGCATTTAGCCCTTATGTGCTGCTTTAACTGCTAAGCTGCACTTACATATACAGCTAAGAGCAAGCCCTCTTGTCATGCATTTGTGCACAAACATCCCACATTGCCTCCTGTAACAACAGCCACATTATGCTTCCTTGCACAAAACCAGCTGTCAGTTTAGATTTCCTTAATCCTGCCAGATTCCAACTCAGCCAGCTAACAACCATTATCTATGGGAAACCCTTCTGCGAAATAAAGCAATGTCCTTACAGAAATGACATGTCATAAAAATTAGTTTGGTCACCAATCCAACAAAATACTTTGTTTAAGTTTGAAAACTACGGACTGGTGGTATCATGTTCCCTGGTGCTATAGATCTCAGAAATGATGAGCAGGACAGCACAGTTAACAGCACGCAGGGCCAGATCCCTGCTTGCCCTAATTATATAACACACTTAAACACTGCAATTGTATTTTGCAAGTTGCTGCTATGTAGACAGTGTACACATAGGGCACAATACTCTCCAGCATAACCTTTCCAAACTCTGTCAGTGTAAACAAAGAATGAGGATTTTGACAGCATTAGGATGGCTCTCATTTGAGAGCAGCCTGCTCTCACCAGTGGAAGGGTTAAAGGGGACAAGTGTTCCCCATAAGGACATGGTAAAGGTTTTGATGGGCTCCTCTGTGGAAGGCTAAGGAGAAGACAAATGGGAAGTGCATACTACAGAAATTATTCCTGCCTGTAGTAAACAGGAGACAGAGGAAAACCAGGCCATGTCTCATGACCCTGGACACAGAATACCATTTGGATCAGATTGATGAGTGACCCTGAGCATCTCCAAGGGAGTGGTCCTCAGCCTTCTTAGCCTGCAGTGGACTCTACAAATCCTTTATGCTTCCCCATGCACCTGGCTCACTGGGCAGGAAGAGAGAGCAAGGCTGTGTGCATGCTCTGCCCATAAAGACCACACCTTATCAGGTGAGAAGGGGAAGCTGTCTCTAACTCAAGTCAAACAGTTCAAAGGCAATGCCACTGCCAGATCTATGAACACATGACACTTTGATGAGCATTGCAGCTTCTCAGTGCACCATGTGGTGAAAGCTGAACATTTCTCTAGATTTTTCTGTTTTGTCATTGTTTTTGTGCATTTGTATCATAAATGGTATGCAGAGTTGCTAACCACAGTCAATTTAAAGCCAGGTGTAAGTGTCCAATATATCAGTAGATTGTCTTAAAAAGAAAATTCAAAGGTGGGATTTTTTAGTTATATTGTAGTAATCATTAAAAGCAGTTAAGGCCATGTTTTCCCTCAACAGAAATAAGAGAGAAATCTCCTTTTGTTTCCAATGAAAGTTTAGACCTTTCTCTGTTTACAAGATTTGGGGTCAGGTACTTTCAGAAATAAAATCGTTATGTACAACTGGACTCGTGATAAAATACCAAGATATCCCAATCCATACATAATCTGGTAATTCTTCTACATCCTGACCATCAGAGACTGTAAAGTTTTTAGTATGTTTGAATGTGAACCTCTTCATGACATTTCAAGCCATGCTCCAGATCTGGTTTTCGGTTCACAAAGTAGAGTACAGCCCACAGCTGTGCTGTAACCACACAAATGAAAACATGCACTTCCTTTTTTGGGAGCAATATCATGTATTTTTGAAGATATCTTTTATGTGGATAGGGGAGAGGGGCTAGTATTTCTTCCAATAAATGCACTAACCAGCATATTACGAGCTTTTCTTCAATATTTTCCTTTTCTAAGTGAAAATTGTGCTTCTTTATTAATAGTTATTTCCAACCTAATTATTTTGGTTCTCTGGACTTCAAACAGCTATTTAGAGTGGAAAAAAACCAAAACCACTGTGGTCTGTTCCCTGTAGGTTGATGGAGACCTCTAGGCAATCAAAATAATCAGAGCACTGTCTCAGGGTCAGCCTGATCCCTGCAGAGATCTCTGCAGAGGCTGTAGTTGAGCTCTTCTCATCATGTTTGAAAGCTGTGCATGTTTTATGTTAAAGGTGACAAGCACAAGCATGCAAGAATCCAAAGCATGCCAGAAAGGTGTTTTAACAGGACAGCAGTGCAAACCTGTTTTCAAAACTCAGTATTAAATCACATGTAGCAGCTTTATTTTTGGAAACAGGGAAAAAAAAAAAAAAAAAAAAAAAAAAAAGAAACTCCAAACAGCAAAAAAAGCTCCCCAAAGCATTGTTTCTAGACTGAGAGCAAACAAGAAAAAGGATGGTCTCATGCTAAAATGCTGAGAGAAAAGTTGGGGGTACAAATCTGTTTCTGTTAGAGACCTCCAATGTGATTTTATGGTAATGTCTGTGCTTACATTTCTTCTTCTGCTGAAGGGAGACAGCAGTACACCCTTTTTGGACCCCCTTATCTGTCCAGTCAATTTAGACTTAAGTGCTTAGTGGCAGACACTCTCTCCTCAGTGGCAGAGCAGCGTCCTGCACAATGAAACCCTAATCTCTGCCAAAGCCCAGCGATGCTGCGACAGCAGTAGTAAGAATGAAGCAGAAAGTGCAGCATTTAAAGGCAGCAGGAGAACATGGTTAGGCAAGATCACCAAAGACTAAACCTTTCTGACTGAGTAATTTCAGAGTGATGATGGGTGAGCAGTGTACATAGTCTGATTAATTTCAAAGCAAAGATGGCTTTAGAAATCCCACTGCTTATGGGCATTGGCAGGGCTCCTGCATCCACTCTGATGGATGAAAGACTTCAAATTCCTATGCATGGTTCTTAAAACCTCAGTATGTGCATGCATTATGAGAGAAAGTCTGTGAGAATTGTAGAATTTTCAGTTGAACACCCAAATGCCAAGAAACAGCAGCAGAACTGTAATTCAGCCCCCATCCTGTGTGCCATGGTAGTGTCTGAGCACTGCTATTTTGTGGTATAGTCCCTCCCTCGTTTAGTGCAGATGTTGCATAGTGGTTGAATAGTGCTAATTGCAACTGCTGCCATGGGAAAGATTTTGGAAAGAGTGCTTTTACTGCCATGCTATGCTAGGGTCAAGCCTACTACAGTTCAGAAATAAAGGTTCTCCCTGTTAGGAAGTTTAAGGAAAAGGACACAGACCTAAAAATCCTGATTATTTTGGAGAACTCTTCTATAAAAAGGCCAGGCATGAAGGGAAAGGCAGTGTTGGATGTGAAAGAAGTTAAGGAGCTCTGGTGGCTGGATATATCCAGTGGGTAAAGAAGCCTGTTGGGAGATGGAGCCAAAAGGGCCTGGTTCCACCATGCCATAAGACCCACCATCACTTCTGGAAGCTTGCAATGGGCAGAACAAGAGGTGCGGGAGAGAAGAGACGGCCTCATGGTCAGGGTAATTTAAATACTGCCCTGGAGAACTGGATTTTGTCCATGATCATGCCACAGAATTTGAATTGCTAGGAAAACCACTTAAAACACGGAAACTCTCTCTAGGTTGCTCTTTCTCTCTGTTTCCTGAGACATCTGGGTCTAATTTGCAGAAGGCCATAGAAGATGCTGTAGCAACTCAAGGCAGTGGAACTGCCACTGCGTCTGCACCTCACTGTCCCCAGCCCACCTCACTGTGCCAGGGTGCCCCAGCCATGAGCAAGAGATCAGCCCCTTCCACCAGTGTGGCAGGGCTCAATGACTCAACTCTTGTTGAGATGTTGAGATGAAGGTGTCAGCACCACAGCAGTGAATGAGTGAGCCTGTTGTGAGAGCAGCACTTGGACACTGTGCCAGGGATGCCTCTGTACCACAGGGCTGCACGTTGAAGCAGTGAGGTGTAATACAGCCATTCATTCCACAGGCAGTGTCCTTCCTCTGCACTGAATGGGCACAGGGGCCCCACGGGGAACAGCCGCTTCAGTGTTCTTGTAACATGTGTCTGGCACAGACACTAATGTCTCTGCCTTCTGGGTGCTTTCTTTGCCATTTGGTTATTAATAACCTTGTCCATAATAAAATACAAACTCATTTTCTGGTATGAGAATTATCACTGATTCAGGGACATTCAGTCCCACACAGAGTGCACTGGATTGATGTTCAGAGAGTGCAGGCTCTTGCTGGCATTTCTGTGGTCAGAGTAGTTCTCTACCACCTCTCTGTACATCTGCTTTCCCATATGGAAAGCATTGTAACGGTCTTGAAATTACTTGGTTTGTGGTTGTGGGGCCTGTTTTAATGACATGTATTAAAATACCTGTCAATTCCTGCTCACGTCCCAATGGACTTGACCAGATTGGATTTCCATAGCAACAAGCTGAAGAAGCTGGAAGTAGATCTGTAGAGGTGGAACACTGCAAAAGCCCTAGAAGCTCAGAGTGGCTTATTCTATTTTCTTGCAAAACCAAGAAGGTAGTACTGTGCAATATGGGCAAAGGGTGCTTATAGCTAATTCAGCTCAGGACAAGTGGAACTAGAAAATGTAAAAGTTGGCTTTGCTTTTTTTTTTTTCCACCTAAGACTCTTGCATTGAAAGGTTTGTCTAAATACTAAAAAAGCAGGAATGTCATGAACAGTAATAAAGAAACTTAATTTTATGGAAACATTATACAGCAGTGTGGGTAAGAACAATGTCAGGCAAATAGCTGTTGATTTTTCTTGTGAGTTTAAGCACCTTCAAAGCCCTGAATGGGCTGGTCAGGAGCCAAAAAAATGACACTGTATGACAAGTGAGGAGAGCAAAACTAGCCAGGGGTGTGGGATGGATCTGCTTTGCTTCTGCTGACAGAATGGAAAGATCTGTTTTATGAAGTGTTCTAGTAATGACTGTTGGTTTATTTTTTCCTCTTCAATTAAGGCAGAGGTGTGTCCTTCGTTTCCCTTGGTATCAGTGTGGCAGTCTTACAAACACCCCAAGTGTACTCTGGTCTCCCACTGATGGAACTTCTGCTCAGGGGTCAGTGTCATCTGCAAAAGCGCAGCCTCTTGCTTGAGGGAGCATAGAGAATTTATCATTATCCAAATCCTGCAAGCAAAGAAGCTGAATTTTAAACAAGCATTTCCTGTACAGACTTCTGACATTTCTTTCCTTTGTGCTTGCATTTCTCTAGAAGTATTGCATGTGGACACAGAAGCAATTGTCCCTACTTATTTTGCAACATGATCCGTCTAGAAAGTTACATGAGTAAGATGGCTTGCAAGTTTTGTACTTGAGAGCAACCACACCTAGCTCTCTTTTACACTTTTAAGTCTCAATGGGAAATTCTACATACATTAAGTCACTTCATAAAGATTTCACCTGAATTAAATTTTCTTTTATTTTTTTACTCTTATGAAAGGGGAAGGGTTTACTACAGAGGTTGTTGATATAAAAGGAGAACAGCAACTGCAGGGAAGTTTTTTGCTGATTGATTTGCAGTAGAAAAGCAAGCAAGAAAGACAACATATAAAAACATTGTCTACTGAAGACCAATGACAATGAATGGAAGAAGAGGTGGCATTTGAGAAGGGAAATGAAAGTCTTCTTGCTGTGACCATCTTCCCATAAAGCTGCAGTTTCATAGGGTCTTCACTCTACAAATGTTTGAATCAGTGTTTCTCAGATTTCTTGGTTTGGATTAAACCCGTGTTAGGGGTGATTGGTCTGAGCTAGTTTTAAAAATCTGGAGGTTTGTCTCTAAAAGCGATTCGGATGAAGAAAAAAACTGTCTTCTTGAATTGTCCCTGTGGAAGAAGTTTGTTTCCTTTGCTTGACTCCAGAAACTGGCCACCAGAACACTTCCACTGTTCTCATTGACCAGCTTCTGCAACTGAACAGCTCTGATGAATTTCAGGAAATCTTGAAAAACCTGAAAGAAAGATGGTCTTTTTGGGATATCAAAGCTTTCTAAATTGGTCTTTTTGTAGAACATAAAAATCCTATAGGTACAGATGCATATATTTATTTTATCCAGCGTCTTTGTGGGTGATACAGTAGTTGTGCTATCTTTCAGGAGCTTGCTAAGCTAATAGGAAACAGACACTGGATCGGATATTAGGTGCACTGATGTCTACACTTGGTTGCACTGTGGCTCAATGACCTGTTGCAAAATTTGTAACCTTTCATTTTTGCCTCCTTTTCTCATCTTATCTTCTGTTTGTCTTTAGCCTTGTTCTGTCCCTGTACCACAGATACCACAAAAGTCCAGGCTTGCTCAGGGTTTTGAATAGTAACAAAACACAGAGATTAACCAACCACTGTGGCTAGTTGGAGACTATACATTTTGTTTAAACAGGAACTGACACATATTTATGTTTAACAGGAGATTCCTGTTCTGACCAAGTTTCCTGTGAATTCTCCCTTATGCTGCATTCCTGTATGCCAGGAGCCTCCCCAGGGAAAGCACTTTCCCCCTGACGGTTGCTTCTTTTTTGGGGTTTCCATATGCAGCAATGCTATGTGAGGTATTACAAATTTCACTCCCTGAAGCTGATGGCATCTAGCTGATGGGCAGTCTGTATGTTCACACAGCAAGGATCAGCCTCAGATATTTGCAATTCTCTTAACTCTGTGGGTGTACAGTGAGTCCATAGGGCATGAGGGGTCTGGAGGCTGAGAAAGGCCCTAAACTCAGGCATGATCCCAGCTCTTACTGGTGCACAGATCCTGCTCACCATCTGGTCACCACTGCAGAAGCAGCAGTCACTCTTTCTGTGGCACAGGCTTTCAGTTTGCTCGCTTTAATGCACATTCCCACCCTTGGTAATCAGCAGAAAGCTCATATTTTTAATTCACTAATCTGGGAATTTACACACAGTGTGAGTGCAGTTACCTAAGAGAAGCTGGCTAGCAGGAGTTTGTGGGGAGGGGTTCAGAGGAGTGTGGCTTCTGACTGATGCTGCCCACAGTGATGAGGATGGGGCAGCAGCAAGGTTGAGCTGTTATGGTCCCTTCTCTCTGCCATAGCGCCACACCTGCACCTCCAGCCCTGCAAGCTGTGTGTGTTCCTATCAAAGGTTTGGCTGTTATTTAGCTACGTTCTTAGCTATTTCCTCAGGTTTGACCCTACCAGGCAGACCAGAAGCCACCTCAGCTAGGGCTGAAGACAGCTTAGAAACCTTCCCCAAGTTGCCTTTTTGGGGCTCAATGCCATTCCCCAGCCATTCACTGTCCACTCCCATGGTTCAGCCCCAGAACTTTATTGCTGGTTTATGAAAGCAGGCTCCAGAAATTCACAAAAGCAACTTAAAAGCCATAAGATTCTACTGAGTTTTAAACCATGGGATTTTTAATAAGCTTTTGGGGTTTTAGCTTTTGCCTTGGAACTATAGGGATCGAATATTTTATCTTAAATATATGCTGTGGTTCCCACATAACCATACACAGACACAGGCCAGGCACCAGAAATCAGATGTGGGAATAACCAGAAATTGAGGGCAGTGTAATTAATGTCAGCCAAGAGGGTCCCTTTCGTGTGACAATTATCATGTTGAGGAGACTGTAGTAGGTAACAGAGAGAGAGAAACAGATCACACATGCAGATGAGATGGATTGACTAGCAATGCGGGTCTGTCTGGGCAATATGTGCTTTAGTCATGGATTCATAGAATTCTTTAAGTTGGAAAAGACCTTTAAGATCATCTAGGCCAATCTTTAACCCAGCCCTGTGAAGTCCACCACTAAATCACATCCCATATCCCCACATCTACATGTCTTTTAAATACCTCCAGGGATGGTGACTCATCAGCTTCCCTGGGCAGCCTGTTCCAGTGCTTGATAATATGACAAAAGGCAGAATTGCTGTGGGAAAGCTGAAGAACACAGAAGGAAAGGCACACCACTGGAATAGATTCAGGGAAATAGTGGATAATCACTAAGGATCAGCTCCCAGGATGATGTTATTCCTAGCTCTATGAAACTATGGCTCCAGGAACTTTAAAATAAACATTGACACAATTCATGATAAAGTCATGAGAGTTGGCTACATTATCAGCCCCTATCCCCTCTGGTGTGCCTCTGGTGTCAGGGTCTGCAGTGTGTATGTGAGAGAATGTCTGTCATTTCTGCAGAAGGGCTGCTGTGCTCAGTGGGTTTCCCAGGGACTTGTGGCTCCTTCCTTGGATCTGCTTGCCTTGGTGGAGCAGTCCATAAGGATGAACCTCTGTGTAGCACTCTGATCACCTCAGGTATTTGACTTTCCTGCTAATGGAAATGCACTCCAGGACAGGACACGTGTTGTATCACATGACTGTACTGACAGAGAACACCGTAGGACTCACAATTCCATCATAACCTTTGCTGAGCCCAGCCACTGGGGTTGCCCTCTTCCCAAGGGCTGAAGGCAATGGTGAAGAATCTGTGAACATACCCAAACAATGCATGATTTTGCTGAAGCCATGAAGCAAGACAAATGGGTCTAATTAGGATGCAGCACTGCTATAGAAATCCAGAGGTTATGAGAAGGTGCAAGTCACAGCAGACTTTGTAGGGTTTGAGCAGTGTGGGGGAGAGAAATGGATAAAACAGACCTTAGAGCTGGCAGTTGAAGCAGCTAACCAAACCTGCATCTCACTCTACTGCAGCTTGCAGTCTGCTTCCTTCTGGGGCTTTGGCATTGTCTCGCATTTGAAAATGTTTATGCATCAACACTTTGTGTTATGCCTCAGTCAAATGAAAGGGTTACATGTCTTGCTCCTATCCCTGGGGTGTGAAGCTACAGGTTTTAAATGCTTTTCTTCCCGTTCCTTGCAAAGAGATGTATGCTGCCTTCATTTAATGGGATTTTGAGATGTTTTTGAGTCTCTTCTGTGCTCAGCAGAGGAAGTTTGCTGACAGTGTTTGTTTCTTTGGGGCAAAAATAGCAGCAATATTACAGAACTCATAAAAATTTGGCTGTGTTGTTCCATTTTTCCTATTACACTCAGGGCTAATATAGTGTGCATTTTCTCTTTAAAAAGTCCATGGGTATTTCTAAAGTGAGAAAATGGTGCAGGCATGTACAGAGAAGACAAGCTGTAGTGGAGGTGTAGTGGTGCCAGCCAGGGTCAGGTTTTGAAGTTCATCTTGGTTGCAAAGAGTGTATCAGGCCAAAATGGTGGTTTCTGGGAGAGAAGAGGGGTCACAAGGCAACTGCATGAACAAATTGAAACAGAAAGTGCCAGGAGGAACAAACGGGAAAGAGCAAACTGAAGGAAGAGGACAAATATGGAGACAGAGCCAAATCAGTGTGGAAAACATAGAAACACCATTAAGGGACACTGAAAAAAACATACAAGGGCTCAGATATAGGATTCACATCACCGTTTTCATACTGGCTGCTTTCAGTTATCTGTTTTCCAAGGTAAAACAGATAACTGTCTGCTGCAGGAGAGGTCTAGGCAGTTACCACAGATCAAACATCTAACCTCCAAATGGCTCCTTTAATCTCAGGGAAGGGCAGTGGCACTTGGGAGCAAATTTCAAAGCTGCTCAGCCAGTTTCTCAGCCTCTTCCACATGAAAGAGCTTTCCTTTATGGGACTTGGTAACTTGAAATTACTCTCAGTCAGGCTCCAATACTGTGATGTGTAATTGTTGCTGACCTCTGAAAAATGCTCATTTTTCAGGTACAGCAGTGCAGGGTGCTGTGAACCCACCTGCTGTTGCCTCAGAGCTCAGCCTCTATCAGGTAGGGAATATAAATGTCAGGCAAAGCATGGCTCCTGCCTTTCTTTACTGAGAAACAGAGCAGGAATGAACTCTTTTTTACCTGGAATAGTTTCACCATAATGCATTATTTATTCACAGTAATTATATGCAAACTACACACACACATAAGAATATATGTTATATGGTATATAATATACAAGACATCCTTATATTATGTACATATAAATAATATCTATGAATTTCAGGGTAGAGTTTCAGGGGAGACATTGATCTCTACAAGTGCCTGAAAGGACATTGTAGCAAGGTGAAGGCTGGCCTCTAAGGCAGCAAGTGACAGGATAAAAGGGAATGGCCTTAAGCTGTGCCAGGGAAGGTTTGGATTGGACAGAAAAAGAAAGATTTTTTTCACTAAAAGAGTAATGAGGCATTAGAATGGTCTGTCCAGAGGAGTTCTGGAGTCACATCCCTGAAAGTGTTCAAGAAATGACAGGACATGAGGTGCTTAGTGCTGTGTTCTAGTTGAGGTTATCAGTCAAGGGTTGGACTCAATGGTCTAGGAGGTCTTTCCCAAACTGAATGTTTCTGTGATTTTATGCCTTGTATGTATTACACATGAGAAGGATTGAATTTCTGAGTTCATTGTGAATTCTGCATACCTTTCTGTTAGTAGGGGTCATGACTTATTGATGAAACTGGAGAAAAAAATATGTGAAAGGTACTAACATGTGTTATACCTGAAGTGTTGATATTTTCAGCATCTGGAGGCCTAAGAGATAAGAAATTCTGTGTGGCTGCAAAAGCATCTCTGAGGGGTCCTGAGCACTGTTTACAGGAGACCAGTTTGCTTAACAAAATATAAAATGAGGATGAGCATAGGGAGAAATTTGTGTAAAGCCTGTGGTTTGTAGTTTGTTGCAAATAAAGAACATGGCAGGACTTGATACATATGGGAAAGTGCTACTAGTACAGATAAGATTCCACCTCTGTACTGTCACTTCTGGACAAAGTATGAATCTCCAATGTTGCTCTCTTGTCACACGCAGCATATTGCTTTGTCTCAAGGGCATAACAAGTCAAGAGACAGGAATTTCTTGATCCTGAAATGTAAGAGAGCATCTTGTAGTGTTAAGAATGCAGCCAGGGAGAGATCACTTGATAAAATTTGACACAAGAAATAGCACAGAAACAGAAACCATATTTGCAAAAAGCCTATGGTATTTCCATTCATAAAGAGTATTAATCACAGACGCTGTCTGCTGACAAGTCAAAACTAATTAGTAATCAGTTGAAGCCCTAGTCAAACAAGACCAAAGAAACACAGTTGTCAGTCCTTTTGGAGTCAGACCAGTTTCTCAAACACGAGGAGTGTCCCCAGGGACGGCAGACCACAGGGCAGCCACGCTGGCTGCTGAGTTGCAGAGAAGCTGGAAGTCTCTTCCTGTCCCCTAAAACAGCTTTGCCTTTCTCAAGGAGCTTTCTCCCTCAGTGGAGGGACACTGATCATGTCAAAGACACTCACTGCCAAGTGGTGAAGCTTTATGGGCAAAACATTCTTGATAGTGTCCAGAAGAAAACCCAGAGAACAAAGCAGAAGTGCACAGAATACAGGGATGCCCATTCCTGGTGGGAGTTTGAAAAGGTATCTATGATAGAAGAAGAAGACACTGCAGAAGTTACTGGAGTTTAAATTTGTGCCCTAAATTATAAGCTGGGTGGAAATATTTTGCAGATGCAGCTGCAGTTAAGGGGAGAGCAGAAGTCAGAATTTCCTGGAGTCCTAGTCCCCAGTGCAGCCCAAGCCCTCCGTAGTGTGCAGAGGCAGTGATGCTGGGCTTGCTCCAGTGCAGCTGTGCCCAGCTCAGTGTCACAGCACACGTTATGCATTGCACAGCCCTGGACCCTGGTCAGGTGGAAGTGCTCACCTGTGGGGGTGGGCTCAGCACCCACACTTAGAGGGATTTGCTCTGAGCTCTGCCTCTGGGCTCTGCCAAGATGTGACTGCACTCTTGCACTGCTTTACACAGCTGAATGCTGCCTGCTGGCATTTGCTATTAGTCATGAAGAAAATATCTTTTGGAATTAAAAATCATAGTATTTGGAGCATGATCACATAGAAATTATTTCTCTGGACAGACATAACCTGGATAACCTGGAATGCAGTGTTCTGTTTATTACAGTGGGGTTATATATGTCTTCTGAGGTTGTCCCATTCTCACTTTAAATGAGCACAGAAGTTGGCCAGAGATGTAACTGTCCTTTCAAGCCAGAGTCAAGTCAAGCCTCTGACAGTCAGGATATTTTAGATTTTAAGTGCTCCACTGTAAATCTTCCAAGCCCAAACAGGAGCTGAGAAATCACATAAGAAATAATGAAATATTAATGCACATTATGTATTTTCTTCAGAGAAAGAAGATCTTATAAAATGATGCTAATAGTTGAATTATATTGGGTTTTGGCTTAACACATGCCCTTTAATGGGCGGATGCAACTACCATAATGCTGTCCTCTGTTCATTTATTTTTCAGAATAAAATAATAGCAAAGCACAGCACAGATGGTCCAACGTCATCTGATGCATTTAATCCCAGGCATAAATCCAGGAGTCCAATTAGGAAACAACGGACAAGCTTTGTTCACATTATAGATCATTGAGAATGTGCAAATATCTAGTTGAGTGGTGTACTCTGAAGTTTTTAGTAATAGAAAAATTGATTTAAAAGGAAAAATCTAAATATCTGGAGAAAGTTGAGTACTATATTTGAATCAAAATTAGAAACCAGGTCTTGCTCTGAGTAACAAATTATTCCACCTGCCCATTGAAATACCTCTGTAAGCAAGGAAGGGTAAATAAGAGATCCAGCATCTATCCAAAGATGGATTTTTTCTTTGTTGAGCCATGAGTTTTGTAGCATGGGGAAAATGAATCAGATTTCAGCATTAATATGATACAACTCTATTGGCAAGACAGTACCAATAATGAAGCCATCAATTCTTTCAAAATTAGGTAATAGAAAGGAAAAGGGGGCTGTCCTGTTGGGATTCCAGTCAACCTTCTGAACATGACATTGCATACAAAAAAAAAAATGCTTCCTTGCAGCTTACACCCAAGTGATGGCTCTGAGGCAGGTGGTGGTACAGGGTGGGTTGTCCAGTGTTGAAGAGGACTGTTGGGGATGTAGGAATGATGTGCAGCACTGCAGTCAGCACAGACAAGACTGCCAAGTTCCTGTGTAAAGCAAACAGAAAACTCATCCTGTTCCCTTTGCCTCTCTGCAACTGCTTCCTATTTTTAAACTGGATTTTGTTGCTGACTATAAAAGAATGTAGTAATAACCTGAAATGACAAAATTCCTCACCCAATGGGTATGTGCAAGCTTTGTAAAGCTGCTTATGTCCCTAATTCCCTCTGACATGGATGGAGTGAGGTGCCTGAATGCCTCTTACCAGAACCCAAAGGTTTCTCTTGCTGTTTTCACCATCTCTCTTCCCTGGCTACACCAGGCAATTTCCTTGTGTATCCCAAAAGAGGGGCTTTGACAGGATGAGAAGGGCTTTTGGCTCGTTCCAGATGGGCTGACCTTGTGGCAACAGCAGTGCCTCATCACCAATCCTCCAGAGCCGCTGTCTGCTGTCCCCAGGAGGGCTCTGCCTGGAGGGAACACTGCACCTGGACATATGGGTGTCTCCAATGTGCCCACTAGTGAGTGCCTCTTGCCTGTTGTGTGTGATGAAGGCTTTGCAGAAGTGCTTGGTGCTTGCTGACCATGAGGCACTTGCCTGAACACTCATGGGACAGGTTTTAAAGGAAACACCCTTTCCTCAAGTTAATGAATTATCTTGACTTTGCTGAATGTCGTTGTGAAGCTTAGCCAGTTATTTGCTCTTTGTGTACAGTTTGTTTTGGTCATCTCCTAGGCCCAGTGATATAACAGCCTGTCATATGAAATGTAAACACAATAATGCAGCTGTAGGTGTAAATTAGGAAAACAGTGAGAAACCAGTTCTTTCCTACACTGTGGTTCAGTTGAAATCCAACCTTCACTGAGCAAGGCTTTGCTTGGGAGACCGTATGCAATTGCTTCTTTCCATGGTGGAAGGTGTCAGTGGTGTTCAGTCAGCCATTTCCATGCACAGAAACCTTGCACAGCCCTGTTTGTCCCCTCTCCCAGGAGGGAAGGCTGGTGCCCTCCCCGCTGGTTGCTCTTGTTTGCTTTGCTTGGTCTCTGGGCGGTATTCCCTCTGCTAATTCCAGCTGAAGTCACCTCCTGAGCTGACAAAGCTGGCCAGTGAACTGCCCTGCCCAGACTGCTGTCATTGCTCATTCCTCTTGCCAGAAAAATACTTTTTTTTAATTATTATTTTAAATTTTCAGATTTGGCCAACCAGTAAGTAAAAACTTTGTCTCCCAAGCAGAGGTGAGGTCATGCAGATACTGAGCAGAGCTGGGAGTCTGAATGAGCCAGTTATGTCAGCCAGTTAATAACTTCACTGTTGTCATTTATTTGTCATTCATCCAGAAGAATCCAAAAGTGCTTTGCATTCTTTGCAATCACATTGCAAGCTCTTCTTGCTTCACACCCCACCGAGAGCCTGCCACCCCTTGGGAGCAGTGCAGAGCTCCTCAGTGGCTCTCTGTCACTCTGCTCTGAGGCAAGGACTAAGGGGGTAACTGCAGAGCCAGAGAGTTTGGTGATCTGCCCAGGTGACCACTTCAAAATTGTTCTGCAGCCTTGAGCTAAAGCTTCCCACCAGTACAGAGCACTGTGGCAATGGACCATGGTGTCAGGGCCACCACACCTGTGGGACAGAGCCCTCTGATTCTGCCAGGGAGCCTGACCTGCACTGATTGGGCTCCTCAGTAACTTCAGCATGTGCTTAGGGACTTGGCTGTTTCTCAGTGATATTGTGGAAAATATTACATACAAGTTCAGCGCCCAGAGTCACTTCCTTCTCTTGTTAAACAGCGAAAATATCTCTGACTGGGATGTCTCAGAAACAGTTTGCATAGAGGAATTAATTCAGCTTTACATGGTGCTTTGAGAAAGACTCAGAAAGGAATAGAGCATCATGCCCTGTCATGGCACATGTTACTTCCCTGCTTTGAGAGAAGCTGTGTGAGTGAATATGTGGTACAGAAGCCTCCCAGCTCAAATCCCATTCCATAGCTGTTCAATAAATGTTGTGTCCCTCCCTTCTGGCACATCTGTGCCAGGAATGGGCTGCAATATTTTCAGATATGTTGACAGTCAAGCCCATGCTTCTTTTCAACATTTGACTAAATACAGTCTTTTCTATGACACACACTCTTTGGGGTTTTGTTGGTATTTTTCCCCCTCTCTCAATGACTTATTTAGTGAAACAAAGTTGTGAACTCTTGTCTGAGGTTTTCACACTGCTTATTGTGTCCAGGTGAGCAGAGAAATTGTTCAGTACAGCTCATGGGGCATTTGTGTGTGTGTCTCAGAGCAGAATGTTCTGCGAGTAGAGAGCTTCTGTTCCTTGGAACTTTCTTAGGCCTGGGGTAAAGAGGATGCTAAAGGGAGGATGAGGGACATGCCGTTTTCCCCTGCTCTCTCTGAGGTCACGCTGACCACTTTGGGCCAGCTTCCCATCCAGCAAAGAGCCTTTCTTTGACACAGTCTTTGACCCATCTTAGCTTTTCTCATGTCCTCACACATGTTCCAACTCACTACTACTTTTTTCCCCCCTCCTTGTCCCTGGGAAACTCTCTGATGCTCCAGCATCCACTCCAGCTCTCACAAGTTTTCTCACAATCCTCTCATCAAGGCACCCATCCTGTCACTGCCTTCAAAAGCTGTGAAGTCCTCAGTCTGACATTCCTAAATGCTTTAACAGTTGAAACTTCCCCCCCTGCCCCAAAATTAAGAGTAACTTGACAGTGTAAATACCCCTGGACAACAGAATTCAGATGTGTGAGGTGCCTGTGTTTCTGCAGTTCATGGAAGGCAAGTCCAAGTTCTCTGTAATCTAGGAAAAAATATCCAGAAGGCTTCAAAGCAAGTTTGGAAACCAACCCGCTCACACTTTGCTAATGATTCCTTCCTGAAGGAAGGCCTTTATTAACTACTTGAGTTGTTGAAACCCAGCATCATTTATGCCTACAGAACTAAAATTACCCTAAGATTACCTTAGATATCTTTTTTCTTTAGGTTTTTTGCACTTTGTATACTAATGGAAGAGGTCTAGATATGTAATTATTTTGTTGTTCTCTCTCTCTGGATGTGAATACTGGCAATTTTTGTCTAACACAGAATTATTTATCTTGGAAAATGAATCTTATATTTCCCTTTGCTTTTACAGCCTGGCCTCTGTTGCCACACTGTATTTCCTGTGCCTGAAGGGAAATGAGTTGGTGTGATGGGATCAGAGTTGCAAGGGAGATAGGAGATGATCTATGGTATAACAGACATTTTCCTAGGTAGAAGTGCATTTGATCAGAGCCCTTCTCCAGGAAAATACATCTTCAAAAGAATAATTACAGATTTATAACTAATGTAATTAAACCCATGGGTCCTGTTTCCATTTCTGAAAGCAACTGGGTAAGAACAAGTGTTACTTTGAGCTTCTTCACTGGGTTAGTAAATACTTGGGGTAAAACAGCTAATGCTCAGGGATGTGGAGGATTAGGAAGCGTTTTGGTGAAGTAGAAATCATGTAGATTCTTCCTATTGGTACAGTCTGCACTGCCTCATTTCCATTTCCTGCTCCTTTGCTGCCAATCTCCAACACAAGAGCAAACAGACTGAGACACTGATGCCCACAGGTCTGAGAGGAATCCTTGTCAATCCCATCCACCACTCTGTCTCAGCAGTGAACATGACATTCACCTTCTCTCCACTGATTTTGCTGTAATGAAGAATACAGCTTTTGCTGGGGTTCATAGTATCTGTCATTTCCCTCTAGGTCAATATATTTAATGTGGTTTAATCTGAAGGGAGAATGCCCAACCTCAGCACACATTTCAGCCATGCTCTGTTGTAGAGTTTTGGTTTGTCTCTACAGAGCAGCTGCTGAAATCACAGCTATTTCCCAAACCTGCTGCCAAAAGCCACCTTAGGTGACTGCCTATGACAATATTGCTTCCACTCTCTGAGATGTGTTACCTACATTCAATACATCCAATGGCTGTTCCTCCTTGCCAAAGGGTAACAGACAACAGCTTGGCAGCTTGTTGCAAGCAGGGTACCCTGAAGGTTGATAGTGGAACCATTATTATTCAGTGTCCTCCTTCTCCTCTGCTGGACCAGCACTACCTGATACTCATTTGGCAATGTGCCAGATAAGGTCCATGATTAACTTTGGGTCAAAGTCAATCTGATGACAGTCATTAGTTGCACCCAGAACTTGCCACCTACAGGGTTTTCTCTTGGCTCAGTCTCTTATGCATCCATGCATAGTGGAAATAGGCAGCTTATTTGTCTTAGCTCCTATTTCAGGCTTGGCTTTTCAAACTGAATGTGAACTTCATGTGATCAGTCTAGATAATAGGTGCTGTCTGCAGGTGTAGCAATCTCCAAGCTGTCTAAAGCAGATGGGAGAAGTTTTATGTGAGTGGGGCTTGATGCAGGAAAATGTTGCAGAGTCCTTGTTCCACCTGCTCTGTGATTAATATGATGTTGATGCATAATGAATGCAGAAAAGGACAGCATCACTCTAAAATTCGCCCAAAAATGAAACCAGTATGCCCATTGATTTTTCTTTCTTAATATTTCTAAGATGCTTTTAACTACTGTAAGCCACCTGTGCCTATCCATTATCAGAAAATCTGCTTGTGATAGTGCCCTTTCACTGGGCTTTAATATGTGAAAAAGGCATTCTGATTTTTTTTTTAAATTTAAGTACATAATGCTTCAAACATCTTCTCCAGATGACCTGCAGACTCTGCAGCCTTGGCAGATTTCCTCATGTAATTTGTTAAGGGTGGTATTTACCTGCACTGCTGATAAAAGCCCCACTTCCAAACCGTAGTTAGTTAGCCTTTAAACCCCTGACAAGACCTGCTATTGAAAGACTGTCTTTCTGTGACCTCTCTTTTGGCACACTCAAGAATAATGAATAAGAAAGTCTTCTACTTCAGCTGCTAAAACCCATGAACTGCACTTTCTTTATAAATTAAATAGAAGTCCTGCATCTCAGTAATAAAATCTGCATTCTTCAGCATCCTACCTACAGGCCATTTCACGTTTTATCATCAACAAATTAAAACCTAGTACCTAGTTTTGAGAAACAGCAGTGAAATTTGCTGCAAAGGTATGAGTCCTGCATTTGTTCTGACTATGACTTAGCATGGGAAAAGAGATTAATTACAACAAATTCTTTCTGTATGTGAAAGTTCCATGCATTATATGCTTCCCTTCCTAGGTTTAACATATTTTCAATCTGAATTTGGAAAATTAAGTAGAGACTGTAGATACAGATATGTTGATGGGATGTAAAAAGCCATAATAACCATCCTGTTCTGAGAAACCTAATTCTACTTCCATGTAACCCCACTAGTAAGTAGATAACACTCATCAATACTGTTAAGATTCAGTTACTAAGGTTCTTAGAAATGCCCCGGCCCGAATTAAGGAGCAAATGAGACCATATGCCAGTGACAATAGTAAGGGTTTTATTTGACAGTAAATATGGGAGAGAGAGAGAGAGAAATAAGAAATAGGTGGGGGGGGGGACAGAAAGAGAGTAACAGGGACAGAATAAGGAAAATATCACCACTCTGTGGATCCCAGTGATGCTCTGTTGATCCTCTCCAGCTGGTCTTCTTGGTGGCAAAGGATCCCCCAAAAGCCTGGAATCCCTGGAGCCAGGCAGCAATGCCCAGGCGTGTCCCCCTGGGGGAGGGGGGGCAGTCTCTTACAGCAGACTCTGGGTTTGTTGCATCACGTTCAGTCCTGAGGTGCAGGCTCCAGGAATGGCTCTGGGGGCATTTCGGGGGCCTTTGATGGCTTAAGGCACCCCCTCAGCTGCCTCCCACATGAATGTCCCATGGATTGGGGGGTTCCACAGCTGGGACAGTTTGTGCAAAGGGAGGATGGGTGTTCACTGCCCCTCAGCAGAGGTTACACCCAAAACCTCCTTCCCCCCGCAACTCATTTCAGGGAGGTGTCTGTATAAACCTGGCTTCTGTGGGCCACCCCAAACTCAGCCAGGGATGATTCCTAGCACTACTGCTGGGTTTGGCTCACATTCTTTTATTGGTTTACTTGTTTGTTTCTCCCCAGGCCTGAGGCTGATGGAAGAACAGGGTTTCCCTTTATTGACTCTCATTATTGTGACTTACAGTCCAAAGTCCCAGCCAGGTAACTTCAGGGAGGCTTCTTTGGTTGTAGCTTCTTTATACAGTTTTTGTTAAAACTTTATATCAATGTTTGAGGCATGAACTATTTCAGTCTCTGACAAATACACAAAACCCAAAACTAGATAATAGACTAAATTATCCAGTTCAGTGTGTAGCAGGATGAACCTATTTGGGTCTTTATTCCTCTTCTGTAATAAATGGCTAATGCCTTATTGATAGATAAAACAGATCAAGAGAACTATTACTCTCATTTCATTAGATAGTGGTGTCTGTGAATAGCAAGTAATGACTAATGAGCCTTTTTTTCTTTTTAACCTTGAATATCTGGTGTCAGTTGTAATATAGGTCACAAATTGAATGATTTTCTTGTAAGCCAGTAGTTCTCAAAGGTTTTGCATCAAGCCTCTTCCTCTGTTTTGTGCAATGCTTGTGCTTACCCTCCTTAGGATGAGTCCTGTGAAGCCAGGGTGGGAGGGAGAGCCTTGCACTGCTGCCATGCAGGTGTCTGCTACAGCAGTTAGATCAGCCAGCTGGTCCTTGGCTACTTCAAAGTGTGGCTGTAATCAGTAAATAGTCACTCATTTTCTTCAATCTATCAGCTGTTAGAATAAGGTAAAGAAGCACAACATGTTTTTTGTGTGTGTGTGTGTGTAAAGCTGTAGAAGAATGAGAGCTAGAAATGAGGGAAGCAACTCTTTCCCACGCATCTTTTTAAAAAGAAGGTGTCTTATGTGTGGCAAAATTTGGCTCAAGGAACAAGAATGAGAATGCACATCACCTGGCAAAACAAAGTGCTGAGAAGACTCCTCTGCTAGCTTTTTATTTTGGTTACAGTGCTATGCAAGATTACTACAATTAGGTGCTTCCCCTTCCTTTTCAAAAATAATGTAAGAAATACACAAAAGAAATTAGCTAAGAGGGAACAAGTTTGACTATTAAAAAGTCAAGCTAAAGCAAGAAAGGGAAAACAAGACTTTCATCACTTCACTAAGCTTGTTAGCAACGAAAGGTGGAATTTGGATCTTAGTAGTTTGTTCAGTTCGCAAAGTTTGTAGAGGTAGGTGGTTTCTGTAATTGAATTGGGCTTTGCTGCCTCTCAAGCACTGGGTGGTGTTTGTTTAGCAGAGTCTTGTCAGGCTGAGGTTTGCCTTTCAAACAAGTCAATAACAATGGTAATAAAACACTTTTCACTTCTAAATGCCCTTTCATCTAAGATGCCAAAGCACTTTGCACAAATCGAATACTTCTCACTATACCAAAATGAAGGTATGGATTATTATTCCAGTGGCAGCAAAATCAGAACACAGGATCAGAGTGAGAAAATCGTTTGCTCATGATGGTGACAAAAAAAAAGGAAACATAATCTGGGCACAAGTTGCTGCACACACTAAATGTGGTTCACTTGCAAATCCGCTGTCCCCTGTGTGTCAGTGCTGAGATGATACTTAGCTTTTTTCCTGTCCCAGCCATTACAGTGGTTGTGGTTTCTAAGTTATTTTTGTGATGCTGAGTATTCAAGGGCAAATACAATTTTCATAGGAAGTGTCTCCTTTCCAAACAGGAAACATGCATACTCAAGGGTGGGAGAAAAACCAAAAATGTTGATGGCTAACAAAAATCATCTGAATTTCCGTATCAAAGAGGTAAGTGCATCTTTTTCTCAGCAGGGACAGCCATGCTTCTGGTCATTTGGCATAGCTGCATGCAAGCTGGGTAAGAAGCTAGCTGAAAGAAAAGGCATATTTTCTCTCTCCTCCTTCTTTTCCATGCATCTCTACCTCTCATGAGAACTGCCAGCTGCCCAAGTACTTAAAATCCTTTACCACTGGGATTTTATACTAGTGAAATGTCAAAAGAGTTGTCACAGCCCTAACCAGTATTGCAGTCACTGCATAAACTGTGTCTTTCAATGCAAATCAAGGTAAACTGAACATACCCTAAAGAACTTAATCTAGTGAGACTGGGTAGACTGAGCAGAAGCCTTTCTGCAAACACTCTCATTATTGTGCACTGCTTTGATCATGATGCTGGAGCACAGGGTGCAACCAAGCCCAGCAAGAACAATCAGGCAGCACACGTCACGTGGCACCATGCTGTGAGCTGGGCTGGGGAAGGGGCATCCCCAGGCCAGAGATCCTGCCATCCCAAACTCCCGTGCTGTCTGCCCACATTACTGCTTACACGCAGGGTCCAGGAAGGGCTCACAGCCTGCAGGGATGGGGTGTGTTTGGCTGGGCCTTGCATCCTCCCAGATTGTGTGCAGAGGCAGGCTGGAGCCTACGAGATGCAGGAGATGCTGTGGTTCACTGCCCCCAGAGCCTGCTGGAATTTACACCATGGTGAACTCCTACCTTGTGTCTGAAGAGATGGATCACAGACCGTGAGCAAGTCCAGTGTTGAGACAAGCCTCACAGCACCTTCAATGTGCCAAGTGAGAAATTTGCTCTGCGTCACTGTATGTTGAAGTAACTGAGAACACAGCTCTGAAAGTGCAGCTGATACCAGTGTCTTTATTTAGGTTAAACTTTGCATTTCTCACTCTGCACTTCTGTTGCTTGGAGTCCAGGAACAGGCCACCAGCAGACATGAATGAGTGATGGAAGATCACTGATTGCTGCAAGGTTTTGAGAGTCCTAGGCTTTCCTGTAGGCTGTCCAAACCTTCAGATTATTTTCTGGTCCTCAGCGTGGTGATTTTTGTTTGGTCTTAATTTGGTTTGTATTTTTTTTTACATTTTTTCTTTTTAGTATTTTACAGGAAAAGGTAGGAGAAGTGGAGCAGAGCTTAAGTACTCAGTGGAGCTGTTTGCTATTACTGTTCAGCAGGTACTAAGAAATCCATTTGGGTTTCCTACTGACTGAAAAATGCCCTGTTTCCCAGTGTCTTTGGGATACTTTCAGAGTTTGTATCTGGCAGTTATCTCAGTGGAACAGCAGTTTCCCTCCTCCCATCTATGCTCTGCACTGAAACAAAGAGGAAACTCGTATCTGCTTGTTTTACGCAGCTTGACCCCGGCCTGCAATTTTTATGATTTGTGTGGCAGTGAAAGGCAAAGAAAGGGGAAAAAAGCAAGAGCAAAGGGAAGACAAGGAGAAAGAGGCTTCGTTTTTCCCAAGCTGCCCTAGGACTGACCGCAACTCAGCTAGGGCTGATTTGTGGCCATCGAGTAAGCGAACACAAAAGCATCAGGGAAAAGGCACAAAAGGCTCTCCTTAGAGATTGACAGCTTGTTAAGGACCATTATTAATACAAGTTCAACTTAAATGACAGGGTCACCTATATGATGCTGTTTAGGCTCCCTGCCCTGGTCAGATAGCATTTTGCTACATTTTATTCGGTGGGTTTTTCTGACAGGCACACAACCCTGAATTGAGCAAACTTTATCCTCAGTTACCTGATTTTATGGACTCTGCAGTGGCAGAGTGAAAGAACACCACACTCATCACTATCCTCCCTCATCTTTAGTGGAAAGAGGAATCACTTGGAAAAGAATCTGTTTTTTGTTTGAACTTAAAAAGTCATATTTCATTAAGCAAATTAAATAAATGAGTGGCAAAGGACTAAATGAGAAATACTACAGTGGTCCATTATTTAAAGGCATTTTGCAGACTCCTAATATAGCAGCTGTGTTGTCGGGATCCAGGATGATGTTTGGTGTTCTGAAGAACCTGACAAGTGGAAGAACCATTTCTCATCTCTGGAGCAGTAGGACTGTGGTTTAAGAGAAGACAATTGGTAAAGAGAAAGCTAACTAGTTTAGTTTAATGTTTGCTGGTGTTAATTTATTTCTTACAAGATCCAAATGTGACTAAACTTATTTTGTTACCTCTTTTTTGTAATGTTCTTAGTGAGACCATTCCAGAGAAACTTCAATTGAATTATACATCAATGTTTCAAAATACTATAAATGGTATTTGATGAGCATCGTGTCTACGGGAGAGAGAAAGTAAAAATGCATGTTTTTCAAGCAGCATAATCTACTTGGTTATCAGATGCCTCCCTCCTGACTATTCCTGTTAAAGAGCAAGATATTAAGACCTTTCCTTTTTTCCTGCCAGGAATAACTGAAAAAGAATTGAGTTAACCGAAAATTCATCTTCAGTATCTGGTATAGCCAGTCCATGATACTCCCCTGTTTCCCAGCAGCATCCAAGGAATGAAAATTAAGAGTAAGGTGATATAGTCCATGTCTGTCTCAATTTTCATTTGCTAAGAGGCTGTGCAGAGTCTATGGATCCTTCACATCAGTAGCAGCAGAGCATGGCTTAACTTAACTAGCCAGTTCTGGCTCTCAGATTGTGCATTAAAGTAAACCCTTGTTTTGGAAACCCATTTCTTTTGTCCTTTAGAAATCAATAGTAATTTGAATATGTAGTAAAAGCCAGTGGCACAGCAAAGACAAAAAATAAGTAAAAGGCTCAGCACATCTAAATCAGCATGAATCTATTGACTTCAGGGGAGCTACACCAGTGTGGGCAATCTGAGTTTATCATCACTGTTATGACTGAATACATGGCAGTCTTTTTGGGAGAAGATTTATTTGCAAGAGCTTATTTTATTATCTTTTTCCTGCCTAGCCCATACTTGCTTTGCATTGTATTGTCATCGCCTCTGTAATAACCAACACTCTTCTCTTTTAAGTCCTGAAGTTAAGCATTGTGCAACTTTAACAGTGGTCAGAGTCAGAGGAGAGGCCACCTACATGGTGTGACTCTTCCATGATATTTGCACATTAGAAGAAAATCTAAGAAACTAGGACAATTTGCTTAAAAAAAAAGAAGAAGGTTGTGTGAGTTTAAGGCTGCTCAAGGGCAACCTTAATTTATGTGCCAATAAGTTACACAAATATTTTCTCTACTATTCAATTAAGAACAAGTAGTTTCCTTGGCAACGGCCACATTACATGGAACTTACCCGAGCTCTGAGTTCCAGCAGAGTACTTTCCCTAAGAAAGGAACATACTCATCTATCATGTAAATGTCTAATTTGTACACGGTTTTGAGAGAGAGGGGAGAAAATGGAATTTCCGGCAAATTAACACAGCCTTTCTCTTTTACTGGAGGCAGATTCATGCTCTTTTCTGTAGTTTTCTCCTGCTTTTCATTTATATCTCAGTGATAACTTGTCTATTAAAACCATAAAAGAGTAGGATTGTAAGCTGGGTGTATTAAAAACTGCAAAAGGAGGGCAGCTGCTGGTGAAGTGTATTTGGGAGGGTCTGATTTAGAAACAGGAAGGTGGCACTCTTCTTCCATGCAGAGTTGCCACTGAAAATGTGCTCTCTGGTTCAGTTTTGATGATGGTGATCAGTCCTTTTGTGGGCAAAACTTAAGGATCTCAGCCTGATTACACACCAAATTGCTATTTCCTTTTAAATTATCACCTTTCTCATGGATGCATCACATGGTCCCATGGCCCTTGCCAGGCTCTTGGTCCTTTGCATGCAGGTCCCTTTGGAGGTGTGTGTGCAGCATGTACCTGAGAGTGAGCTGGGAATTTCCATGGCTGTTTCTCTGCTAGGAGCTCTGTTACGCTCCTGAGGCATTCCCCAAAACAAACTGAGCAGCTGGGGTCGAAGCCAAGCCCAAACATCATCTCTGGGTATGGAAATATGCAGCTCTGTAGCAAGGGGAACAGCCTGCCCCACCTCCAGCTCGGAATGCCTTGTTCCATTTCCACAAGGCCTCTTCCCAGGGAAGGCTGTGGCCAGCTTCCCTAGGAGAGTGCTGGCTGTGTGCTCCCATTTGCGTAACCCTGCCATGGAAAATGGATTTGGCGTTGTCAGATTTAATCCCCCATGGGACTTCTTCCTGCAAAACTGGAATGAAGTATGTCCCACTGCTTCCATCTTCTGGCTTACATTCCGTCCATAAGTCAATTCTAGGTTTTTAAGATGTTATTCTACAGCTTTTTCCACCATTCCTGTTCCTGTTGACACTGTGAAGCCGCAGATCGTTATTTTGAACTGTTTGCAGCTCTTCGCTCTTGGAAAAGGACTCTTGCTAGACCCTCTTCAAACTTTAAGACTCTTTGAAACCACAGGTACTCTTAGTATGTGAAGATCTCTCACAGGAAGACAGGATCATTTCCATCCCTTCTGTATTAGTGGGAATATTGCTGTGGTGTCCAGTGGTGGGAGAATGCTGCACTCTATGTGCCTATTCCACTTTTCTTCCATCTCTCTGTTTGTTCTAGCTCCGTTAACACTAAAACGCAAATAATCAGTTTTAATTGTATCTTTTATCTCTTGCACATGTAGGATTATTTAATAGACTTACTATGGCTGTACTTTTCTTTTGAACTTCATTTTGCTCTGAAGGAACAGCAATTCTGAGCAGCTTTGCAAAATTTTTTCTTGCAGTTAGCAATTAGATTATTTCCTGTTTGATAACTCCCTAAGGTACCAAACCCCAGATATAATATGTAATTACACTTCTCCAAGACCAGGTCAGTGTGAAGGTGTAATTTTGATGAAATACATCTTTCTTCTTTTTTGATGAAACTTTTGGTGTTGGCTATTCAGAAGTTAACATTAAGGATTAAGGACTCTGTCATAATTTAGTTTCTTTAAGTGCCTGAGCACTGTAAATGATGTGACAGATAAACATAGTCTCATCATGTAGTGGCCTTATCTATATCTTCTCCCTTCCCTTTTAGTATTTAATTGTACCCAGCCTTCAGTTTGCCTATCTCCCCCTTAATTACATTCTGTAACACAGGAATTTCTGTAGCTTCTCTGGAGGCTGGGAAATGAAAAGTCACTGCAAAGTCACCTCATCTGTGAGCAGACAGTGTGGGGTGAGGCAGGAAACACAGGTCACTGCCTGTTGCTGTGTGTGCAGACAAGGTCTGATTTTTCTTTTGTCCAATGAGAGCTAACACATTTTTTTGCTAACTTTGGGGTATTTTTCCTTGCCCTGCTAACTCTAGTGAGAAGCTGCTGCTAACTGGGATTTTGTTAGCTCAGGAGGTGTGTGAATCTTGCCCTCATTTTCTGGGGATGAGGTAAAGGCAGCCCTGGATTGGTATGATGACTTGCAATTACCCTGTTTGCTTGAAAGTGTTAGAGTGTGTAAATATCTCGATGTGTTTTTTATTTTTCTTTTCTTCCCTCCTCCTCCCTTCTTTCTCCCTCCTCCCCAGTATAGTAATGGTGCTAAGTTACCTGATCTGTTTTTCAAATCCTGTGCTATGATGCTATGCCAAAAAGAAATCACTTCTAAGGCCCATTTTGAAATAGATATTAAATATTGTCTTGACTCCTTCCAATTAAATTGTTTGACAGCATCACTGGGAACTCATAAAAAATCTGGTTTGTTTCTTCAATTCCTAAACTCATCATAACCTTCCATGGAGCTCTGAGCAATTCAGCCATGCCATTCTCATAAATCTGGACATATTTTTTAATCAAAATCACTGTGACAAACTGTTAATTCTCCTTCCTTCAGGTCATATAATATTCCAGGCCACAATGCTGAATATATTGAGCAATATACTAGAAAATGCTTTCCATATCTCTTTCATACACTTCTATTTTTGAAAGGAAATTTATGGTTGGGCAGGAAAATGATGTGACAGAAGCCACCATTGTGTGTAATGAGTTCATTAGAATGGCACATACACAAAATAAAAATCCCTTTGAACTTTCCCTTCAAAGAAACTGTAATTTAAGCATTTGGGAGATGAACTGAAGTATATTTTTGAATGCCAGAAGAACAGCTAATAGGTCTCTTCATATAGGCAGTGTAAGGTCTGCTCACCTCTGGTCAAATTCCATCCAGCTAGGCCAGCATCTCTAATGGTTTTCAGGGGCAGTGGACAACAGATCAATGCACAGCTGTGTGATAACATTCAGTGATCTGGTCCTGGAGAGCTAAACTTCCATATGCAGTGGAAATAACCACTCTCCATGGACTTAATCAAAATACAATACTTTATTTGAATGACAGCATTCACTTTTTTTCACCATGGTGTATGATGCCTTTCCTACTAGAAGCTGGGAGCTGAGAAATATGTAAAGGATGAGGGAACATAAGATAGCTCTGTAATAAGCTAGGGGTCACTTATATACAAACTGGTTTTTAAAAGATGACCTTCTGTCTCTAATCTTGGACCCTCTGCTGTGAATTGGACTCTCCCTTATTTTGGAGCATTCCAACAGACGTGTGCCACAGGCACAAATGCAGTCTTTACCATTAAAAATTTCCTCTTAGACTTTGCTTTCTGAGGAAGGGAAGTTGCATATAATTACTTATTTTTGCTGAAAGAGTTAACTAGGTGGCTTAACATTCTTGTTTTGCATTATTCAGCTGCCCAATAGACAACATCTCTCTATTTTCAAGACAGCTTACTGTGCCAATTCTTTTTGATGCAGTCTTTATGAGTACAGAAAGCCCATACAGCAACACTCAACTTGTAAATGGAAACTTTTGGAACAAGTTCTGTAAGCCTGACAATGACTGCATTGATCATAATATTGAGACAGGAGTCTAGTCTTTTACATTCACAGAAATGATGGGGAAGTGATGCATAGGTAAGTTACATGCAGAAATATAGAGACAAGTTTTTCGCTCACTTCTCTTCAGGGGCAGGGCACAGCTATTTCCTTCACACAAGTAACATGAGAAATGCATCTCCCAGTTACACACTACTGCATTTTTCATCGCTGCAGCAATGATGTAACTGAGAGCTGAGAATGGTACAATGTGCTTTGTTCAGCCATCTGCCAAATTTAATGAAGTGATAGGGGATCTTTTAAGCTGGATTTGGTCTGCATCGTATGATTAAACGGGTGAAGTGCCCCTATTATGTGTTAGATGTGCTTTTGGGTAAAGATCAGATTTGTGTGGTTGCATGAATTCAGGGTGTTTTACCTTTCTTACTCCATCAGAGCCAATAACTATTTAGTGCCCCTGAAATTTTGATGGCTATCCTTCATTTTGATGGCAAGAAGCCAAATTTCTGCAGACCTTACTAACATTTACTTAATGTTCTTTATCTTTTGACTTCTTCTGATTTCTATCATTTTGAGTCAGCCTCTTTTGATTTCATAAGAAAGAGTATTTGCTTCAGAAAACAACAGACTGCATGAAGATCTATGCCTGTGCTAGCCACCTGGAACCAGTAGAAACAGGTTTCTCACTGGAATTTCCTCTTGCAATAGGCAAGTCAATACATTTAATCTGGATGCTGTTGCTCCAGAGGCTTGTGGAGACAAAGGTACAAAATTAACAATTTCTTCCACTTTTGGGTGACAGCTCAGAACCTCCCCTGGGCAGAAAACCATTCCTATTTTAGCAATTCTGGAAGAAAAGTGTGGTGAAGAAAAACCTCAGACACTAGGAGGAACACACTGCATTGCATTATTATGATAATAGGGTCTGAAATCCTTGGCTGAGATCATATCCCTGCTTTGGTAGGTGTTGTAGAAACACAGAGTAAGAGATACAGCCTTCAGGGTTCCCTCTTTGACCAGGAGGGAAATGGGTAACAAGGAAATGTGGATTCAAATCTAGGTTCAGTTTCATGCCAGATGCATGGCATAGACACAGCTGGAAAAGATGAAAGCTTTTGTTTGTGTCAATCAGAGGTCTCTGACAGAGTGAGGAGCATTTCCTGGATGTCCATATGTCCAGTCTGCTGTGTGGCCAAGAAGTTAGTCTCTGCTGCCTGGTGATGCCAACACTACCATGGGAGAAATGAGTGGGAGAGCTGCAGTACCACTTGTGCCACGTGGAGCAAGGTGCACTGCAAGCTCTGCTGGCAGCTCCATTTTATTACTGGAGGGAGGGACTGGGTGATATTTTAAACAGGGGAAGACAATCTGATGAGCACTGGTCATCAGGTTCATGACAATCTTGGCTTGTGCAATACAGGAGTGCAACCGGTATGACATGACTTCAGTGTCATGGAAACACTGCCATGCAGTGTTGCTTGTTTTAGGTCACACTGCTGGTACAATTGGGTCTTTTGTCACGTGTTGGGGACTCAGTGTCTGAGCTCAGAGCTGTGTTGGGCTGTTTGAGCTGTCACTGCTGTGCTAGCAGGCTTCTTCTCTCCATCTTGTCCAGAGCTGCACAAGGAAACTCCAGACTAGATGGATTAGATATAATGTTTTTTCTGTTACTCAGGATAGTGAAAACAGTGATCTTGCATGGCGTTTTCCTTTTTTATGTGGCAGTTTGGGCATAAATTTTTCCTCATACTTTTTGGGCATAAAGGCTTTGCTGCAGGGTTTATCACTGTCCTCACAAGCATAAAACAGGTTCCTCTGGAGAAAGAACAAAACAGGACAGGGTTTTTCTCAGGCCAATGACAAATTGGCAATCTCACCAGTGCCATAAGAGGTAACATTTGAGGAGAAAGTGGTAGCCAGCAGCCAAGGCATATTAGATGAGCACAGGTTGGTGCTGAGCTGGTGCTCTGCAAAGTTTCATCTCTGCTTTGCTGGGAAACTCCTAGTGGAAGAGGCAGCCAAGCTGACAGAGCATGTGGGCAGGTGAGATGGTGAGCCTCTGGCTGAGCCAGTGCAAGCCTGGCAGTCACCAAGTGCAGTCACCACTGAAGGCTGCTGTCACTAACAGGTCCCATGGACAGACAGCGCAATGCTGCATGCGTGCTACAACTTCCAGGCTTGAGCTGATATGCCATACAGAGGTTTCCCATCCCTTGCCTCCCAGCCCCTTGAGCTCCCAGAAATCTCAGCAGAATGCTCTGTGGAACACAGCAGGTTTTTCTGGGAGTCCCCCATCTGGTATCATGCAGCTGCAGGATCAGCAGCTATTGTGTCAACAAGCGTGGGTGTTACTTTGTGCTATTTAGACAAAGGAAATAACCAGCATTCTCTTAAAATTAAATATGAGACTTGTGAAGTGAAACAAAATAATTTTACAGTGCCTTGACAGATTTTGCATGTCTTAATAACGACAAGCTGAGCATCTCAGATGTGCACAATCAGGACAGGCTGAATCACAACGATCATTTTTTCACTTGATGGGTGAGAGAAACACAAACAGTTTTAAAGTAAAACAAGTGTCAGTGTACTCCTTTGCAGTACGATTTTTCCACTGGCAAAAATGTACTTTTACCTTCACATCTCCCCCTGATTTTGAGCAGCTGCATTTATATTGATGCATTCTGGGTGATCTGCAAAAATTGTCCTATGCTGGTGCCGTGGGAAGGATTGTGTATCCCCTGGGAATGTGCCTTGGGAGTGGTGTGGTGGGGAAGGCAAAGCACTCCGGGATGCCCCGGCACTCAGGCAGTGGGAAGGAAAGGGGACCAGCAAAACTGATGACACAGGCACTGTTGGGGGGCCTTGCCCACACACACACAAAAAGAGGTTATACTGGGCTGGTTACAGGGAGACAAGGATGTGCCAGCCAAGACTCCTGGCAAGGATGAAACATAGTGAGCTGTCATGATTAATAATAGAGTTTAATCCAACACTGTGAGGCATAAAATATATTCAGAGCCCACCATGTTACTGACACACTGGAAACTCCTGGCGGAGATGAGTGCAGAGCTGCCAGATAGTGGAGAACCGGGAGAAGCATAAACATTTCTGCACCCTGCTTCCTGCCATGCAGGGCTTGGGGGCTGTGCTGATTTTGGACCCAGATTCTTGCACCTCCCAAGCATGTTTCCTGGAGGCACAAGGTGACAGACCTCCTGGGCTCAGCAGCTGGCTGCACTGCTGCCATCATTGGTCCTGTAGTAGCAGGAAAACCCCAGAGCTGGAGGGACTGAGGCTCATAAACAGCTGATGCCCACTATGACATGAACTCTGTAAAACCCTTTTCCTTTTTTTAGCTATTTTTTTCCTCTGGGACATTTTAGGACCTTGCAATGTGTCTGACCACAGAGCTTTTCTTCCAGCAATTGACTTAATCTTAAACCCACA
Source organism: Eopsaltria australis (assembly GCA_034509425.1). NCBI lineage: Eukaryota > Metazoa > Chordata > Aves > Passeriformes > Petroicidae > Eopsaltria > Eopsaltria australis. Next base: position 646,673 of record JAVTVJ010000794.1, read on the forward strand.
AAAGCCATGAAGAAAGTAAGAAAGAAACTTTCTGTAAACAATTAATTGAATTGAAGTATTTGAGACCTAGAGTAGTGAATCAGAAAGTAGTTTTTGCACCCAAAATATACCAGTTTTGCTGCCTTTTGCTTTAATGTAAAAAGAATGACTCTGTACTACACACAGGCAGGACCCAGGAGAAAGGAAAATGTCTGCAAAACCTTGTTGTGAACTCAGACACTGAAAGACTGGAGAATTTCTGTGAAATCTCTCAGAAACCAGTTTTTACCAACACATTCCCAATTATCTGGCAGCAAAACATTTTCCTGTTGATATTACACTCCAAGATAAATGCTTTATCACATATGACCCAGACTGATTAAGCACATTCTTTGTTCTATTTACCCATTCCCATCTTTATTGCTAATTGAATACTTTTCTATTCCCATTCTCCAAACAGACAGTTTGTGTTTGGGCCCATTGCAAGTATCATAATCCCACTCTTCTGAAATAAGTGCATGTGAGCTCAGGTAGTCTCTGAACTGAGGTCTGCTGACCACAGATGTGTACTGAGTCTGGCAGCAAATGGTTTACCAGAATTTTTTGCGACCACAATTTTTTTACCTAATTTGCTTAATTAAAAATTACTTAATTTAATTTAAATAAATTAATTTACTTAATTTTACTTAATAGTTTTGTGATGTGTAGCCCATAAGAATTTGAGTTGTGATGAACTTTCTAAAAGCCCTTAGACAAGTATTTAAAGGAATCTTTGATGTCAGATGGAGAAATTTGGCATGAGTTGCCTATACCTAGCTATAAACCTGTACAGCTGATGATTCTGGTGGGGGGTTTTTGTTTGGTTGGGTGTTTTGGGCTTGTTTGTTTGTTAAAAAATGTAACCATTGGTTAGTGCTTAAAAATTTCCTACTTTATACACCTTGTGATTCATAGTAAGTCACAAGTAAAGTCAGAATCCTTTGGCATTGATACAGTTAAGCACATAAACCCACAGTACAGTGACTTTTTCTTATTGCAAGGAATAACAGTAGAACAGGCTTCTGTCTCATCTGAAGTGCTTACATATATTTGTGATACTTTGAGTATGACATCAGAAAACAGATCTTTTGTAATCTGCATTCCTGTGAAAGGCATGTATATATATATATATGATATAATTATATAATATATATATATATGCTGCAGCTGTTAGGGGAGAAAAGTTATTTTCCAAGCACAATCACATTTTAAATATGGATATATCCAAATATTTTTATTTTTAGCCATGATCAGATTTTAAGGCTGCTTTAGAGAAAGAACATTGTAAATAATTCCAGTTCAAGGCAAGAAGAGTACAAACCAAGGTCTGAGCTCAAAGAATTTGGGGGTTTCATTTCATTGTCAATTTAATTTCAAATTTGTTTCTACTAATTTTAGATGTACCCAAAACTAAATTCCAACCCAGAGGATTTTTTTGCAAGGAAAAGATGAAGGTTTACAGTGGAAATTCTGGACAAGCATCTCTAAGATCACAGAGAAAGAACCATCTAAGTGAGAGGTGGGGAAGTAGGAAAACAAACTCTGAGCCATGCTTTTAGGATTTTCTCTATCTCAGATTATTTTATCAGGGATAATCCCTTGGAGTGCTGCAAAAATTAGTTACTGATGGTGAAATTTACATGACTGCATAGAGGGGTTACATGCTTCAGTCCCACTGACCATAATAGAAATTAGACATTTAAATCTTTGAAGTGCTTCTGAGAAACTGATACTGAAACGTGAGCAAAGGTTACAAGTTCAAATCCTTTGCCAGTACTGAGCAGGCACAATTCTGATATCCACCACTTACAATCTCATGAGTAAAATCCTGATTATTGCCTCTCACGTCAGCAGTTCCCCCTCTGTCACAACGAAGACCCTGCCCCTTCCTGATGAAGACTGACGTGTGCTCTGTGCACCTTCTGCTTGAGTCTGACTCCACATTTCCCATTAAGAGTTTTTTTTGGCCAGAAAGACTCAAGTATGAAATTCAGAGAGGCTTATCAAACTCTGTGGGTGGCACCAAGGACTGAAAACTAAATCGCCGCCACACAGACAGGTTGAGAAAGGGAACAGCTCTCTGTAACCTTTTGAACTTTCTGAGAAAGTCAAGTATTGCCTCACAGCCTAATGTTTCTGTTTGTCCCCTTGGTAGCTGTTTATATTCTTCTCTATGGAAAAAGCAAGATGTTTCAATCTAGAGGACTTTTTATATGTGCTTCTGTGTTGCCCCAGTGCACAAATAAACTGGGTAGGTGCTTTGTGATCAGAATAATCTCACATGATCAGTCATACATTGTTCTCTTGTCAACAGCAGCCATCTAGGACCGGCCTTGTGTCCTGGACTGAATCCAGAATAAACAAGCACCCTGATGGAAATGCTCCATAAACACCCAGAATCTGGAGACATTCTTAATTTGCAGGATGCCAAGTTTTTTCTGGGAAGAAAAAAACCCTAAACTATTGTATTTGACATAGGCCCATTTTTTTCTGAAATATTTAGATATGGAAAATTTCAAGGAAATGGATTTATAAAGAAAGTTTGGGAGCTGTGCACAAGTGTTAAAAAACTATTTAAAAAAAAAAGCCACCATTCTTTTCTGTGTACTGGATAAGATATACATACGGCCAAATCTCTAGTGGCATAAATGAGAAAATATACTGGAGCTGATGAAGCTGCTACTCAATCACATCCTTACATATTACAGTCCCTTCACACTGCTCTTAGCACTATGGAAATTCATTACATTAGCAGTACCCCCTCTTCCTCACAGTTCTTAGGAAGCACATTAGTTCCTTGTCCCATACAGCTAGATCACAGCATTCCTCTTCCCATCAGTCATGTAAATGGCAGATAAAGATGAAACTGTCCAGCTGGCAGTTGTGCCCCAGGAAACTGGTTTTTCATGAGAAATTAATATGCAGTTTCAATTTTAAAAATAACACTAATACAATTGTGGGACTCCTACCTTGCAGATAAGGGTCTGATAGGATTTTAGAGAAGATTGCTGCTTGTTGGGATTTTTTACTGATTTTCAGGCTCCTAGAGAAGACATAGAAGATCTTTCCCAGCAGATACAGTATGTTGCTACTTGTTTTAGTCCCCTCGCCAGTGTTTCCAGGGCTGACTCAGGTCCTCTGCAAGGCACTCCTGTTAGATTGAGCAGCAACACCAGAGCTGCATAGTGCACCATAGTTAAGCATATTATAATCTGCACCTGAACCTGTAGGCTAACGACCTCCTGGAAAATAGTGAAATACATTATTAAAAAGATTTTAAATATGGGGCAAGCTGAAGCTGTAAAAACACCTGCACCTTTTGATGCTGACCTAATGAAAACTCCTCCTGACCTTAACTTTTTCTTTTTTTGCTATAATAGTGCACATGGCCTTTCTTACAATCTTTCTGCTTCTACCAATGCTTCACTCTAGATAGTGCCAGCATTTAACAGCTTGGGTTCATATCTGACAAAGGGATCTCTAACTACTCTCCAGTATTATCCCATTTACGGAAATTGCTGCTCCTCCATAAAATCAGTAGCAAGAATACTTCCTCTGAGAAAAACATTTCCATTCTCAAACTGCCCAAGGGAGGAATTAGAGCAAAAAGTATATACATCACAACAGGATGTACTCCAGTGTGTTACTGCTATTTCAGTATGCAGACCTTTATCTCCATTCCTGCCTTTCACTCCTCACTGTTCATTATCTTCCCCCTTCCAATGAAGCTTCAAGGCATTTCCACACTCTCTCTGCAGCTGGGAAAAAAGAAATGCTGGCAGAGAATTAGATTAGTGTGTGTAAGGGGGAATTCTCCTACTTTGGGTCATGCCCTTAGCAAGCTGTGTCACAACATCTGTATATTATTATACTGCAAAGTCTGTCGTTCTACCCCTAAGAAAACCTCCCAGCTGCCCTGAAAATCTTCTGGTTTTTTATTAAAAAGTACTTGTTGAAGCATTTGCATGTGTTACAAAGGGGCCAGGAGAGCACCAGGAGTAGCAGAAACAACCAACAGATACAAAGGAAAAGAAACATGAGCATTGCACCCTTCACTTGTTTCGTTATTTCTGAATGCTGTCTGTAGATGAAAAAGAAGCAGCCAGGACTATTATGATTGTGTCAGGTTCTGGTCTGAGAAAAGACTGTGGGTTGAGGCAGTTGTGGTGCCACACAAGTGGTGGCAGTTTCTCTGCAGAGTGGACAATTGCAAGTGTGAGCCATTTTGTGTTCTCCTTTTCCTCTGCCCACATGAATATGTACCTGGATCAGGTACAGCTACAAAGGCATAAACATTTCTCAGAGGAAGGGTGTAAAGATGGGAGTGTATGATTGCCTGATTTTAGACGACTGTGGTACTGCCAACACTTGCTCCTTGGAGAAAACTAATTTTTTTTTCAGTCTTGAGTTTGGGGGTGTGTAGGGGAAAATGCTTTTTAAAGTCTGAGGCTGAGTTTCCCTTGCTGTTTGCAAGGAGGGCTGGCAAAGTGCATCATGCCCTGTGGTCTGGCAGGGATCTGCACGGCACCAGGTGTCAGCTTGGAGGCTGATGGCACATCCCTGCAGCAACCCGCGGGACAGAGCAGCAACTCAGCCAGTCCATGTTCTCATGCAGGCAATCAATGGCAAGGACATATCTGGCATGAGCTGCATGCAGATTAGATGCAATAACAACCCAGAGCATAATATGTTAGAACTGACTCCAAATGTTTTCAGGCTAGAGTGCCATTGTTGTAAATAGGCTGGGTTGGAGATCGCTGCTTTTTATGCAGGTTTGGCTGGGCCTGAAATGCTGTGTTTATGAACTGGAGGCAAATCAGAGAAAAGAAACACAGAATTCAGAAGCAAGGATGTTAGAAGTAATGATACATAACAATCATAGAACATTTCATTTGGAAAAGGCCTCTAAGATTATCGAGGCCAACTTTTAAGCTAGCAATGCCAAGTTCACCACAAAACCATGTCCTTAAATGCCTGACCTACACTTCTATTAAATATCTCCAGGGATGGTGGCTCAACCTGTTACCGGAACCTGGTCCTCAACCTTGGAAACCTGATCCAATGCTTGACAACTCTTTTGGTGAAGAAATTTTTTGTAATGGCCAATCTAAACCTCTACTATTGAAACTTAAGGCCATTTCCTCTTTCAGATATGAGAGATCGAGAGAAGAAGATGGTAGGCACATTTTCTGGGATAAAGAGGGTAACAGGAATGAATTCTGTGCATTTCAAGGAGCTTTTTAAAGCAAGAAAGAGTGGTGCGTTAGAACGATAATTCTGTTCAAGAACTGAAAGACTAGACACAGAAATTAAAGCATCGAACCCAGAAGTTAATCCAAGTCCCGTGATATCTCTTACACCTCTGGGATTCCCTGGGGAAACCCTCTTTACTCAAGTTGTTTAGGATGAAACCACCATGGCCATTGGGGACATATATGTTGGAAGGGTGCCCTTGAGAAAGCAGGAATATCAGAGGTGATCAGTCTCAGCTCCTGTGCTTAAGCTGCTGGTAAAAATTCAAGGAGGACTGCCCTGTCACTTCACATGATTGGCAGCAGGGAAGCCCAGTTAGCCTGGTGGATCTGGGTTAACTCCAGGAGTCAGGGAACTGAAGCCATCACTGCTGATCAGACCAACTTGGCTGGGCCAATTCCAAGGTTTCTGTGGAAAGCTCCCAGGTGTCTGTCACCCCACACCCCAAGCTCCCTGAGCAAAGTCCTGGACATCCTTACGTTCTAACTACTCAAAGGTTTTGGCATGTGGACCGTAGGATGAAAAGCATTGTCCATCCTGCAAATCCAGCCTGTCTCCATGGCTCTGTTCTCTCCATCTGAAAACAGTGATGAATCCAGTAATAAGTTGAGAGTGAGTGAGAGGGTGAAATGAAAATAGTAACTTTGCCTTGAGCCTTGTCCCTTTTGTAAAAGAGTATTCATGCTAAAGGCTTATTAGATGCCAGATGTACCCAAGACTCTAATGTATGTTTATTTATAGTGACATAACATTAAGACAGCAGTAAACTGAATCAATGGGAAAATTTAAATATTATCTGAAAAAGAAGAAAAATGTCAGTGCAGTGATGTTGAGAATTGACATACATGCAAACACAAACAGATTTAGAGGTGGTGTTTTTACTTCCATCAGATAACTTTTTTGTGATCTTAGGGATTTTAACCCAACAAACTTCCTAAGTACTTTCCAGCACTTGTGAATAATCAAAATAGTTAATAATATTATGTAACTGTGGTTATTTTCATTAAAGTCCTCATCCTAGAAACTGATCCTTCAACAAAATTTATGGTTCAATGTATGTGTTCTGTGAAGACAGAGAGACAAAGTCCATGTTCTGACTTCTTGGGAACCGTAATTGCCCGGTGGACTGCAGCTGCTCACTTATCCCCCAGCTCTCTCAACTTTCCCAACCTCCCACACAGACCACCCTAATTCTCCCAGCCTCTTTCTGCTCTTTCTGCTGGGTCCTTCTCTTATGCATCCTTGAGATGTCATCCTGACATGATTCACACAGCTCACACACATGCAGGAGATGAAAGAAGGCTCCTGGAGACAAAGATAAGGAAAATCAAGACTTCAAGCTATGCTTTTGGTTTTGCTGTCTTCCTGTTTGGCTTGCTTTTGCATTGACTGACAAATACATCTGTAGAGCATCAATCTCTAAAATTTAATTATATATTTTATATATGCTGATATAGATAGAGATATAAAATAGAGACAACAATCTCTAACATTCCAGTCTTAGAGCCCTTTCTACCTATCAGCATAACCCTGTTTGTAGAAGTCATCCAGCAGAATGATATTATTATAAATCCCTGTGTATATACACAATTCTTCAGAGTGTAAGGACAGAACATCAGCTGCCAAATTCAGAGGGTTCCTCCAATTTTATATCAGCAGGGGATTAGCATAGAGCATCTTGCCTTCCTGATGAAAATGAGGATATCTCCTGCCCAACTGAGAGACCCAGGCCAGAGTGTGCAGTCCTGAAAGATGAACTTTAAAACAGTACAACAGAGCAAGAGCTGGGCTGTTGAGAACTGGACCATAGTGAGTGTCACCAAATACACACATGACCACATCCTGCCCTGTCTCCAATGAGGTCATGAGCAGAAGGTATAGAAACACCCCAGGGCAGACAGTCCTAGAAGTCCTCTGATCTTAACAGAGGCTGGTTAGGTCTGAAATGTGAGCAGACACAGTGCTTCTGTGGAGTATTTTTTATTAGAATATTTCACATTCTTGCCAGTGTTTAAAGATCCACCTCTTTTCTGTATCTTGGGAAGAGTAAAACATTTGTATTGGGAAACTATTCCTCTTCTAAAAGCAAGCTTCCAGTAGGCAGCAAGAGACCCAGGAATGGGTCTTAAAAATAGGATCTCCTGGGATCTGACAAACCACTGAGCTCTCAGCTGCCTGGTGGGCAGTTTTTCACTTCACTTCACTTCACTTCACTTCACTTCACTTCACTTCACTTCACTTCACTTCACTTCACTGTACAGAATTAATGTTAACCTAATTCACCACTCTTTAGCAGAAGTTAATTAACTTTAGCAAAATATATTGTGGGACCTCAAGATTTTTTCATTGAGTTCAATATGAATTTACTCATGTATTGATCTGGAGACTGTCGGGGATTAATCTGTTTTATAATTTAACCAAACTACTAGACTATATTCATTAGCAAAAAAAAATAGTTATCTATTTTTTTCTCTCCTTTTGCAGGGGATAAAAAAATAAAAAAGCAAAATCCCTTGAGATGTTTGTTGTACAGAGGAAAGAAGATCAGAGAAAGGGAGGAGAAGAAAGATAAAGGAGGGAAAGACTGTGGAGAGGAAGAACATTTAGCTCTAATTTGTAGGACTTACAGAATGACCTTATGTCAAAATTTCAAATGTAAGGCCAAATTTGTTTCTGGTGATGCTTCATCAGTCCCTGTGAACTGCTGCCAGAAAGGGCTTTAGCCTGGTGTTATACAGCAGGAAAGTGGGAAGCTTGTTCTTCCACACAGAAACATGTGAAAGTAAAGGCTTACCCAGGAGCCATAAATCCAGTTTTCACAACGGATGAAAGATAAAACGCCACATGAGCAGCCCTGCACTGCCTGTGTGTGCACACCCATGGCTGTTCCCCTGCAGCTTGAGCACCATGGCTTGGCAAACTGCTGGGATGTGACTGAGCTCTCAGCATGGCTGGGGCAGCCAGGGCTCTGCTCCCAGCTGGCAGTGCCCCACACACACACAGGAGCTGGTTCTCCCCACAAGCCTTGGCCTCCCATGGCCCAGCAGCAGCAGCATCCTCTGGCTCTGAAAGGTCAGCACAGTCCTTCCATCTGTGCCTCTCCAAGTGTGAGTGGGATGCATTGACAACTGGCAACTGAGAAACATATTCAGCAATAACCTTTCCTGCAAAGAGTCACTCAGTTTGCCATTGTGCTCTGGGTGTTCTTTTAAAAGCCTTGAATTTAAAGCTGTGTGTTAAGAAGCAGTGACAAGCCACAGAACCCGACAAGTGGTAGACATGCTGGAAAAAATGGCACCACATCTTGTAAAAGTGGTGCAAAATTCAAAAATCTCTGGCCAGTACTACTGAAAAAAAAATATTCCATATTCCTAAAGGAATATGGAGTTGATTAGAGAACGATTTCTGTTTTACAGGACTTGGAATGAATTAAAAAAAAAAACCCCAAAACCTGTACAAAGACACAGCTGTTTAGGACTTTCTTGACTTTCAAGAGCAAAGGCATCCCTTCTGTGCTGGATTTTGTAGGACTTTACTGAAAGGTTGCTAAGATAATAGTAGCAGTGAATTACTGTAAAGTCAAAATTCTGTTGTTCACATGCCTGCCTCAGGCCCTGTGGTTTGCTTCACTTGTTCCAGCTTCTGAATAAAGACTGCTACTTGCAAAAAGTGCTATTATTAACCACATTTCTCCCTGCTGCAATGGCTTCTGCAATAAGAAGTGACCCCTTGGCATATGACCTGAACAAATGTACATAAGCTTTATCTATAAACTTCCAGAGTCGTCTTTTATGAAGTTTTCATTAAACTAGATAACAACAAAAGAAACCATCACCAGTGGAATAAGCAAACTCTTCATCTAGTGCCAACAGAATTATTGCCAGGTCTTTTTATTGAAAAAAAGAATGAGATTCTTTGTTGAAATACAAACAAGGTTGCTTCTTAGATGTAGGCTGGCAAGTGGCAAATTGAAGAGTTCAAACCAAACCCTATTTGTGGAATAACAAACCTCAGAAGGATTCTGCCTCTTCTTTTGCCTCCCATTTCAGCTTTGTTATAATTCTCTCTTAAATACTCCAATTTAGATTTAATATGACTATGGCTTTTCCAAATAATGTAGAATAAACAGAGCAGTACAAGTTTGTTTTGCTTTGTTTTTTTGGTTTTTTTTTTTGTCCTGCCAGAACAATTGCATACCCTTTGTATTATAAAATGCCATCTTCAAGTTTTAGGGCTATACTTTGACAGCCATGATTAGTCACTCACTAAAACTTATAAGAGTTCAGTTTCTGAGCTAGTGTGGGGAATAGCCAGTTAGCTACTGACAAGGTCCAGTACAGATTCAGCTGCCAGAATTCAATAAAGCAACATTGTTTGAGAATAGACATGGTGTATCTGTAATATTGCCACATATCTCTCTCAATATATATATCTGTTTTATATTACAAGCACAATGACTAAAATATGTAATAGCACTTAATGCATCAAAATATACCAAAGCTTGCACATGAAGTTTCTTGTTTTGCCTTCCATAACATTGAACTGCAGATGCGTTGCTGAATGTAGGATTTAAGATCAGGACATGAAGTATTTTCAGAGAGACATTGACTTTGACAAACTAGGACAGATAGATTCATCTCACAGGTAGTAGAAATGCTACAGGAATAGTGATGCAAGTTGTGATCCTGCCTTAAAATTGTAACTTCTGCACGCTTGTAAATGAGATTGGGTCTTTGCTGACATTCTCTTCAGATCCTTCTCCCCTCTGGGTTATTGTAGGAGTGTGAAGACCCTTGATACTAGAGGACAAAGGGTTTCCATGTAAAGGCACGCAAAGCCAGATGAAAAAACTAACCAGATCAATGTTGCAAAAAACCCGTGAATATTATTAAATATTAGTAACTGTTTTCCTATGCAATGCAACTTTGCAGTCCAGCAAACAGGGTCATTTGAAAACCAGCAAATTTTTTGTGGCACATGCTGTTTCTTGCTAGGTTAAATAGCACTCTTTAGATGAGGGGAGCATTGGAGGGTTATTTTAGCCTTATGCATGTAGAAAAAGAGAACACAATTAAAGCTGCCACCATATATACTTTGGAGCCAGGATGTTTCCTTTCAACTGTTACTCAATGAATGGCATCATTCAATATGTGTAATCCTTCAGAGATTAGGAATCATTAGCTAATAAGATATGCCTTAGTGCATCTGTAACATCTGCAGTTTCCTGGTCACAGAAATCTATTTGTCACAGCGAGCACAGGGAGGAAACAGCAACCATTCCCCAGCTGAAAACCTTATGAAAGAAGGGACCTCTCAAAGGAGGCTGGGCAGGGAGGGAGACAGCTCTGCACGCTGCTTGCCCCCTTGCACAGGAAGAGCAGAGCTTATTTTAAAAAAAAATCTTCAGAAACCTGGGACTTTAAAAGACAAAACCAGAAAAAACCCAAATCCAACAAAACCAAATACTTGTGGTTTTTCAAAGGAGCAGGCTCAAAAGAAACTGCCTCGAAAGCAGAGGAGTCTGCTAGGCTCTTTGCTGCTCTCAGCATCCGTGTAAGTAACTCTCTCCACAATTATCAGCTGAGTCTATTTCACCACAACGGATTTAATTGTGCATTGACGCTGAGAGGGAGGGAGGGAGATGACAGTCAGTCTCGAGGAAGAGATTTATCCCGGCCTGTCAGGCAGTTTGATAAGGGATGTGGACTCTGCGATGTCTCACAATGGCTTTTTTATTTGTTTGCTTAATACTGGGCTGTTTCAGAAACGCACACAGCTGAGCTGACAGGAGATGCAAACAGAGCACACTCGTTTGGGAATTACGGGGGTGGTGGTACACAGGAAAATAGCCTCAGTCTTCTTCACAGGAAAGTCAGCTGATAAACTGATCTAAAGACAACGTATCTTCCTTCCTGTAAAATGCAATAACAGGCAGATCTTGTGACCTCGATGACCTTCTGCCGAGTTTACTCCTAACCAGGGAGGGAACGGGGGAAGCTTTCCTTGGCAGGCGCAGCGCTCAGCTCCTACGTGAATCATGTGGCTGTGCTTAAAGCGAGAGCCAACAATACCAGCATAGTGGGCCACATATCTTTCAAAGCAAGCGAGTTCACAAAGAAGTGCCCTGCTCGCGGAGATAAGCCGCAGCAGCCCTTTCATTAAACATCCGCTGTGTACTTCCCGTCGGAGCCGCGGCTTGGCCCAGGGGACGGCCGGCTGACGAGAGCCAGCAGACACTCTCATGGCTTCTCGTTTGTCTATTTAGGACAGATTTTCCCCGCAGCACTCGGCAGACGGCAAAGAGAAACACACCATTTATGTCACCCTATTAAATACACACAGCTTTTGCAGCCCTGCATCGTGCTGCAGCCTTTCTCATCCCTCTCTTGGCTCTGTGCAACAGAGTAAACATCATAAAGAACATAAAACGGAGTTTTCCTGAATTTTCCCTGACCTTCCCTGGCAACAGAAAGCTTTAACGGGGTGAGGTTTTTTCCCCTCGAGAAAACATGCCTCCCGCCCTCCTTCCTCCTCAAATAAATTTGGCAAAAACCTGGAGTCTTGTGCTTGAGGGTCATGCTCAGGGGTCCTTCCAGGAAACTCCATTCAGAGGAGTTAATGCAGCAGCTCACTTGCCTGCTTTGAATCATACTGTGCCTATGCTCACTTTTCCTCCCTTTGAATCAAGTTTGCTTTGTAGCACCCAGACTCTTACAGCTCACTCCTGCTGAACAGGTTGACAGCAGTGTCAGGCCGGGCTTTCCCCTGCCTTGCTCCACAGATGGCCCTTTCCAAATTTTCTGCATTGTGTAAAACACTGCCATGTCAGATTTATTGGTACTCTATATCCCCCCAGTTGCTTCTAAAACCTGCATACCCTTCACTAAACTATCCAAGAGTGCTTCCACTTGTTCCTCTCAGCATTTAAAGCTGTTAAAGTTTGTGCTGGTACAGAACCAAGAGCCTAGGGCAGGACCTAATTTTATGAGGTGCTGTATGTGGGCCCTGATTTAGGAGCTTACAAGCCAGAAAAAACTAGAGCAGACAAGCAAGTCAGTATTGGGTACAGGCAGGATGCATGAACTCTAACTAGTGTGCATACTTGTCCTGAGCCAGTATAATATCTTAAGTTGGTATATAATTGTCCTTATTGTTATGATGAGGAAAATGAGGATTAAATTAAAGTGGTTTAAGTTATTTGCCAAGGGAGGCACTGTGTCAGAGGTGCCACTGTGGCTGTGCAGTGATTGAAAACAGGATCAGAATTTTTCAAAGCAGGTCTGTGAGGTCTGTAGTTGGATTATTGCCCCAATGTACCATAAAAAACGCTGTTTAGACCCCAGTAAGACTGTCTGTGGCTTCACAGGACGCTGAGAGCTTCTGCCAGCAGAAATGGTACTGGGTCCCACTGCAGGGGATGCATTTGGTGGCAGAGGTTTGTGGACCTTAGTCTGAGCTGTGAATTTTAAGCAGATTTTTATTAAACAGGAAAGCCAATATTTTTGACCATAGCTAATGACACCTGTTTCTCAGATGTCCTGTTTAAGGGTGATCTGCTTGAGAGGGTCATGGGCATATGAGCTGCTTGCTGACAAGCTGATTCCCAACCCCCTCCTTTTCTGATCCCTGGGCTGAGTCTTGGCACCCCATTACCCAGCATTTGACGCCCATGCAGCATCGTCCAAGTCAGACACAATAAGGAGTAAAGTTCAGGGCATAATTCCCATTCCCTCCTGCTTTTCCCCCTGAGGTGCTAGATGAAATCTGAATTTTATGGCCAGCCAGCAGTCACTGGCCCATCTGCAGGTGCTGTTCACCACTTGGAAGCCATTCTAGATCTAGAATATAACTTCAAATGGGGAAATAAACGTGTCGGAAAAACTGCTGGCTATCAAGCAGCATGCCCTGCAGCAGGGGAAGCTGAGGTTCAAAATTCTGTCTCCTAAAACAGGCTCAATTAACAGAAAGAAAAATCTAATGCCAGATGTCTCATTAAGGAAGTTTATTAAGGAAGTTTTGCCACTTTCCTCTCTTTTTGTCCATCTAGAAGGATGAAAATCTCACATGTGGCCTCTACAGGGCATTTCTCAGGAGGAGGAAGGCACCCTCTCCCCCTTCTGTAGTGCAGTTTAACTCATGAAAACACAGACCCAGCATGGCTGACCCCAGGAAGTGTCTGTGCTACCAAAGGGCTATTTTGGCAGAGTTCAATGTGGATTTTTTACATGCAGTCTGAAAGTCACCTGATCTATCTGATGTAGGTCAAATGCATGGCAGAGAATGTGCTTACAACCAACCTGTAAAAATGTCTGGTCAGGGCTCTGCCTAACCCTGTACTCTGGTGTCTTGGGTTTGCTAGAACATAATCTAAATGAATGCATTACTGATACAAAAAAACAAGCTGCAAAAAAGTCACTCCACTTTGGTTTAAAATTCAGTTCACCTAAGGCAAATGCAATTAGATCTGAAGTAATCCACATTTTCTGACCTTTAAACACAGAGAATTTCTTCTAAGATTACAGTTCTATATAGAGTGGAGAGCAGGCAAATGATAACTCATAAAAGTTTTGCTGAATACACGGCAATTTGAGACAATAATATTTTCGACAAGTTAAAGATGCACAAGAAGAACAAGCAAGGGCTTTTTATTAATACCAAAATTAGAAAAAGAGATGGAGAAGAAGGAATTCTTCTCCCCACCTTCTTAATTTAGCAGAGTGGGTAAGGTTAAAGCCTGAATCTTTGACCTCCATAAAATTTCAGTGTGAAAAAACCCCAGTCATTTAAGATATTTCCATCTTCCTCTTTGTATTCCTAAGCAGTAATAAAATTACTAACATGGCCCAAGAACATGTTCTGAGGGAAAAGCATAAACATATCGGTGGGTAATATTTGTATAGACTTGTCATTTATTTGAACAGTGTGCCCCAGAATGGGTGGGAGATAACTCTAGCCTCACTCTGTGGCTCCCACTTACTCACCTGGGCCAGGTGTGTGGGAATGTTTTATGAAATAATACATGAGATAGGGGAATGTTTTTTCACAGTGCACACATTTTGTGAGCTGTTTGCTAGCTGGTCAAGGCTGGCCTTTAGGATGAAATGTGAGTTTATGCGATGCTACACATTACTGCAGTGTGGAGTAGCCACAAACTCTGTAGAGGGCTGAGCTGGGCTCTGCCACAGACTGTGTGGTGCAGGGGAACACATGTCACTTCAGTGCATCTGATAGCCTCAGCTGTAAGGAAAGATGGCACTTCCTCTTCCTGAGTCTTTATTCAGAGTGCATTTTTTCTGTGAGAGGGACTGTGCAGCTGTTTGCTGCACATTCTCTGGGGCCCAGCTCTACCTCAGCTGCACTGCCTTGAGATGGTACTTCAATACCAACACTTTGGTGAGAATGGCAGCTCTCCCACCTCAGAAATGGGTGTGCAGGTATAAGTTCTTCCTTCAGATCTCCTCTGAAAGGGTGCAATTATATCAAGTCTTCCTGCTTCTCTTTCTAACATGTACCCTCTCTCTGTGCTGCGGATCATTAGACACTCCAGGCATCTTATACAGCCTCTGTATCACAGCACCCATGAGATCTCTCATCAAGCTAACAAGCAAATTACCCATGACAGTCCTGGCCAAACCCTTGATAAAGGTTCTGAAACATAATGACACCCTCACTCTTTCTTTCTCTCTTGTAAAATCAATCAGACTTACACTTACACTTACACTTTAAATAGGCAAGTGGCCTAAAGGAGAAATTTTCCCACTGTCAGGGTCCTGGGAGGGGGAGTTGAGGAGGCTCTTTCTGCTTATCATTTAGTGTTGAAAGAAAGTGGGTTACACCAGAATTATAAATATTCAAATGGAGAGAAATATCTGTAAATAGCCCATAAATGACTGGCAGTCTTCTTACCCTCCTGCCTGTATTTCATGCACTACATTTTCTTAAGCTAAGGTGACAAGTCATTGTTAGAATGTGTTAAACTCAGTTAGAGGAGTATATGAGATGACTGATATAAGAAAGCATCATGCTTTGGGGGGGCCTGGGAAATTGAAAAAGCTCTCACAGTTTGCAGAAACCCATGGCTAACTGTGCCACAGAATAAAAAGCCGCCAGTGACCCACTAAAGATGGTTACCTCTCCAATTTGCAGGGTATTAGTCAGCATGCCATATAAATTGTACATTGTGCCTCCCTCCAGAACCCAGCTCTAAAAGGTTCCCCCAGTTTTGCAGTATTGCGCAGAGCTTCCTCCACAAGGATTCATCTACTTCAAGAACTTTACAAAACTGATAATGTTTTGCAGGCAAATTATCAGGTTTGTTCTGTTATTCAATGTCTTTTCCAGTGTTTGCTCATTTATCTGTCAATTTGCAAAAAGTTTACTAGAGATTCCCACTCAGTGGTGCAAATTAAATGAGGTTAATTGATTTTTAGTCAGAATTGCCAATACAAGACGTTTGAGGATATTGATCCAGGCGCCCATTTTATGTGACAGAAATATATCAATCTCCCCCTGCCCACCTATCCCCACCCCCACCCCCACCCTCACTCCCACCCTCACCCCACCGTCCTGCTTCTTTTTATGTCCCTTTTGGATTCTGAAACTTCTGGGTTCACGTTTTCAAGCCTCTCTTCACAACAATGTGATGCTCCTGCAGAAGAGACAAATGTCACTCTGAGATATATTAGCAGGGGTGCTGGGTATAAGACAAGAGAGGTAATGATTCTGCTCTACTTGGCACTGGTGCAACCTCAGCTGAAGTGCTGCATCCAGATTTGGGTGCTGCATTTTATGATAACTGCAACAAGATGATAAGGAGTTTAGAAAACATGAACCTCTGAGAAAGGTTAAGAGAACTGGGATTGTTTAGTCTAGGAAGTAGACAGAAGGAAGATGTTAACACTTTGCAGACACATAAAATTTATTCTAAAGGCAGAAATCAGTTTTACCCTTTTCCACAAAGGATAGGACATGAAGCCATAAAATTATAGAATTGTTTATATTGTCAAAGACCTCTAAGACCATTGACTCCAGCCATTTACCCAGCACTGCCAAGTCCACCACTAAAGCATGAGGCAAGTGCCAGGTCTACATATCTTCTAAATGTCTTCAGGGATTATGACCGCACCACACTACTGAACAGCCTGCTCCAGTGTTCAACAACCCTTTTGATGAAGGGATTTTTCCATATATCCAATCCAATCATCTCCTGGTGCAGCTTGAGATAATTTCCTCTTACAGCTATCACTGGCTGCCTAGGAGAAGGGGCTGACCCTCATCTGGCCACAGCCTCCTTCCAGGCAGCTGTAGAGAGTGATAAGGTAACCCCTGAGCCTCCTTTTCTCCAGGATAAACACCCCCAGCCACTCTTCACAGGACTTGTGCTCCAGACCCTTCCCCAGCTCCTTTGCCCTTCTCTGGACTCACTCCAGCCCCTCAATGTCTTTCTTGCACTGAGGGCCCAGAACTGGACACAGCACTCGAGGTGTGGCCTCACCAGTGCCCAGTACAGGGGGACAATCCCTGCCCTGCTCCTGCTGGCCACACCATTGCTGATCCAGGCCAGGATGCCATTGGCCTTCTTGGCCCCCTGGGCACACCCTGGCTCATGTTCAGCTGCTGTCACCAGTATTTTGCATCGCTGGCTCACACACCAACTGTGTGAGAAAGTTGTCTTCCACATGCTCCAGAAACTACCTCAGCTGTTTCCTCTCCACTT
This sequence comes from Eopsaltria australis, assembly GCA_034509425.1. Classification (NCBI taxonomy): domain Eukaryota; kingdom Metazoa; phylum Chordata; class Aves; order Passeriformes; family Petroicidae; genus Eopsaltria; species Eopsaltria australis. Next base: position 663,660 of record JAVTVJ010000794.1, read on the forward strand.
TATTGAATTTCCAGTAGACGTGTGCTAAGTTGAAGCCCCCCACAAGAACAAGGGCCTCTGATTGTGAAACTTTTTGCAGCTGTTGATAGAATATTTCATCTGCCTCTTCAAGTAATTGCCTTATTCACCACTTAAATTTAGAGTAAATCTTAGGAAAAATAGTCTGATTGCAAATGCAGTGCAACACTGGAACCAGATTTTCAGAAGCATGGAGTTCCCCTGCAAAAGAAATTTTTAAGAAACCATCAGGTAAACATCTGGGACACGTCACGCAGTCTGTGGTGTAATCCTGCTCCCCTGATCTGTGGTAATAACCTGCTGATGTTCTCCATTTGTAGAATGTGGTGGTTCTAAGAGTGCAGGCAAGAAACAAACACGTAGAAAGAAAAGAAATAAAGTAAGTGAGACTCCAACACAGCTTTGTGTGTGAAAACTTCAGTTCTGTGAGAATCATGGTAAAATCCCCCAAGTCCAAAATACTCTGGATGGCATGTTGTGACCCTTAACTTGGACCTTGAACACAGCAAAGCCTACTTAATATCCCTTCTTGAGTTTCTCACTGAGCCCCCCATTCTTAATGAATGATTAAACTCGTATTAGAAATATGTCCAGACTATCTCTGAAACACCCCTTTTTTTTTTCTATTAAAAAAAAAAAAGAAAAAAATAAAAAAGAAAAAAAAAAGATTCCACTACATTGTTTTCTGTGCTTCTCGAAAGGCTAATTGCCTTAATGGTCAGAATTGCATTTTATTCCTGTATATCCAGCTTTATCTGACCTCTACTCAACCTCATTAAGGTTGCTTCTGCCAGCAGATGTTACTCGTATTTAGAGACTTAAAGGAGGTCAGGTTACCACATGGCCTGCTGATCAATAAGCTGAATAAAACTCGTGCAACTCTTCTGTCATGGTAAGACTGATTTTCTGTTTCTCTAAAGACTCTCAGAGTTCATATGTGACCACCAAGGTTTGATACATGTATGTGCATAAAGCCATGACCACAAAAATAGGAGCAGGCAAAATAGGCGGGTGTGTGACCTGTTATCATAAAGGCACTAACACCTGTGTGTGCCATGACCACAAGCTGGAATATAAAAGCAAAATACCCAACGTAAGTAGCTCGCTAGTACACCCACCTCACCAACCAGATAAATGGTTTCTTGCTGTTTTTCTCTCCATCTTACACATACACACATACACATGCATTTTGGTTACAGACACCGGGTTTAAATGGTGTTTTCCCCTAGTCAGACCACACTGAAGACAAATACGAATACTTGTTTATACCCATAATTAAGTGCTCCAATTTACAGACTTGCTGGCTGTTTGCTCCTGCAAATAAAGCAAGAGCGGGTATTTGGGATTGCTGAAAATCAAACTGCTCAATTAAATTTATCAATTAAGCATTGGTTTGTGAGGTGAACTTTAAAGACACTGAAGCTCTGTTGTATATATCCTTTCAGGACAATGTAACAATCTTAACCAGTCTGTTTTACTCAGAAGCTGTATTTCTCTCATAAATTCAGAGACCCAAACTAAAAGCTTTCTTTCCTGTCCTTGCCAACAAATCCTAACCCAGAAGAACCCCTTTAATAAGGATCACAAGGCACTTTAGTGTCTTTGCTGATTAAGACCTGGACAGAAGGTGAGGTGACTAACTAGGGATGTTGCTGGGAGTAATTTTCCTGCACTTGTCCACTGTCTAGGAAATTAAATGAGACCACCACAGCATTTTAGGAAGTCTGATAAGATGGTATCAGACAATCATGCCTTTCAGTGTCTAGGATCAGCCTTTGCCAGATTTGAGCTAATTGTCTAGAGTTGGAGTTGGGCGGATACTTTATTTGGAATAGGTTTTGTCAGAGTGGGCTTTTTTGACCTGGTCCCTGGTTTCTCATTTGAGTTAACTAGTTCTAACTGAATGGCAGATAATCTGCAAGCATGTTAAATGAAAGGAAAAATTTTGTCGGATGTGTTATTAATGCATTACGTTTCTTCTCTTTTACTGGATAAATACAACTTTTAGAATCAATTCCTGCTTCTATAAACACACTCAACTGTGTACACAGATCTGGCTTCACTCACATGCTCTGTAGATGTAGCCTAGGCATCCTTTGCTCTGGGGAACATTTACTAGAGCTGATGTATTCATTAGAGTATTTGCATGAGGCAAACATGAGTGAGATGGAGTTGAAGGAAAGAGAATTTACTTCAGAAATGCAAGGAGGGTGTCCACCACAGGAGCCTTTCTGTCTACAGCTACATGTTATTTCCAAAACTTCTACAAAAGACACTGAATGCTTCTACTGAACCTCCAGTCACTTCCACTAAACAAAGTTCTTAACTGTTGACTTCACCCCCAGTGCCAGGTCCAAGTATTGAGTATCAGTCATTAAATACTAGTTACACAGAAAATCTGGGCATGCCTCAAACTGTCAAGTCTACTTGTGCAAACTCAATATTTATATTAATTGAGGTGAGAAGTGATTCACAGTCAGACAACTGCTGTTTCCTTTGTTTGGATCTGATTGGCAGCACTAGATTATGCTGTGCAGTAACTGTCAAGGCGAGACAGGACACGTATCAGCCCTTCATCTTTAAAATGTTTGATGAGAGCTTTCGTGCTGTTAACCTGTTTCATGCTGCTCTAGATTACTTTTTCTTAAATTAAAAAGTAGCATTAAATGGATGTAAAATTTTTATTTATTGAAAAAAAGATTACCAATTAATTTAACAGTACTTATATATGTATATATGCCTGAGACCTACATTTCCTTTAACTTTGCTGCTTTAACCCAGGGGCTGAGATTCCTTCAATCTTTCTGTAATATATCAAGTGCAACTACAATGTCGAAAAATAAGGATCTTCAAGTGAAATCAATAACACACTAGGGTCCTGATTAGCCACGTAAACCATGTATTGTAGACAGAAACAAGGCTAGTTAGGTATGAGTCACAAAGTAGAAAGTTTGGTAATTATTTACTGTGTGTTCATAGAAATGACTATAAAAGGATAGGGATGACATGAGGAAACACTGAGCCTGAAGCCTTTTCTCCATTTACGTTCATTTGAATCAGCCTGGAATCAATAGAATTCTGTCCAAAGGACAAGGTGTGCTGTGTCAGGTGGTGATTACGCCTTGGTGCTGCTCATATTATTTATGCCTTTGGGAACGTATGCCAAGAAACTTCAAATCACAGTACACCTGGTAATCTCTTCATTCACAATAAAACAGCTCAGAAGATGATCATCAACTCTGAAAGAGTTGCTGAACATCCATTGCTTGCTTGTTGTTTGAGGGATTATTAATACACTACATCCTTTACAAGTGAAAGTGAACCCTTAATTGTATAGAATAGGAAAGTCAGAGATGGGACTTCTAATGACACAGTAAGACAAATACCTTTTCTGTGTTTCATGGCTGTCAAACCCTTTATTTCACTAGGCTTCTTTCTAAAATTTAATTTGCAAATCCCCTGAGTAAGCAGGGCTGATATCACATCTAGGTTGGGACCTTCACAAGAGACTTCAAGAACAGAAAGAAGATGGGTTTGCAATAAAAGACCACATTCAAGGAATGTAATTTGTAAGTGGAAGAAAAAAGACAAGTTCAAGAGTGCCATTAATAACCTAGGTATCTCACTCAACCACGGGATCAGTGTCTACCTACTCAGCAAACTTAGCTTGAATTTTACTCCAATGTTTCATGTTACAGATGGCAGCAGGCTGATGCTAGATGTTACTCTATAAAAGATAGTTAGTTCATCCTCTGTCTAAAATCAATCTTCATATTTCTCAGAGGTTTCTAGTATTTATAGTTTGTGCTTTACATCATTTGGTTTTCTGCACCTGATAAGGTTTTAAAGTAAATAATTAAAACTTAGGTCAAAAGAACAAAGCTCTTAGACTCATAATGTGGGATTTAGTAAGAGATAACTTGCTGGAAAAAACAGACACAAACATTAGGGGAAGCAAAGAATGATTCATGTTTTCTCTCAAATGTGTCACAAGGAATATCACTAGAACTAATTAAAAAAATCCAGCAAATTCCTGATCTCTTTAATAAATTTCCCCCTTACTCTGCAATCAAAAGCATTTGCAGAATTAATGGCTATTGTGGATGAAATGCCGCCAAGAAAACAGATGGATCAGAAAATTGCACTATCCACTGCTAGTGTGTTCATGGGCATGTTTAGGGTGAGGTTGGTCCAGCAGAGAGAAAATAAAAGCCCTGTTTGCTTTTGTTTCTAAGGGAACCTCCATTCATGTGTGTCATCACGTACTTTTGCACAGGGGCTTTAAGAATTTGTGCCTGGAGGCTAAGGGATGAATATTGTTGTTTTAAGTTGTAGATATGAGAGGGATGGTGCATTTAAGCTTATAATGGTCAGTGCATGCAATATTGCTGTGTTTTACATCCTAGTACTCTTAAAACCAGGTGAGTACTGCCCAGGAGGTTTTTGTTCTATTTTGCAGATGCTGTGTTAATAATAATTCTTGGTTTTTTTGGTTTTGTGGGTTTTTTTTGTTTTGTTTTGTTTTTTGTTTTGTTTTGTTTTGTTTTGTTTTTTTTAGACATGAGAGAAAGATGCACGCTAACTTGAGAAGATAATTGCAAGCTCACCTGGAAACAAATTGTCTGAGAGTGTGTCTGTTGTCTTTACAGTCATGTGTTTTGCATGGAAAGACAGGCCTATTTAGCAGAAAATCAGAGGAGCTTGAGGCGCTTGGTATCTTGCAAAACAAGCTGAAACTGATGTGTTCTCAAAGCATACATCAGCTTCCATATGTAATGCAGTGAATCTTCTTGGTTTTCATACTTTGGAAGAATTAATCATTTTTGCATTTGTGAAATCTCAGTTCTTATCAGAGTAACAGATCCCATAATCTACTCTGATTGATATTACTAATGCACTTAGCCATCCCAACTGCTTGGTTGTTGTTGCCCAGCTTCACAGGCTTGCTGTAACAGAAAACATCAGGGTCCTGTGAGCCAGATTACTCTTTTTTGAACTCTATTAGAATCAAATTCCCAAAGTCTTCCAGTTTATATGTGCTGGAAATAAAGGCTGCATAAATTTGGAACAAGGTGGTACTGACTAGTACAAAGGAAAAACCAAAGATTGACAGCTGTTTACAAGCATTGAAGCATGTTTGTTGCACTCAAAAAGACCACTTTCTTTTTATATAAGTTTCTCTAACAAATTGCTTTAGCAGCTGGAGAAACCTGCACAGCTGGTGTTATGTTCTGGTGTTGCTGGTGCCATATCTCACAGCAAGCATGAGATTTTGAAAGTGTTTATAAAGGGCTCTACTTCTCTAGCACAATGCTTTACATCTAAATATCATGGCTGGCTGACGTGATAGGCACTGACCCAAGCACCAGCTTTCTGGCAGAAAGGCAGACCCTGCTCCCCTCACTGCAGCAAAGTGGGTGGAGGTGTGCAGGGTGGGACAGGCTGGGCATCAGGAGGAGAGTGGTGTGTGACACAGCTCTCCTGCCCTCCTCAGGATGGGCTACTGCAAAAATACCCTGTGCTGGGTGCCTTGTCTCCAAGGCAGTACATAAAGAAATGGAAGTCCTAAATAAATTAAATGCTCTAACCACCCTTAGCAGTGCGAGGTGAGTTCTCTCTGCAGCCTCTCCACTGGGCTTGGCAGAGCCAGCTCTGCCTGTGCCAGGGCTGAACCTGGCCCAGCACTGCTGCACAAGCCTTATGTAAAGTCCCCTTTGCATTTCCACAGAGCTGTAAAAATAGTTGTGCATGACTCAGAGATGTTTCATGATCTTTCTGGGGAGTTAAATGCTCCTGACTTCCAGAGAAACCTCTACCTGCGCAGCCCTCTGGATGAGCCAAACTAATGCCTTTTGCTCCTGAGAAAATTTCCAAGGACAAAGGGAACTGTTGAAGGCAATGTGGTGCTCATGTAACTTTTTGTCTCTGCTAATGTCAACTTTGTATTCATTATAATCAGTCAGTGTGAAGGTCTCTGTTGATGTGTATCAGAGAGACAGCTTACTCCACGCCTCTGTCCCACTGGCTTCCAAATCACTTTCCTAGTAATCACATTTGAAAGGGCGATCATTTTTGTCTTGGATTAGTCTAAAAGCCCTTCTGTCATTAACCCATTTTTGCTCCTGTGCCCGAGGCAGTCTGAGATGAAAAGGTAGTGGATATTTCCTTTGCCTTGTTTGTTTTGAGCTTTTTGCAGCACCTTCCTCAGGAGGAGGGGGACATCTCAAACACAGGCATAGCCAGTCCCTCTGTCCCCATCTAGAAGCACACTCCTACCTCGGCATTGTTCATTTCAGTGCAGCCTGATGTCTTGTCAGCCAAACTGGATTGCATCAAATGTGCAAACGATTTTAAACGAAAATGAGAAAATTATGGCAGAGTCATCCCAAGTGTGTGGAGAGGGGTTGATAAAACAAATTTCTGAAAAATAGAGAGTAAAAGAGGCAGCTGGTAAGAAGGAAAATATTAAACCCAAGGGCAGAAGGAAGTATTTGCAAGAGTGGAGAAAATAGTGGTTTAGTCATCACGCATGAAGAACTTTTAGGTGCAACCCAGCAGTGACCTGGCTCTTGGCATCAGAGAGGGACCAGTTTCACACTGTGCAGGTGTCGCTGCAGGACTTCACTAGCACAGAGTATCACTGACCTGCAAGAGCAAAGGCAAAGGGGGGAAAAACAGCAACTTCTTCTAGAGAATATTAGTGGGAAGAAATAAAGGCAACAAAGAAAAGAAGTCACAGACATATGGGGATTTATTTTAAATTTTTATTTATAGATTTCACTTTAGATTTCTTTCATTTATATTTCTTTACCTTCCACAGACAAATTCATCAAGCAGGTTTCCTCTTGTAACTCTCAGACTTCAGGAAGATAAGGTGAAATATGTATGTGAAATTCTCTGTCTTGTCCATTCACAGTCTTAGAGATCTTGGATCAAATCAAGACAATAAATGACTCAAAGTTTGGGCTGCTGGACTTGATTTGCTCCCAGCAAAGGGAATATGGCTGAAACAGAAAGTATTTCCTCCTGGAGGGGTTCCATGGAGAGACTAACTGCAGGGCACATACCAAGAGCAGTGAACAGTGCAAGGGTTGCAATGTACATTCCCAACACAGTCCAAACAGTAGTTTCTGGGTATAAGTGCAAGCCCTGAGTCACACTGTGACTGCTGTTTGAATGATCTGACCCACCAGCCTGATAAACCATGACTGCTTCTTCTGCAGAAGGGAGCTTTCTCTCTAGATTTAAGCAGACAGGAACATGAATAGTTTTTAATAAGCCCTTGTAAGGATAAGTATAAATGTGCAGATGTTTGAGTGACCTGCTAGGTCTTGTCTTGTAATCCTTGCTAATTGGAAGGCAGAATATGTTATTTCGAGTGCATCAAGTTCTGCAAACTGCAGGTATGGCGATATATATGGAATGGGCCATGTTTGGATCAGAGCATGGATTAAATTCATCTGTGTTGACCTAACTGTAGGATTTTTACCAGATCAGCATGTAGATGATGAACACTGCAGTGAGGTCTCATTATGAGAAGGGAAGGGCTGCACGGGGTATGCAAGTATTCCTACGAGAAGAGTGCAACCTTTGTCAATCCTTGTTTTGTAGTTCAATGATGAAAGCAACATCTGCTATTAATGAAAGTCTTAGGTTGTGATATTAGTCACAATGCAAAGTAGGAAGTTCTGTACTGATTTTAGGATATCATCCATTCCCATGCACTTTAAAGAAGTAGGATATCTTTTGTCGCTCAAAAAAGTGTGAAGTAATGCTTTTGTGTGTGACTTCCCTTTAAATGAAAAATCAACTTGATACTGAAAGAAAAGGATAGTGATATTACCATAACTATACTTACAACAATATTACAACAATTTCTGACTTATATGTTCCTATGCATGGAAATCTAAATGAAATTTACTGTTTTCCCTGTATTTTTTTTCAATGACGTGAAATCAATACAAAAATTAAATCTTTTTAGACTATTTTCTGTTGACAGTATTCCCTGTAAACATTAACTCATTATTTATCTATCCCAAGGAATGGTATGCATTGAAAGACAATCGCTTTGCAGTGGAATGTGACCTTGGCTAGTCTATAACAGCAAAAAAATGCCATCCCTCTGACGTTATATTGTTTTGATGGAAGGAAAAATTAGCTAACTTATTTGGAAAAGTTGCAAAGGAATCTCCAGCCTCTTAGAATGAGTTCAGCTAACCTTTAGGCTCTCTCTTTGGGAATGCCATTATCTTGTGCTGGCACAGAGTCTTTCACCTAAGAGCTTTTTACAAAGCATTAAGGAAACATTAATTAAGGTTACAGCATTTCAGGGAAGAGACAAATGCTATTAACCTCACTTTAAATATCAGACTCTGGACCTGGTTTCTTTGCAGTATCTGGGACTGTGGATGGACCTTGTGACCAGCAGCAAGCTCTACCCAGTATGTTTAGATGTTATGGGATGCACCAGGGAGGGCACAGGGGTCACACTCAACTCCTCTCATGGCCCTTGTCCTGGAGCAGCCCTGCTCTTGCTGTTCCTGGGCTGCAGATGAGTAGTTTGTCACACAGACTGTGTCCACAAAAGCATTTGGTGTCCTTGGCTGTCCCAGAAAACAAGGGTTGTGTGGTACTCCTGTCATTCTGTCCATAGTCTTTCTGCAAGTGTGCTGGGGCACCAACCTCTGGAGAACATGGTGCGTCTCCTGTTACATGTGGGTCTGAGGAAAGCATTGTAAAACCATGTGTAAATAACTCTTTAGAACTGTGTTTCTGCAACACCTCCCCTGGGTCATTCATTTTGCCAGAAATAATCACTCTCTCACAGTCACAGTCTCAGTGACCTCAGCCTACACCCATTAACATAAACTTGTTCTAAGCTCAGCAGAGGCACCTCTCAATGCTAGTAATGGTTTTCCATCGTTGTGTTGGCAATTGGTACCTAAGCTTTGGGTCTGGAGGCAGGGCTAGGACCCTGAGTGTTGGCACCATAGCTGAGCACTTCTCCCTAACTGAATGGGTGCTGCTGGACATCCAGTTCTGGAAATCAGACTGGGGCAATCAGGGGTGGAAGGCCCACTTAGGATAGCATCTTTGGTTTGGATTAAGAGGATATTTTTGAAAAGAAATTTCTCAGTTCCCCATTCTTGCCTTGTTTAGGTTGACAATCTACAGATCAACCTACAGAAAACTGTGTTCCCTTCAGTTAAAACCCAAACTGAAGGATGCACTCCAGCATTTCTCCTAATGTTGTCTGTCCTCTGGGATCTTCAGTTACTTCTCTCTAATTTGAGGACAATTTCATAGCCTTTTATTGGATACTCTATAGGAAGTAAATAGATCATATGTGTAATGTTTGGCATGGACACAAAAATAGATACCTCCCTTGTCTATTACGTTTTCTAGTAACAGAGATACCACACTTTTCCCTCACTACAACTCTCACTTTCGCTCTTGTGGTTTCCTTGTATTTGGATGTTTCTGTCTGAAATGATGCTACCTCAGGTGAGGGCACCTACTGTTAGACAGTGGCTACTTTTTTCTCATTATAAAGAGTCATTTAGGTCTCCAAATTCACATGGTTAGCTTTTAATCTTTAAATCAGTCAAAGCATCAAATCAGAATGGTTCACATCATGCTGGACTGTTTGTTGGAAAACAAAATTAAGACTTCCAAAGAATCCCTGCCCTCATTCTTATCCTGTTCTGTCATCCTCCGTCCAAAACAAGACTCATCAACTTTGTCCAACAGATTTTCACATCAGAATATCTTTACTGCAGATATCTGCAACATTGCTGATCTTGGTATTAGACTGTGAGTCTACAGAAAAGAAACTTAAGTTATAACAACTTCCAGTTATTCTCTAAAAGGCTGCTATTTTTGCAAGCTGTTCTTGCAAATCCAAAAGAGTGAGATTCTATACATATTATAGAGTAGGGCAGTTTCTAGGGTGAGAGAGTTTGTTGCAAAGCTAGAAAAATATTAAGATAATGTCACATCAAAACATAAAGTTACCAGGATTTTGACAAAGAGAAAAATTCAATAAAGTTTCATTTTTCTATCTACCTGTGCCCTAAAAGTATATTTAATCCAATTTGCTGTTTTTAAACATTTTTAACAAATCTTTAGTTTCAAGTCAAGCTTAAAATGAAAATAACTAACTAAATAAATACATAATTGAAATATCATAGTTTAAAATACCATCACTTACTATCCATTCCAAAAATTTTACTGCTCTCGTGTCAGGTCTGCTGAAGAAGAGATGTGTATTTATATCTGTGTGCATAGAGAGGCATCTAGTTTAGCCAACAGATTAAAAAAATCTTCAGAAGTATCCCCTAATTCTGCTTTGCCTTACAGCCTGGGTAATTGCCTATGAAAAGAGACAAAATGAAAGAGATAGGATACCCAGCAGGCCAACCTGGATGCTGATAGGAGTTATTCTTACACTAAAGCTACAATATCTGGTGGGCATACTGCCTACTGAGCATCTGATTCCTGCTGTCAGCCTCATATTTATTCCTTCACAGAGGCAGCCATACCATGAATCCCACACCATGACTTGTATCAGCCATCTTGCTGAAAGGCCTTTCTGAGATGCCAAAGACTGAACAGACTTGGAGAGTGAACTCTCCCCAGTCACCAGGGTGGTCCCACGAAAGCTGACAAGGCAGAAAGGTGTTCTGTGGAGAAGCCTGTATGCCTGCTGCTGTCTGCATTAAACAAGGATGCTGTGCTGGCCCCTCAGGCAAGAGTCTGATGCTTTTATACATCCATCCTCTAAATATTTTATGTTTAAGAAATGTTAAAATTTCTGGTCTACAGCCCACCTTCTGAGGATATGTCAGACAATTTGCAGAAATGAGGCTTCAGACTAGGAGTCACAAGAGCATTGGCGTGCTGCAGAAACCCAGTCGTCAGACTGTAATTTATCCAATCAGGAAGTACAGCAGGGTCATGCCATCCAAACAGCTTGCTTTCAGTGCTCCCAGAGAGCTGCTTACAGAAATAGCTATGACTTCACAGCTATTTGCCACAAACTGCTTAGCCAGTAATTTAAATACCAATTGCATTAGTGAAAATCACTACCTGTGCAGAAATGTAACATTTGCAAGATTAATAATTTCCTACAAATTATTTGACCTATGCTAATCTCTGTTATTGAACCACTGCAGTTACCTTTTCCCTCCAGGATAGCTGCTCCCTAGTTGCAAGCTGACCTTGAGGTATAGCATCTAGGCTAAACTTAACCCAGGCTGGAGTGTCACCAGCAAAACAGAGCTGTGGTTATTACTCAGCAGTTGTGTCCTAGCCCTGCTGAACTGACAGCAAGCCCACTATAGCACCTCTGCATTGAAAACTGCTACTGCTCCTTATTAATTGAGGTTTTCATTCTGGCTGCATGTGAGGAAGCATCAGTATATTATGTAGCAGAGGTAGTGTTTCATTAGCTGGTGGAAGGTCGTTGTGAATCTCTCTTGGCTCAGCTGCTATGCAGCCAAATTCCTCACTCAGCTTCAGGCTCTCTGAGATGTGACTTTTATTTAGTCAAAGTAGCAAGATCGAGTATCTAATTCATGGCTCAGAGAAAACAACCTGAATCTCACTTAGATGTGGCCAGAAACTGTTACCTCAGTGTAATCAGAGAAAACCTTTTATTGTCCTTGAGCACACTGATCTGGTAGCATTAGCTGCTGCCCTGGGGAAAGGGCTGTTCAGCAGGAGCTGTGACAATCTGCCACTTAACCTGAGTGTCTGCAGGTCACTGAAGACCTTTGGTCAGCCTAGCTCCTGTGCAGGAGGATGAGAGACTTCATCCTGCATGGAGTTGAAACCTGAGGGCAGGCTTTGTGGGTGAGAGCCTGACAAGGAGAAGCTCTGGTGCACATTTCCTGCAGTTGTATCCAGCACCATGCTCCCCAGCCACTGGAAAGGACTCTCCCTTGTGACACCCATTCTGAGCAGGGGCTCTCAAGGAGGGGGACTTGGCAGGTGCTGGGGGAGGCTGGGAGGGACTGGGAGCCAGAACATCAGCCCGGGGCTCCCCTCTGCTCCTGGGTGATCTCCCACACTACGTGCAGATCTGCAGAAGAGGGGAGCCAAAGGCTCTGTTTTGCTTTGCAAAGGGGGTGGATGTTTGGCACAGTCCAGGGAACAACTGACTTCAGAGTTGTCCTTTTCTGGGTTTTCCTGCACAAGGGAGTGAGCTAGACCACTTCCTTGTTTATAAAAGGCTCCTATTTCACCCTTCTTCTGTACAAACATAGAGTTAAGATAGAGAGTACAAGGTGTCGTGGAAACTTGTTTTTGAAAGATGGATTCTGGAAACTTGAATAAGAACTAGATTGCATTTCCAATTATTGGGGCCAAATCCTTCTCTCAGATACTCCCATAAAGCCAGAGTAACTAGCCAGTGTAATCAGTTATTTCAGGTACCTCTAATGTGACAGGAAAAGTCATGTCTGATGACACTTAGACTCACAGTATTTCCCCAGTTACTTCCAGTTGTATTTAAATGACTTTTCTAGAAAAGTCCAACAGGATGGATGTTGTTCAGGGAGTGATACGCCTGTAAATATTTTCTTTGTTAAAAAGAAATGCCAGACTCAGTATTGTCCTCTGGGAATGTGACATTGACAGGTGTTAGGGTTCAAAGATCAGAAAACAATAGCATTAACTTTGGAATGGACATGGGTGTCCGACCTGGTGTGGTGAGTGAAAATTCACTCATCAAAGCCCTGGGACATTAAACAACCCCACTCCTCTGACTCTTTCATACTGTATTAGCTTTCCTTCACAGGGTTCATTTCTCCTTGCTTATTTTGAAACACGTCTGAAGATTTTGTTCTTTATATTGCATCATATGACTTCTTCTGTAGGGGTTGCTGTGGAATAGGACTACCCAGATCCTGGCTGCACTGGCAAACTAAGAAGCTTGTGTATACATGTGTGTATATATGTATGCTTTTGGGTAGCAGTCATTCTGTATTAAGATAATACATGTGATTTCTTTTCTCCTTAATCCTGCTCTTGTTGCATATTTAAGACCATCTGCCTGTACTTAATGCAGTGGAGCTGTTCAATGATATCAAGACTATGACAACTCAGCTCAACTCAGATAGGTACTGTATATATCAGTAGAAGAAGGCAATCCCCACTTTGTGGGAGCTGCACAGTCTGGCCATCACTGTTTCCTGCATTGTACTTGTCCTGTAGTTCTTTGAGTTTTGCAAAAGGACCACCCATTATATGCTATTTGTACATTCCAGTCTGACATCTTCAGGTGTCTCATGTGGTTCTGCTTTAAGTACAACCCATGCTTATCCCCAAATCGTGCCATTGTCTTTAAATACTGTAATTTAGTCACCAGCATTTCTCTATCTGCAGCTGGAGTTTTCTCTGTTACTTTGCAAGTGCATCAAACTCATCTCTTGAAGGGATAGAGGAGTCTGAGATTTGAGTGCATTCATTTGTGTCTGTGTGGGTGAGCAGGCAAAGTTCCCGCTGGCTCTAAGAGAGTACTCACATGCTGTACATAGTCCAAACATGCCTCCTTCCTGGCCTTTATTTGCAATTCAAACAGAAACAATAATAAAGCAAACTTCAGCCAAAGTTCTTTTTCCAAACTTGGCTAAGGTTCCTCTGCATGAATCCCCTCTGTCTCAGCCCCTTGTTTATCCCTTTCAAAGAAAGGAACCCTTCTCCCATCCCAGCTGGAGCCAACAGGATCCACCTGCCAGCATGAGGCAGCTCGGTATTTTTGTGCAGGACGTTAGTACCTGAGCAGAGCATGACTAAGCAGAGCTGCTCTCCCTGTGCAGGAAAGGGCCACCCAGTTGCAAGGGCTGTATTCAGTACCTGTGTCTGCTTCTAAAGGACAACAGCCAAAACCAGAAAAAGCAGCAAGAGAACTGAGAATAACTCTGTGAGAGAGGGTTATGAAGAGCTAATCAAATTAGTGCACCTTATGGAAAAGAACTCCAGTAAGTGTGTGGATCAGTTTGTAAGGCACTGTATTAAGAGAGGGTATCAGATACCATGGAGATATTTAATCAGAGTGAGTCTTAAGACTTAATGTCCAGCTGTTGAGGTTAGACAGATTTACACTGGAAATAAAATGCATATTTTTAATACCAGGATTGACATATTCTCAGATTAATTTACTAAGATGTGTGGTAAATGCCCTGTCATATGAAACCTCTTAGCTGCTCAAGAAGATTTCTCCAGGAAGACATTCATGGCAAAATGAGGTGTAGAAAGTAGATATCCAAGCAGACAGCTCAGAATTGCTGTCCCTTGCCTTTGAAATGACAGTTTGTCCTCCCCAGTGCACTGCCAGCATCAATATAATGGAATATCAAGCTGGCAATATGACATTGGTCCTTTATTCCAACCCATGGCAAGTATTTTTATTGCTGATCCCACTCATTAGCCATATCATACTGCTGACTCTGGGACAAAGAGGCGCAGGTCAGTGTGTTAATATGCTTCAGGAGGAGGTGCCCCAGTGCTGCCTCAACTTTAAGTGTGGTTTAGAAGTGAGCATTCCCAGAAAACACGACAGAAAGATCAAAGATCTTCCTCATCAGCTGGAGTTCTTGGTGTTAGCATTTTACAATATTGTCCCAACACAGATGAGAGACAAAGTGACAGGTCCTGTCATTGTGCCCAGGAATTTTCTCTCTGTGACCAGAATTTTGACATACAATATGGACAAAGGAGTAGGGAATGAGGGTGCTGTGGGCACCAACCCCTTTTCTGTGGGATTCATTCCTCTCCTCCAGAAAATAAAAGGAAATAAATTCTCCCTTTGTACTAGGTATCACGAGCACCTCTTCCCACAGCAAGTGTCCTAGACAGCCTTATTTCAGCAGCACACGAGGTCTCTAGGAGTTAGACTTTTGCATGAAGTGATTCCTAACTGATAGGAGGGACTCTTCAGGATGGGGAACTCTCTTCCTGTAAAAAAGGCTGTTCGTTTCACATTAAGTTTTAATTTAGCAGAACAATTGCTTGCTTTCTTCAGAGGAGGAGAACATGTTCCATGAACAAAGACTGTCTATAACCATTAACTTTGGCCCCACTAAGCTAGAGGTCAGGTTTATTTTCCATACACTCTGTCTGCCAGACCTGTTTTCCCTTGTTCCATTCTACTGCTTTTCATCAGGTCACTCTTATTATAATTCATCCATGAAAAAAAGGAGGAAAAAATATTTCCTTTAAAGCAAAATTATTTAAAATATCAACATGCAAGATGGGAATCAGAAAATAACAACAAAATTTTAAAATATTTTTTCTTTGACCAAGCAGAACACAGCTCTAACAGTGCAAGAACAAATATTTTTCTATACTCAGCAACTGCCAACAAAAAGGTATGACTGTTTTAAAGGTTGGAGAAATTCAGATTTGAGTTAGATACAACTTGCTTTCAATATAGTGTAAACACAAGCAAGGGAAGGACAAAGGGAGTAAATCAGGATTTATTTTTGCCACCAAATTTTGTTCTGAGAAATCTAGATTTTGGCATTACATCAAATGACTAGTCTGTTAATCACATTTAAAATACTCTTTGATTTTACATTTTCCTTTTTTGATTAATAACAGTATTTTGTCAGTGACAAAGATATAAAACCCCATATGTAGTTTCACTTAGCAAAAGAAATCCCACAGACAGACTGATATTCTCTTTTTTTGGTGCAGGGGAATACAGTCTTAAGATTCCTGAGAAAACCTGTGGAAGAAAAGATTATCTCATGCTTGAGTATCTTCCAAACTTTGCGAAGACCGGTGCTGCACCGATTTAAGTGTTTGGGGCATTATGTATAGCAGCTTTAACTCAGTTCAGAGGCAGGACACCAGAGGTCATCTTGATCTGGTGCAGGCTTAACTCTGAAACTCAGTGCAATTCCTAGAAAGACTGTGACATCTTGGAAACCCTGGTGCAAGCGGGGCTGGGCAGCTGGCTGGTTAGCTGGGGCCCATGCAGCCTGCAGGAACTGATGCTCCACTGGTGGGTCAGCTGTTCTCTGGCTTCCCCATGAGTGAAAAACATCCAACTGTGGGCACAAAAATGTGTTTGGCTGAGGTGCCAGCTGAAGTCTCCTGCTAGTCTGGCTGGGGTGCAGCTGTGCTAATGGTATCACTCTCACCAGAGAGCAGGCTTTGGTCCCAGAGAGAGGAAGATGAGTGAAAAGCAAAGAATGCTCCAGCCCTTTGCTTTGGCACACAAGCCTCTCCTTGTGACAATCTCACTTGAAAGAAAAAACACAGCACCTCCATCCCAAAGAATAATTCATCTGAACTAAACCACAAGCAAAGAAAAGGCTGGGACAGTGAAAGGCAATGCATCTATCATGAAACCTAGATATAGCAATGACACTGAGAAGGTTGTTTTCTCAGCAAATAAACCATTGAGCCCTTGATCACATATTCCCCTTTGGAAACAGGCTGCCCTCAGCCATGGGTCTGTTATTCTCAAGTTCAGTTTGTTTTGCTCAGTTTTGTTTGTTTCTGTAGTCCCTTCACAGTTTTTCCAAAAGGGACACTAGCACACAGACACACACAAAGTGGGAAAAAAAATGTTTTGTTTTCTGGAAACCCTGTGGCTAAGAACACCTAAAATGTCAGCTGCCAGTTTATTTAGACACGACAAGGCATATGACTAGACATGGAACACAGCTGAGACCAATTCCATTCCCTTTTTGTTATTATATAAATGTCTTCTGAAAAAAAGAAGAAAAAAGAAGAAAATTGGTAGGTCATTGAACTGGAGAAATCTAGCATTTATAAACCTAGACTTTTCTTGCTATTTCCTTTCCATATCCACCTTCTCACTACAACCAAAGCTTGTGTTTACCTATATCCTCTTTTTCTCTACAGTTCATAGTTGGTTAAAATCACTGTTGTTAATCTTTATTCCCTGCCTATACCAGCGTTATTCAAAAGGACTGGGTGCGGACAAAGGGGAGAGGTCTGCCTAGTCCTTTGGTCAGCTGACATCCCAAACCCAGTTATGGCAAAATCCCTGTGTTCCAGCAGACTCAGAGATGTGAACTTCCACTCAAACTTCATTACTTCTTGGCTCCTTTTCATGGCCCTGGCTGGCTGAAAGGATGAAGCAGGGAATGCCCTGGCACCCAAAGTCTGTGTGTACAGCAGAACATGGCTTCAAGGCAAACGCCAGGATGAAGCACATTTCAACCCTGCTCACTGAAATTATCTTAACTTCTTCTTCTGAGATCCATTAAAGGAGAGACTTGGTGCTAGATGACAGAACAGGAACAAAGGATTTCTCTACATGAACTGTTTATTGGGTTACTGAGATTATCTTGCATCAGTAAGCAGGACACGGTGATGCATGTGACCTGGGAAGAAGTTGCTGAAGCCCCTTAGGGCAATGCAGATGAAGAATCCCACCTGCTAACATCTATCAGGGCATTACTTTTCTCTCCCTACATGCTTCACCACTGTGATAGGACTAGGATAGTTGCCTGGCTGCTCCTGCCTTTTGCAGAGTAAAGTCCTTGGCCCTCACGATGGACAGAACAATGACAGGAAGTGACAGGAGGAGGCAGATTCTGCTCCTGAAGGGACCCTTTAGCAGACTGGCCTCTGCTAAAATGCAGGAGATGGTGGGATCAAGGGACTGTGACAAGAGGGTTCCTACAAAGATCTGCCATAGCAGTGTCCAAGAAGGCACAGGAATTATGGGATGTCACTAGTTGCAGAAGATGGTGGAGCTCAGTGGCAGACCTTTGAAATTCACTGGGAAAGATATTTGGATGTGAAACTGAATAAAGAAACATGGAATTTCCCAGTAATATCCCCTTTTTGTTTGTGTACTATACCAGCACTGTCACATGAAATGAGCAAAACCTAGCGTGTCATTTTGAAGGACATATCAAGGTGCTGAAGAGCTGCTGGCTGTGCTGCATCTGGTCACTTACCCCATCCAGGAGCCTGGGGCTGGCTGCTGGTAAACGTCATGGCTGGGGCAGCACAGGAGGCTGGTGGTGCGTGACCTTTAATTCCTCAGTTAGAGGAAACTGCCTGCAAGAATGCAGGAGAAATTAGAGGAATTAACTTTGGTCTGTTAATACTAGATCTGTCAATCTAGCTCTTTGGTTAAAGTGCATGGGAATTCCTGTAAACAACTGATGGTTTTAAAGGCTTTTAGCTAGAAGTCTGTTCACCTTCCATCCCACTTTGCCTGACCTTGAGCCTTAATTAGAAGGTCTGTGATTCATGACTAAACAGAATAATTGCATAAAACAGAGCAGAAAGGCATCCAGACATAACTGGATTTACTCTAAATATGAACATTTATACATGTACTGATCACCACTAGGATAATAACATGGTACATTTCAGATCTTTGTATATATTAGTGTAAAACAAATGGCCCAGGGTGGTTTCTGAAATGAACAAAATCCTTTTCTCAGTCTGTAACTGTTAATTTTTAACTACTGCTTACATTCCTCTTACTTTACATATTAAACCCACTTGTCATCAGTTATTGATTTCATAGCTTTAACATTTGGTGAAGGAAAACAAACTGCGGGACAGAAAAAAGAAAATCTGTGTCAGGATGTGCTCCACTTTGTGTGCCATTTAGTAAAAGGCCTACGAACTACAGATGCCTCTGACATTGTCCAGCCTCCTCATCCTTCCCCCGGCTGCAAAACAGAAGAGGAGAAAGGGGTTGTGTTTTGCAGAGGCAGACAAACTCTCTTCCTTCCGTGGCCCCCCAAGTGTGTCTCCACTCTTTCTAAGCAGCACATGTATGGAACAAATGCAGTTGCTGAATAACATGGCATAAACCTCAGTTCAAGTTTTGGTTTGGCACTGGGATACACCCCTTCTGCTTCCCCTCCTGCACCTGCTTGTGCCAGGAAGGGAACAGGGGGTTTATTCTCCAGTAACTCCCCTCCCTTCTTCCCCCACAGAGCAGTCTGCTGCTGGGTGTGCTCTCTATGGATATCTGGCTTCTTCAAGCAGAAAGTTTTGACAACACAAATGTTGCTATTTTGCCAAGTGCTGTAACCTCTGAGAGTCAGGATCCAGCCTATGATTTTCTTCACCAGATGTTTTTAAACCTTGTGAACAGCTGTAGCTACAGAGTTTCTGAATTCAGATGTGATAAAAACCTGCAAAAGCAGATATTCTCCTCCATATCCATGAATGCTCATCAACCTTTTACTTTCATGTAGTCCAAGCACCAGCATTCAGACCCTCAGTCCTTTACAATCAGGAGGTATGAGACCCGCATCCTGACATTGCAGAGACTTCCAGCATGGCCTCTCCCCTCTACCCGTGTGCTACTGATATTTCTAGACATTCAGGCTTTATTTTATAAAATGGTATTCCATTTCTGAGGCAGAGTCCACCCAAAAAGAGATGGTGCCAAGGGATGTATATTAGCTGCAACATTTTGGACATGGATTCTGAGGTTTTATGTGTCCTGTAATTAAGACTTGATAACGGTGCATTTAGCAAATCTAAATGTAATAGAAATATCCCTCCTTTGATGAGGCAGTTATTTTTTTGGGTTCCTGTATACACATCCCTGCCAGTACAACACTGAGAAAGGGGGATAAACAAAGGAGTGCAGTCAATGAATTAAGCAAAAGTGAAACTTATGCTTCTACCAATATGGTAAATCTAAAGGCAGAAGTGCCTGATCAGAGAAGGCACACAATTACCTGTGCAATACAGGCTGGCAGATAAGGGAACTCAATAATTTTGATGCAATTCTTGTAATACACAGGGACAAAAGTTTTGCAGACTTTAATACTTCCTTGAGGAGCAATGGTGTAGATTCATTTGTCCCCTCTTCCAGTCTCTCTTTGGGGTCAGAAGCCCAAGGAAGAGGGCAGTACTGAATAAAAGTTTGCACTGGGGGCCCTGCCTCATGTGTGTCACCATAGGGTGGTTGCATGTATCTACTCCTGACACAACCACAGGGCTTTCAGTGACACAGCTGGCAAGTAAAATACCATGCTTTAAGATTCTGAAAATGTTTTAAAAGTTGAATAAACTAAAGTAATTGAGTGGAGAGGTGGTTGTCTTCTTTACAGGGTACCTGTGCAGCATCAGATGCAAACAGGTAATGGAATTCTCAGGGAGAAAGGACTGTTGAATGTTTTCAAGATAAATTTGGGATTGAAATCTCTCTTTTAATTGTGGACTATTTAAGATACCAGTTATTTCAAATAAATTAATTTGGACCAAATTTATATGGTCCAAAATAATTGATCAAAACTAACAAAAATCATATCTCTTTCTGAATACTTACACCCACAGGGAGTTATATTTGAATTTTTACTCAGCAGCATATATCAGACTATCTGGTAATATTATGTACAGAATGAGTTCAATAATCTCAATGATGCACCATTTCATGGTCTGCTCTGCTGATCAGCCCTGCTCTCAGGGTCTGCTGAATGGTAAAACACACAAGCAAATGGCTCAGTCCATTACTGCCTGGCATCCCTCCTAATTTCTGCCTTCACTGTGGACTGCAAGAGTAAGCTGCTAGTGCAGACCTCTCAAGAGAAGTGCATCAGAGAAAGGTTATTAACCTCTACTGTGTCCACCAGAGAGTTCCTGCCTCCTGAAGGGTAATTTTCTGATTTCACTTTGCAATTTTCTGATTTGTGCTTGTGCTTTCCTCAAAGAAGGAGAAGCACACAGATGACTTCCTAAATCAAGAGGAATCTAATGAAAATGTGCATACCTTTGGAGATATCTCTGTGTTGCTCCCAGCTCCCAGCTATCCAACATGAAAATCTAGAACAGCCCCAGTGCTGTTGATCGATGAAATCCTTCACCTGTAAAGCTGCTAAATTTCCTCAGATTTCATACAGCATCTCAAAATCAGTTTTGCCATGATCCTGGCCCAGTGGTCTTGCTGATATGCTGCAGGAGTTTTGCATGTTACTTTCTCTCCCAGGAGCAGAAGATGAAGGGGCAATATCTTCTCTTGGATGTTTTCTTTTTTCTACATTAGTGAAACCACTCTAGCAGTTGGGTCTAGGAGATGAAAGCTTCAGTTGGTTTTTGTGATAAGACTGTAATACTGTGCTAATTTCATTTTGTAAACACACATTTGCTCATTGCTTTTTATGTTTGCATGGATTTGATTTTCATACCACAGTCAAATGGTTTTAAAATCTGCTGAATTAGGGAGAACACAACATAAACCCCTATACACAGTATCTTGTCTATGGATATTAGATGGACTCCTTAATGTATCTATAATTTAGTTGACATGCAAAAGGTCTACAGAGTTCACAAAACAACTTTGAACTCCTCGTACCAAGTAATCTGCTTCACTCATTGTAATAAACATAAATGTGGCAGGGAATTGCACTGTGCTTGAGGCTGATGTGCCCAAATATTTATTTTAGCAACTGGGCTCCTTCTTACCCTCAAAACTCACACAAGCAAGTTGTTTGTTCTGACCTTTGTACAAGTGGTTTTTAAATGTGTGTTCTGTACTTCTGGTGCCTGATTTGAGGCAGAGCCTGGATGCAGAACTGCCAGACACTCACTCCTGTAATTATTCTCACACATGCTCCCACTGTCACCACAAGACAGCTTTAGAGGAGGCTGAAGCTAAAAGAGACAGTGCCACAACCACATGTTCTCTAGTTCCTCATTCTGACCCTCTGCTCTATGCCTAGAGCTCATTCAAGCAGGGTTATGTCCCTGCCAGGCTTTGACCAATTACAGATGCCAGACTCCAGATGCCAGATTCTCTGTACTCAACCAGGGATGTTGCTTCTCCTCATTTTTCCATTGGATAGCTGGTTAGCTGAAAAATCAGTGATGCTGAAATAGAAGAGTCAGACAACAGACATTAGGAGTTGGGACCCAAATTTGGTCTTCTCTTTCAATCTTAATCCTCTCTGCATTCCCAAGCCCCTTTTGTAGCATCAACCTGAAGTGTAGTGACAGCTAAATTATCAGGAAAATGATCCTGTGAAAAGTAACAGGAGTGTCATCATTGATTAAAGACTAAAGCAAATGTGATCACACTAAGACCATGAAAGAAACCGTATTTCCAAAAATGTGTGTTGTATTTTATAAATTCCTCTTCCTTTAAGCATTTGCTTATATTTCATACAAATCTGCTTAAGAAAACATATCCTGAGAGAGTACACATGTAACACCTACTGCTTTAGTCCTTTCTACACACAGTGTCAGGGATTAGGAAATGTGAATGCAAAAGAGCATTAACCTAAAAGAAGGAAAGAAAGACCATTTCTCCTTAAGCCTATAGAGGCAAGACCATCTTCTGAGTCAGGAGAAACTGCAATTCTAGGAATTCTCCAGTACAAGGTAGTTATTTTGGTGTTGATCAATCCTAGTTTTATTGATAAAAATGTCTGGACTGAATTATGAAAGGCTGCATGACTCACAGGTGCATACAAGTGTGTATGGGAAAGATCAGAAGAGAAAGTGAACTTTCTCCTGCCTTCAGTGGAGTGAGTCAGAGTCCAGAGAGGTGGAGAAGATGTGACCACTGCCTTGCACTGCAACCAGAGTGGGGCTGGGACAGGGAAAGGGTGGGCTGCCACTTGAGGGTATCCTGCCCTGGCAGGGCTCAGCTGTGCTGTGCCACAGGACTCTGGTCTCCTGAATGTGCACACACACACACACACATATGTACAAAAATAGATGCATTCAGTGCATGCTCTCTCTGGTCCAGGTCATGTCTGAAAGTCACTACAGAGCTCTAGATTGCTAAGTCCATTTTGAAAACTAATCAGCTGAATTTGCCCTAACAATCACAGCTTATTCACTCTACTCCCTTATTTACAGCTGCTGAGGCATGTGGGATGCTTAAGACTGTATGCCTGTGATTGTCCTGTTTGGAGAGGGAAGTCCCGAGGAAAGCCACTCCTACAGGCTCACTCCTCAACTACAGTGCTGTCCCTAAACAGAGGGGCACATCCCTGGGGAGGGAATGCCTTTACCACTAACTTTTGCCTTTGCTGCTGAAGAAGCACTAACAGGAAATATTAGCCTGGCCTGCAAGGATGCACCTGCACTCTGAGTCTTGTCCTCTTCAGCACACTCAGTGCAGGTGGCATTTTTCTGTTGGGGCTGGTTTGTGATATCTGACCTATTTTCCTTCGGATGACCTTCCCCCTGCAAAAGGAGCTTTTTTAAAATTTTTCCTTGTTGTTGTAATATTCTGAAGGCAATAAACTGCACAACCTTTTTCTGTGAGAATAGATTCTGGTTTCAACATACATTACTTCTGTCCATTTTCCTTCAGCCTAGTGACTCGCAGCAGATGGCCTAGGTTTGTCCAGCCACTTACAAGAGCTGAAAAACTTTGACATCCTGGGAGGAGCTGCTGTTAAATGACTGCTGTTGGAGTATCTGCCTGGTGGTGGTTTAGTTTCCATCTTACTTTCATCATCTCCAAAACCCAGTCCATGGCTCTCAGACGTTCACTAGGCACTCTGCTCACTTGTACCAGTTTACTGGCTTAATGCTGGTGGCTTTGTGGCAAAAATCTATTCTGAGAGTTTCTGAAACAAAGCCTTAATGATATATAGTTGCCAAAGTTAGCTGTTTCACAGCTGTAATAGCACACTGTAGGCTGCGTGGCAGCCAAGCTGTCTTTGTTACTGTATTAAGTGAGGTACAAGTGCCTGGAATGTTACAGGCAGCAAGAGCCATCGTGGGTGGCAGCTGCCTTCAGAGTCCTTGAAAGGATATGCTGTGATAACTTGATAAGATGTTTGCATGTGTTAAAGGGCATGACATCTGTGAAAAGCTGGCTGGTGAGAGCACAATTTTCTTTGGACTCGAGGTGCTCCAATCTGCATTAGAATTGGGTGGAAAATATGAAGCATGCTGTGTTTTTTGTACATGACTCGAATGATTTCATGAAAAGTAGTTTTCCTGCTACTGTCTGATTCAGTTAATGTGTTTACAGATTCTTTTACAGTGCCCCTCAACTTTTCCAGTGAGGATATACTGCATTTTGTCAGAAATCTTGAAAGTCATAGCACTGGGATGTGGGTTGGCATTCCCAGTCTGGGGGCTGGTTTCTGTAAAGCTGCTGTAAATCAGCAAGACTTCCACAAAGTTATTTTGATGTAAATACAGGGTAGGTGAGAAGGGTCTTAGACATGCTGTTCTTGTTCTCTGCATCTGTAGACCTAAACACTCTGAGCAACAAGACAGTTTGACCACTCCAACTGGCCTTCTCTTTCTCCCAGCTCAAAACTGGTCCTTATGTTTCTTGAACAGAGTTTGTACTTCTGCAAACCATAAGTGAATCCTTTTACACCAAGGAAAGACACAAAGTCTTCTCATGGTCAGATACTCTCTCCCCTCTGTTTGTCATCATCAGAGAGCCCCATGAGCCCATCTGTGCAGTAATTCTTGTCAGGCTGCTGTGGTTCTTGCTACCAAGCAAGAACTTCAACATTCAAGCAAGCTCTTTAAAATAAGTGCATAGGACACTGTATCTAAGGATTTCTGTTAGGGTGATTCTCCCTGCAGTCCCATCACTCTGTGGAGCTATGTTAGCACAAGTGGGTGAGATGCAGGTCTCATGTATAGTGTGAGTACTGGCATTCCCTGGAGAAGGGTGAATGGAACGGTGAGCTTCTTTAATTGCCTGTAGTCAGCCAGAGGTACTGCGGCTGCATTTTCCAAATTACAGAGAAAGCTGATTTTAACATGGATTTGATTTTCAGAAGTGGGGATTACACCATATAATTGATTGGTGTGTCAGAGTGAGATGTGTATCCCATAGCAATAGAGTATTTTAAGACTACATCCTGCCCTTGATGAACAAGCTTAATTCGCATGTTGAACAGTTTCTGGTCCCATTTCCCCTTGATGAAACCTCATACTTCATAAAAACAAATTCTCAGGGCTTTTCCCCTTATGCACCCTTTGTCTAAATTCCACTGAAGTTGTTGAGTTATGAAAATCTAGCAAGAGGAAAATTAACTCTTAGTGATTGTCTTGTTTGAAGGATTGAATGGATTAAATTTATAACTAATCCAGGGACACAAGCCATGTCTGGTTGTGAGATAAACACAGATGCTGCACAAGTTATTGATACCAGTGAATCGTTTCCATGGTGGGAACCTGGGATGAATGATTTGGACTGCAATGCATTTAGCTTGTTGAAAGCTATGTAAACTTGACAAGGCAAAAGCAGATACTGTATTGCACATTGCTGCATTTGGGCTTCCATTTACATTATGCTAACAGAAAATACAAAATCCATCTTTTTCTTCCAAGAACTTTTGAGCAAGAGAGAAAACTGTAAACCCAAACTTTTTCCTTTTTCCTAGCATAATTTACAAAATATTTCTCTCTTTAGCAGAGGTAAATTGGGGGCAGACCAATCACACCTAGACTAAATGTGCTTCAGGAGGGCAGAGGTATTTTCAAAATACCAGGAGAGATCCTCAGGTCTTCAGTGGGGCACCCAAACAAGATTCCCAGGACTTAGCAGGGTATGCAATGAACTCACAGAGATGCACACATGCATGTGAACAGTCCATGGTGAGTGCAGAGCACCTTACTCCTTTCTCACTTGGAGCAGGAAAAGCTGCTTCACATTCAGCCTGGTCTAGTGGCAGGAAGGTGTCTCTGCCTACAGCAGATGGGCTGGAACTAGGTGATTTTGAGGTTCCTTCCAACACAAGCAATTCTATGATTTACAGCAGGCTTTTGCAGTGCATGAAGCAAGTGGTGTGCTATAAATTGGCATGTTTTCTTATTTTCAAATACCATTTTCTTATACCCATAACTTGAATGCCTTTGCTAGCAGTTCCTCAGTCTCATTACTGAATAATGTTGTGTATTGAGTTCCTGACCCCCAGGTTATTTCAGGATGCCACAAAGGGTGTAGCTGGAGATCTTGGGCACAGGCTGCAAAAGTGAATAGATATTGAACTGATGTTTGGTACAGATTAGAAGTCAAGGAGCATAGGGCTAAATTTCCAAAACTCATGTAAAGAATTCAACACTTCCTGGACTAGTGATACCACATGCATAATCAAATGGATTATAGTTGCTCAACTGCCCTTATTGAAACTGTTTTTATTCTTCCTGAAGCTGTTTGTGTTCTGCATGTAGGTAATCTGGAAAGGGGTATGTTCCACTAGCATCTTCATACCAAAAGAATGACAAATGTGCTGAAAACTCAGATGAGCTGGGAATAAGTTAAGTTTAACAGAAGGCTTTTAAATAGACTTACAAGGTGCAACAATGCCGGTCTATTGATGTTCATTGAAATTTGCAACTTCAGTATAAAATACCTCAAAAACTGAAAAATCAGAATATACTAATTTTTTTCTGTTTCAATATCTTCCTGAACTCTGCAGTAGCATTGTGTTTCTAGCTGGATGCCACATATTTTCAAGCTACTTCTTCTCAATCATGAATACAAAACCTGACCTTGTAGGCTCCAGTCCTTTCTGCTGCACAGAGAGTGAGTAGGTCAGATGTCAAAACTCAGGTGGTTGTTTGTCTTTTTTTTTTTTGGTAACCAGGAGTATGATGGCACAGGCAGATGCTGAGTTTCATTCCAGAATTCAGGATTCAGGTCCTGGCTGACTGGTGGGCAGCTCTCCTAGGGCAGTCAACCCTAAATTACAGAAACACAGAAAGCAATATTTATATTCACTGCAGCAATGCATTATTGTTGTTATTATTATTATTGTTATTGTTAATGCACAGGAGAAGCTATTTTTCTCCTTTGGAACAGGAATAAGTGGTCTGAGGAACAGCAGTTCAATGAAAGTTCAAGTGGTTACTTACCCAACAGGCACAACGGATCCAAGATGTAGAGCCACTTTAGAAATGATAGCTAGAACCAAAAAATCAATGAGGAGGTGATGCATCTTGAGTGTGTTTTAGGTTTATGTGTTAAGCCAGCCTTCTGGGAGATATTTAAATCAATTTAAATTGTTGTGACAACAGACGAAGATAGCAAGTAATCATTAATGGTATGGCTGTTATTCAGAGAGCGGTTAGATTCCTGTCTTGTGTGTGTTTCCTCTGTCAGGGAAGATTTCATTCTGAATTTGTGCGGAGAGACATGAACAGAAAACTCAACCTTCTGGGAATTTACTGTTTTAATGATCTGTGAAAAAGCTGCTGGAGCCCCTTTTGTGACCCCACACTCATCTCCAATGGCTTTCTCTTGGCCTTGTTCCCCGACTAAGCCAGGTGTCTGTGGGAAAGATGCTGCTCCATTCTACATTTAGGCACAGCCAGAGAGCAGAAGTGGTGCTATAAAAAGCTTCAACTCCAGTGAGAAGTTCATATCTGTCACTCATCCTGTAGAACCCTCTAGAGTGCTGCCCTTTCTCCTAAGCCCCCTTCTCCTTTCATGCACAGGCAGGAAACATTTGTGAATCTTAAACAGAAGTCATGCCTAAGACCCATCCACTTCATTTTGCAAGCCCTTCGTGTGCAATGAACAAAGAACCAACTATAGACTTTTCCTCTGGCTCTGTTAGAAGAGCACATGAAAAGACAGGTGGGGTCAATGCTGTAGGAGGACAGTGGTGGTGGTTAGCTGGAGGATCAGCAGAGTGAGCCTGTGGGAGTGTTCAAATGGTGTAACTCTTACATGCAGGAAGAAGCAGGGAAAAATTTTTCATAGTCTGGGAAAGGACTTCAGAGGGCTTTGTTTCATACTCCCTGCTGCTGATTCCTCCAAGGAAGGAGAAAGGCTTCAGGTTTAGCTGTCTTTTCCAGACTCTCCGCTGCTTAATAGGTACCTGCTAGCTTCATTTCTCCTTCATTCAACAGGAAAAGTGGTGGAGCTGTAAAGGACAAAAAACTTTTTTGGCCATCTTTGACAATTCTTGTAGTTTGTATTGACTTCTCATATGATGAAAACCAGTGTGTTGTGGGTGTGTCTGTATTCGTAAGGTCATTGAGTCCAACCATTAACCCACCACTAAACCATGTTCCCCAGGGCCACATCTTTTAAATACCGCTAGAGATGGTGACTCAGCTATTTCCCTGAGCAGCCTGGTCCACTGCTTGACAACCCTTTCCATGAAGAAACATGGGAAAATGCCTCTGGGACAAGGAAGCACACCAAAGCTGGCAGATCTTTAAGGACACGCCTTAGAGCACAAGAACTCTTGATCCACAGGTGTAAGAAATCAGGAGAGGAAGGGAAGAGACTGGTGTAGATAATCCAGACTTCCTGCTTGAACTAAAGGGCAAGAGTGCTCAGACAATGGAAACAGGGACAGGTGTGCTGGGAATAGTGTAGAGACACAGTCAGGCTGTGTAGGGATGGGGTGAGGGAGGTCCAGGAAAAACTGGAAACATGTTTAGCAGGGACTTCAAGGAACAAGAAGGGCTTCTACAGGTATGCCATCCAGAAAAGACTGATCAAAGAAAGTGTTCCTACCCTGATGAAGAATGCTGACAAACTGGTAACAGAGAAGTAGAAGGCTGAGGTACTCAGCAAGTTTTCTCCTCAGTCTTCACTGACAACCTCTCTTCCTACACCTCTTCAGTGGGTGAACAGGAAGACAGAGATTGCAAAGTGCTTCTAACTTGTTATGCTCTGATCTGTTGGGCAGGTTTAGGTTGTTTCATTTACTCTGTGTAGTGTGTGGTAGAAACAAAAATTCTCTGGAGGTTCAACAGCAAATATTTACTTGCAAACTTTAGAAAGTTAAAGTAGAATAAAGTTCTTGGCAAATTTTTAAATGTAGCTGTTTTTGTTAGAAATGTAGCAATGTAAAAGTACAAAAATAACACTTAAGAGAAGGCATAAGGTACAACAAGGAAAGAAAGAATAAGAGTAGAAAGGTATATAGTCACCACCCTTGGATTCAGCCATGAAATTTGTTTTTTGCTATTTCTATGTTTGTTGGTTGAAGTGATGGTTGCAGTCTTGACCCATTCGAGGTGGAAGAAGTCCACAAAACTTTAAGTTCACTGGGTTAATATACACTCAGGCTAGGTGGAAATGGCAGGGACTTTTACACTGGATAATGTAATACTGTGGATCAAGGGACATTTTGAGAGTCTTTAATACCTTCTAAGATGTTATAGCTGCCTCTTGCATCAGCTTGGTTGAATCAATTATGGCCCATCAGAAGGGATGAAAATCTTCAGGGTTACCTGAGAATGCCCCAGTTCCAGAGGGGAGTTTTCACACCTGAGTCTCTTATGCAGAGACATTACCATGTTAAAAAGCACTATCCCACCTCAAAGGAATTGCCTCTTATCTGCCTCTTCCCTTATCTTGTTCAACACCTAGCTTTTAGCCTCAAGTAGTGGGTGTCCACCCCCTCTACACCTAGGCAATCCCTTCTAACACAAACTATTCTGTATTTCTAAATACTGACTCTTTGTAGTAAAGATAGTACCTGGTGTGTGCCCTGCCAAAGTTGGTGGTTGATCAAATCCATTGTGATGCATACAGACCAAGATCTGGTATTTGCTGAAAGCCAGTTTTTGGAGCTGTATGTGCATCATATGTGGATTTGTTTCTATCTGAAGAGTTAAACATGAAGTATTCTAATATAATAATAATAATGTCAATATGTGGAATGGTCTTACCCTGTAACCCAGAAAGTTAAACACCTGTCACTCTCTTGACTGGAAGAAGATGCTGAGAATTTTCAGAGCTATCAAGACTGAAAAGACTTGATCTAGAAGGGATGAAGTTGTGACTTTGAAGATATGCTGTAGTTAATCCAGTGTAGAGCATCATCCCTTGTACAGTGTGTCACTGTACCTCACCTTCTTCTGCAGGATTCATCCTTTCTCTCTCAGGGATGAATGTTAAAATGGGTCCATGATGAAGAACTGCTGAGATAAATGAAGCTGCAGAGGCTTCACTGTTCAGCTGCAAATTGACTTTTAATCTGACTTCCTAAGTGCCTGGGTGGTCTTGACTATTAGCATGCCTAAGAAAAAGAAGCTTATGTCTACAGACAGAATGAATTTACATTCTTGTTTTTCCTGGCTCATTTTAGATATATGGCATTGAGTATCATAAGACAAATGTGTACTTCTAATGTCACTGTAGCATCATTTACAACATTGAAACCAGACTAATTTCAATGTGTAGACTATTTGCTGCTTTCCCCACAGACCTCAGTTATTTATATTTCAGAGACTCAAACTGGTTTTCAAATTGCAAATTTGTTTTTCAAACAACTGAGGAGACCAAAACAAGTTTTGAGATTCATCATTAGATATGGTAACCCCTCCATCACTTTTAAAGCAGCTGCTATCCCCAGGACAAGACACTTAGTTTCTAGGGAGAACATCCAAGCAATGGTGAGTCTAGACAGATCTGTGGGACAAATATCTAGAAATTCAGAAAAAAATGTTTCAGATTGTTTGTACTAAAACTGATGTAACACTGATCAAATTTAGGCTGATACAAATACATGCTTCCATGTGCCTTTGAACCGTTAGTAAGGGATTAATGCTAATACATGTTTAACTCTGCAGTTGTAATTGCCCCATTTCCAGTATCTTCTTCTTTTCTGAAAGCTTTATTTACGAGAGAATAGGAAAGCTGGCAACAATATTGGATTTCTTTACATGCTTTCAGAAACATGAATATTCAGGTGTGATCTGTGTGGGTTCTGGCATCAGCAATTGTGCCCAGATGTGTGCTTATCTTCCCTGGGAGTGTGCAGGGTTGTGGAACCAGGTGTCAGGGATGTTTGCATGGACACCTGCAATGGCTTCATTTTCCACTGACAGAAAGACCCAAATGTCCCTGGTGGTTTGGAGAGGTGATAGTTAATGCTGCTCCATATGGCTTCATCCCAAAAATAACTTCAAAAGTAACTTACAAATACTGTCTTTATGGGAAGCAATTTTGGAAAAGTCTGGGTCAGTGGTTTGATGAATGAGATTCGTATAATATGTACAGGGTCAAGCACTGTAACATTTTTTGTGGCAATAGGCAATGAGGGAATTTCAATTGTCTAAACCTTGAAAAGATATCACCTTCTCCTAAAAAAAAGACAAATAGGGAGGCTAAAATAGTTTTTGTACCTTTAATTTGCTTAAATATAAAGGACTTATTGAACTAGTAATCTCTTTCTTTCCTGAAGAAATTTTATTCCTTTATTACGGTGTTGCTTTCTTTCCTGTGGCTTAAGTTATCCAGCTATTGAACTTGCAAGTTGATTTTCACTAATGAATTGAGTCTCACTCAAAGTGATGTCTTTAAAAAGGTAAAGACATGTATTGTCTCAACTGAGAAAACTTGCACTAAAATGTCACTCAAATGTTCATTATACATTATTGTCATTCTTCCAGGCCTACTTGTGATGCAACTGTGACAGATAAATGTTTTCCCAAAGATGTAAGTTCCTGTTCTATTTTGATTTCTCAATCATATTACTAGGTTTTTGGTGGAGTCACAATCAAAAAATACCACATTTCTTTGCCTCAGGAGGAATTTCACTGGTGATTGCTTAGATACTAATCCACCTGTTACCTGTTCTGTTCAAATAGTTCACAGTGCTGTTTAGCAAATATGGAAGAATTCAAGGTCTCCTGGAAGAAGGCAGACACTTATTTTCTGTAACAGTGCAGTTAAACGCCACCTTCAATTTCTACAGGAAAGTGAGAAAGAAAAGAGGCAAAGAAAGGAAAAGAGACAGACTTGGGAGTGTTTGTATTTAATGTTTGGTAAAAGGAACAGCAATAACAACAACAAAAGCAAAAAGACAAGAAAATGAAATATTCACAGTCTTGACTGAACAGTGTCAACAGTTTTACAGGAACCCACAACTACCCAGGCAAAAATCAATCAAAACATAACTGCAAATGCACTAGCACTACATATTTTAAAATAATAAGTTCTGTCCTTCTTGCCATTCCCATTCCCTTGGAGGAAATTTTTTGTATATTTGTTACTCTGCTGGCATTTTCAGTTTCTTCTGATGAGAGGTGAATGGCCTCATTTCATCAAAATACCGGTTGGAAGAAGGGTGCTTGTGAATGGGATATTTTTAATCATCAAAGAGAATCACTCTAGTAATGTATAACAACTCTGTTTCAATGTAAGCAATTTATTTTCATCAAAAATGTAGTTTTTATCAGACATGATTTTTCACTGTAGCTAAGTGGTTTGGTTGTGGCAGCAGCTGCCCCCTTTCAGTATGTGCAGTTTATCCAGGGAAAAAGCAGAAGATATTCCTTTTGCTGTCATCTGGACATGACCAGTAGCAGAAAATAAGCATGGCACTGAGCTGCACTACAACAATGAAATAAGTGAAGCTCCTCTTTCACATTCTTATGAGTGCTTCGAGGTAAGAGAGTCCCTATCTGATATTACTATTAAAGTAAGCAGTCCTAGACCAAACCAGAGCAGAACCTCACCAATCTAAGGAAGAGTGAAAACTTCTGGGGGGTCTGAGACAGGAATTTCTGTTTATTGGTCCGGCTGAAGACAGTCTATTTAAAGATAGCATCTGGTAGTTAAATACAAAATGAGATTATCCAATTTCAGGTATGAAGAAACTATGGCAAAATATTGTCTTCATGGGTAATGGCTCTAGTTGCCTTTTTAGTGTATATATGTTACTGTGCTAAAAGCTCACACAAAAATATGTGGCCAGAAGTTGCCAGTTTGAAGGGGCCTGGGGGGAAAACTGGAGGATGCTTAGTCTTCACAAAAAGCCAGAGAAGCTTAATCTTCAGCCCTTGTATGCCTGCATGTCAAACATAATTCTTTGTTTGCTTCCCACCCTAGACAACATGTAATAATGAAGACATTCAGGTTTTTTATTACTAATAGCAAAGAACCTGCAAATGGATAAATTAATTTTGCTGTGACTAACATCTGCTTCGGCAGAGATGCCCAAACTGGTTCTGAAGAAGCATGGCCACTCTCCTGAGCTCAGGACTCAACAGTGGCCCAGTGCTCTCCCTGCCCTTCAGGACTGCTCTGCACCACACCTGACACATGTGGAGGATCTGCAGATCCTCTAGGATCCATGCAGACATGTCTGGACCTGCACTTGGACTCCTAGCCAGCAGCAGCATCCTACTTGGAGCACACTTTGAAATGTCAAAGTGCAGCATCTACCCTGGCCCTGTTGCTGTGTGTCAGACACAGATAGTCTGTCTCTTTGATGGCTTCTGGCACTTAATCTGTAGTATATGTAGTGTAATCTTTAGCTTAATTGCAGTTAGGAGCAGCTCCAGCATGGCATCTGGTAGGCAGAAAATGTCAAGTGAAAGGTGCTGAGGTTCAGATGCTTTGTTATGTCCTCAAACTGGGACAAAAATTAGGTATTTTTGGTTCTCTGCTCATGAAAGAAAATTCTTATTTGTAAAAGTGGTATTGAAATAGCTATCTTTGACTTTACTATTTGCATCTATTACACGATGTATTGCAGAAAAATGGAAGCTGTTATGCTGGCACTGACATAAAATTTTCGGGCTTGTTCAAACCAAAGCATATCTGTGGTCCTCTCACACATCCTTCCATTCTTGTGGAACATCTCAGTTAAGTGATGCTTCAATAGCATTCTCAGATAAAAAAACACTCTCAGAAGATCTTCAGCCATGGCTAATCATATGTATCTCCTGTTGATTAAGGACTCTTTGGCTTCAAGGCTTTTTAGAGTTTAATACATTTTCAGAAACATATACAAAAGAGCTCAAGCTCATTATTTGTTGCTTAGAGGCATTTCATACAAGCAAGCTATCCTATGACTCTTCTCTCTCAAGACTACAATTTTCTTCTCTTTTTAACATTTGAGTCTCAGAGCAATTTGGAGGTGGGATGCTTCTAATATAGGCCAAGGTTTTCAGAAAAGGCCAAAGGTTATTTTGACCAAACTTCATGACAGATACTTCAAAATGGCAGAACTTTCAGTGCATGTTCTTCGCTTTAGGACAAGTAAGGTCATTACTCTGAGTCTACAATAAAGAAGTATTTATAGTTATAAAAATATGAAGCTTTTTCAGTCTTGGATGATCACTAATCTCTTGCAAATCCAAAACAAATTCACAAAAATAATTTGGGCTATGCAGAAATAACTGGGGGAGGGGGGGAGGGGGTGGGGGGGGTGTGGAAAGAAGGCAATCACACTGTTTATTTAAACTGACACCTGATGCAAATTTAAACTTTTTAATTAAAGGAAGTGCTGTAGGGACTTTATCCTGAGGATCCCATCACATCTTACTGTTTTACACAAAACCTTGGAAACCTAGTCAAAAGTGTTGAAACCATTTGGGCTAAAAAGTGTGGAAAATAAATGCCAGATTTGCAATAATTTCAAACCATGACCTGTCACTATTCTGCTGACATGGAGAAAAGTGGCTGCTCCAAGAGGAAGTGATGCTTCTTGCAGTCCTGGCAAGAGCAGAAATTCACTTTTTGCTGCATCTAGCTCATTTCAGGAGATGGGGGCCTTGTGCAGACCAATCCCCATGCTGTGTAAAAATGGGATCTGGCTTGCAGTGTGTAACAATTCTGTGCTGTTTCTTAAGAAGAGTCAGGCACATCCGAATTTCTGGCATCAGCTCAGGTTCTCCCAGAAGGTCTATTCCAAGCTCCCTGCGCAGTGAAGTAAGAGCTGGGCATATGTCAGTGAATTAAAGGTTCTGCATGCTGTGAAATCCAGTAAAGGAAATTTCTCACAGGCATCCCATGCTTTTATATTTGGAGCTCCAGCAAGCTTGCAGTGGCACAAAAATCTGCTAAGAAGCATGGATTTGATTTCAGCTGACAAGTAGTAGTGATTTAAGGCAAATTTACCTCTCTTAAAAGCATAACTTAGCAGATAGCTGTTCACTCTTGTTACTTCTGATGCAGAATTGAAGACTGCCAGTTCAAAGATCAGGAGATGCCTAATTATGAACATTTACTGAAATTTAAAACACTTCCAAGCAGTTAAAGTATGACTGCTCAGATGCTGTAGTAGAGATCACAAGTAATGCAGTAGAGGCAATTCTCTCACACACTGGTATTATTGGTAGCATGGACATTTTCTGCACACTGAACTGATAATATTTCAATTCAAGCTCACACATCTCAAGACTGTCTCTTTGTATCTCAGTATTGATTAAGAAGTGTTCATCCAAACATCAAAATCAGTTTTTCCAAAATAATTTTTTCACTGAATAGCAACTTGATTGATGAACATGTTTTAGAACATGTTTATTTCCTACCAAAAAGCCTACAATTTCAAATGAGACAAAACATCTTGTGTGAATTCATTGATAACATATAGTAAATATTTCTGGGCACTTCTATTTTGTTTACATCCATCCTTTCAGCCTATCTTGAAGTGAAAAACTGGAATATCAGCACTGGGCGCTGGAGGACATAAAGAAGAAATAGAAATACCTAAAGAGGAAAATTCATCATGTTTTTACTTGTCTCAAAACAACTGCAAGTAGGTGAATTCTCACAATTTAGGATTCATCTTTATCTGAAGAACTCTCCTGTTTCTGTCAACAGGGATGCCACTTGGCACCATGAGTTCAGGAGATGGATTCTTATCTACCAGAAAACACATATTTGACCTGACAAGGAAAGATTAAATTTTATCACAGTAATGTTGATTTTTAAAATTTTTTTAGAGTCATCTAAGCTCCTTGAGAAGTATGATTAAGGCAATTATTTGCCATGGGGGAAAAAAATGCTACCACAGAGACGGAATTCTAATTATAAAGATACATTTATGTTTGCATTTCAGTTAATGTCTTCCTCAATATTACTTGGTTCTCACTCAAGAATGGAAACAATAGGGTGTACTGGTAGATGTGTTAGTCAATCTGCAGAGAAACTCAGGTTTCAACTGCACCTTTTAATGGTCCTTGAGGATCAGAATAAACCAGTCAAGACTTAATGTTCTAGTAATTAAATGGCTTTTTTGTTTAGTCTCCATCAATCAATCACTGTTTTTAGTGGTCAGTGCCATCTGCCTCTGGCTTCTTGCAAATCAAAAACTCAGATGCCAAAGCCACTCTTACAACTGGGCAAACTGAATGAATTTTTTGCGTTAAGGAGCAATCCATGTTGTTAATCTTTGTTGTAGTATCCAGTTAAGTGCAATGAGGACTGAATCCTGATGACATTACCCATGTAAACTACAGTAATTTAAAAGTTCAGATCAGCATCATTATGTTGGAGAAAGAATTTGATTTAAAAGCCATTAACAGGATGCCAAATGTAGTATCGCACTGTACCTTGCACAAGCACCATTTTCCCTAACGATGTCATAAACAGGGTACATTCAGAATTAAAAATGTAGCCTCCACAACACAAAATGCCAAGAAAGGCAGTTTAGCATTTTACGAACATGCTGTTAGTGAAGAAAGTCAAGCTTTTAAAATTTAAATGACTGTATTAATTCACAGCAGAATCACATCCAGGAATGGTCCCTTGTTTCAGCCTAGTGATCAGGTAAGTGGATTTAGATTTCTTGCAAACACTATTTATTATTCTTTATATACCTTTCTCACCTGCAGTCTTCCAGAAATATTCAATTACAGCATCAGAGATGGCAAAGCAGTGTATGCTCACTTCCATTTGGATTCCAGTCAGTGTTATCAGCTAGGTCCATCTTTAAGTTCCCATACACCACTGTGCAAGTAGAGCACTCTTCCGCAGGGGTAACACAGAAGGATATTCACCCAGAGCTCTCCATCAACAGTGAGATGTCAGCCCATCTGCAAAGTTGTTTACAGACCATCTGAAAGGGGGACAGGGAAGAGGATTGACTCATGGCAGCCAAATTAGTAAACAATGACCCAAATATCATTGTTCCAGAAGGAACGGTGCAAGAGCTAAGCTCCCTCCCATGAATTTGGGCAGCCAGTATTTATGCAGCAGATAACCCCAGCGGACCTTTCTAGCACTCAAAGAATAATAGCTTTGCTGAGATGAACTGGCGTTGAACAACATTTCCAGTGTGTCAGGCAAAACAAACTCTTGGTTCACACCATCTCTGCTCTCTTTCTTGATCTTACACAGCTGTAAATTATAAACAGAAATCGATTGCAAGAAAATGCCATGTTGCTCTTGTTCAAATTCCACTACCTTTCTCTTTCACTATATCTGAACAATATCTTGTGTTAACCCTCCTAGTGGGGGATGAGGAAAGCAATTAGCTTTATTGCTTTGGTGCCATAGCATAATTGGTGCCTCCTTTCCTCCCTTCATTATAATTTTAAATGCATGAAGAATTAATATTTAACTACCTTCTAAACCTTATGATGCCTAGGTTATTACTTTTATCAGATACTGGATAATGCATGTAATATAATTACATTACAACACAATTGTATGAACTCTTGCTTGAAAAAAGAAATCACTAGTTTTCTTACAGCCTCAAAGACTAAACATATTTCATTCTGTAAGAAAAATTAAATATGTACATATTGCTTAGCCTCAGCTGCATCCCCACACACAAACCCACCATATGCTTTCTATATTTTTATTACTGCTATTTTCATATTTTGGGAAATGCCCAAAACAAGCACTTCAACAAGCACTTCCATTCCTCCCTTGGTATGGTTTTGAAGCGATGAAAGCTGACTCGGCTGACTTCTGTGCACAGGGCAAATTAACAGGACCACACCACAGAAACATTTAAACTAACGTAAGTTTAATCACTGTTACTTGTTATGAAGGTAAATACAAGCATCCTGACTCTGGGAGCCTCTCAAGAAAGCAAATAATACAGAACTAAAGAGATACTAATTTTTTTTAATATTGCACTATCGCAGCTCTGCTGTCCTTTGCTGAACAAAAGAGAAATCTATCTCAAAAAAATTGTTCAGGGAATAAGAAGCATTGTTCTGTGGCTAACATAAATCATGCAGAAGCATCTGACCCTAGCTGCTTATCTTGGGTGATTTCATTTGCTAGTCTTACAAGCACATCTTCCCTTGGAGCAGGTGGCTTGGTACACTCCTCCCCCTGCAGGTGTGGGGTCTGCAGGCAGCACTAGTGAGCTGAAAGTTGGGCAAAAGTGGGTGACATCTGCATCTTGTGTTGAAGGTCACTCTGGAAATATAAGTTCAACGAAGCAACCCTACACCTCAGAGCAGAAGGAGAGGGGGAATTCATCCTGCTGTGACATGTTGCAAGGGTCACCAATGCCATGAAAGCATGTCATTGTCCATACACAAACATCATTGCATCATTGCACCTTATAATAAACATAATGAAAAAGGGGTTTTTTTAGCAGGTCTCAAGAATGCAGCAGGGTTATGTATATAATGGGGTGGCAGCAGAATGGGCAGAGTCAGGAACAGAGTCTGCAGAGTCCACGTTTCTCATAAGCCTTGCTTTCATGCTGGCCAGTCAACCACACCACTTCCTTCACCTGGGAGTTAGCTGTTGGTGAAAGCAGCCTGCAGAGCTTCTGTATGTGCTTACAGTTCTCATCTACATCCTGCACGTCTCATTCAAACTTCTAAAATATGCCTGATATTGATCAGATGTCAGCATTTCCAAAGTATTTGTCTGTCTTAACAGCTTCTTATCTCCAGTTTATAGCCCTCTACCTTCATTTATTACATGGAAATATGTTTGCAGCAACCTTTTATAGAAATCCTAGCTACTTCCTCCTACTCCAGTCTAAGTGCACCTTGAAGTTGAGGTTGCAATGTGCCTAAGGCAACCTGCACCATAGTTCTCATTTTGAGGGGTCAGTGACAGGTTCCCAGGTCTTCACCACATCACCCTTCCTCCGTTGATGCATGGGAGCTGGGCCCAGGTGGGACAGGTCAAATTAGATGGACCACAGGATAGGAAATCTAAAGTCTCTCTGGTCCCATCATGCAGCTGATCAGGAAACTGCAAATAGGATCAAAGTGGTGGGGCTGTGACATCAGCCTGGCATGAAAACCATTTTCCTGATATGCCCTTTTGGTGTACAGGATCCCGGGTCACAGTGCCTGCCGCCTGGTTGTCTTTTCAGACTGTGCTTCCCCTGCTTTGCTAGTTTTCTCCTTGATTTCCTCTTACTGTTCCTTGGCTTCCTCTTCGCCTCTGTCTTGCATTTCTTTTAACAAGCCTGATGCAACTTGCACTTCTCCATGTGAGGACAAGCGACACATCTGAAGAGAAAATTGCTCCCTACAGATTTGCTTGTAGAGCCAGAAAAGCAGTCCTTTGCAAAAGGGATTTTTCAGCACTTAGTGTGCCTATGCCAAAATTCCTCAGCAGATTCTCTTGACTTCACTCCTCCACTGAACTAATCACTCTGCTGGAGTCTGTTCCTGTTGTTCTCAGGGAGGCAATGGAACAAACTGGACGATGGAAGACATGGAAGTGGCAAATGTCCTGTGTTTTATTCACCTGCTCTTCCTGCCCTAGGAAGGATGTGGGTTGGTCTTGAGAGGAAAGACATCTGATCAGTTCTGTTTCTTTCTTTTTTGAAAATCAGCTGCTAAGTGAAATAACAAAATGAGCACAAGAATACTAGCAGATCTTTGTTTTTTCTCCTCACTAAAAGCCAGCAGCTGCTTAGTGTTTCACAGAGAAAGATAAGCAAAGTGATGATTGTGGCCACTCACATGCATTGATTGGTTTTGGTGTATTGTTCTCAACCAAATTTCTTAGTGCTTTGAGACTGCAAAAAATCACAAAGACTATCAAAATTATGAAATTGCTAGGAAGAAACAAATATTCAAGTAAACAAAGTTTTAGTTCTACTGTAAAGTGGCTTTGCTGACAAGAGAATTAGATCAACATGATCTTGACAAGCAGGATGTTGTATTAACTGTAAACTTTTTCTATGCTTGTATACCTCTCTTAATAGTAGGGTGGGATCTTTTTTCCACATTTCATGGAGATATTGATTTACAGGTTGAAGAGTTCTTTTAAATTGCACAACATTTAAACAAAATCTTTTGGTAATCTACATCAGGCTTTCTCTTTACATAGAACTATCTCCAACTCTATTTTCTAGTGCTTTTCTATTTCACCGAATTTACTTCATTACTTTCTTCTTCAAAACATCTTTTCTGCTCAGCCACCTAGATTGTTTAGAAAGAGACATATTTAAAGATGAAGAGAGGGAAGTGAGAGGTTTTGATGTCACATATTCAGTTATGCTTTGGTTTTTCTAGCTTATAATTTTCTTGAGACCCCTTATACTGTAGCTAGCATCTCTTGATCAGCAATTTGTCAAACCTTGTTTGTCATAGCTTCACCTCCACAAGTGAGGAAAAAGCCTATTTCTACAGATGTCCGAACAAAATCTCTTCCAGAATCAAATGGTTATTGCCCTGAATTGTCATGTAGCAAATGCACAGTCTTAAAATAATTTCAGAATATATGTAGATCCAATGGGAAATGGGAAATGTTGGAAAGCAAAAGAAATCTCATCCCTGTTTGCTTTTTCCTTTTGCCCGACTTTTGTGCTCCATCCTGGTCATGTAACTCAGTAGAAAAGTGCGTCCTCTCTGCTCCCATGCCAGCCTACTCATGTTGTGGCTGCATTCATTCAGCACTCAAGAAATAGGTGCCTAAGTAGTTTGGATCCAAGGTGTATAACACACACGAAATTCAGGTCTACTTTAACTTTGAATCGGCAAGACTGAAGTTTTTTGTGTGTCACATAACTATTTTCCCTACACTCTGAGTTGCTGGAACTAAGGTGGCCTGCAGAATTAATACAAAAAGGAAGACTTGCTATGATGTTCACAAACTAAAGAAAAGCTGATATAAGTGTAAATTCTGAACAGTATACTTGCAGGGGATTAGGCAATTGCTGACTTCCTTGGAAATGCTTCTGTGGTTCCTGTTTCACAAATCTCCCACAGAAAATGAAATGCACTCATATTGTCCAAAGAGCCAGGGGGGAAAGTGTGGTTCTCACTCAGTTTATGCTGAACATGGAAAGCTGTTTACAAGGATATAAACTGAAGATGCTTCCAGTAATGCTGCCCTCTCAGCTATGAAAGAATTGCAGAGCCCAGACCTCACTGGAGCTCTCTTGCAGGATCCTACTTAATGTGCTGGCCTAGCCACTTTCTAAGCTTTGTTTATAAATTCTCTATTAAAAGAGAAGCGGTGCACACCAGACAACAGATTTTGAGAGGAATATTGTTCTACAAGCAAGACCATCATTGGTTCTGGTCAGCTTCTGGGCTCATGTTTTACACTCCTATCTGAAGGGTGATGGAATAGGGCAGTGCTGCCTATCATTGCATATTATGCCAAGAACAAACCCATTGATATGAAAAAGGCCTGTGAGCTCTATGAACTACTTTTTACAGCTGTACCACATACACAGACCTCCACAAGGCCAAGAGAGGGGAGCAGAGGAGGC
The DNA here is from genome assembly GCA_034509425.1 of Eopsaltria australis. Lineage (NCBI taxonomy): Eukaryota > Metazoa > Chordata > Aves > Passeriformes > Petroicidae > Eopsaltria > Eopsaltria australis. The sequence goes on from JAVTVJ010000794.1 coordinate 704,978, forward strand.
TGTTTACTTTGACCCTGTCTGAATGGTAATTTTTCTTAAGAAATCTCTTATTCAACAACTTCTTCTATGCCCATAAAGGATTCTGTGAGTATAGTATGTTTGTATTAAAGTAATTAATAGAGTTGCCCCAGTATGTATGTGGAGTGCTCATCACTCATCCTCCACTCTAAAATGCTTCTGTGTGATTGCAGACAAGATGCAGAAGTGATTGATCTACAGCTAGGAAAAGGTTGACTAAATAAGAAAAAAGCCAAGCACTCACAAACATAAAGTGCTCAGGGACATGGCTTTATTTGTATTATATTAAATCCATATTTTACTATAATTGTGGTGACTGTGACCTATCAACAAACATGGGATAGTTCCTTCCCTTGGTAAAAATAATACCAGGAAATTAAATTACTTTCTTCTTCACTCTTCCTTCACTTTTCCTATAACACATTTCAGACATGCATAACATTTCTACCCAATTATGCCTATCAACAACTTTTCACATGTTTGGGATGGACCATCATCTCCTTCTAAATTTCCTTCTAAATTATGATCTTACAAGCAGAAGTTCTTGTATTTTCTGATGTATTCTGATATCAGCCTGTGGGATAAGGAGGTATTACCTGAAACCACCAGACAAATACAACTTTTCCACATTTACATGTCAAGCTCTTTGCTCACCTAAAATATTTCTGTGGTCTTAGATTGTGAGCTTTGTGAGTCTTGGACTGTTTCATGCTACTCACTTGGCTGAGTCCTGCTGGGAGTTCTGAAACACAGAGAAACAGAGATGGAGACAAGAGGAGTAGCTGCCTTTGCTGGCTGAGCTTTTGTGTCAGATCAGGACAATTCCAAGGGAAAGAATAAAGCACTGATGTGCTTCTGCAAATGTCCAAGCCCATAGACCAGACAACCATGAGTTCTCTACCAGGAGGGCTTTCTTCACCTGTTGTGGCTGAGACCATAACATCCCAGCACCAGAAAAGGTAGGTTCTTTGGAAATACAGAGAATGAAAATATTGGAGAATAATATTTTGGGTCATAGTTGTTTTATCTGGAATTTTGAATGCAGGTACCATGTCTAATGCCTTTGACCTCTTTATGTCATCCTAATCCCATGTAGTTGTATCCTTTCCTGGCAGGGAAACTATTTACCACCCCAAAAGGACAACTTGGTGTTTCTCTTCATTCACAATCTTAGGGCTTTTCCTTTGTTTTTTCTATCTGTTTTAGTCTCCATGTACTATTATTCCTGTTAAAGTGCAGTTTTTACTTTATAGGATTTTCTAACATGGATGGTAAAATGTAGTTTCTACAACAAAATTTATGTCCATAATGGAACAGTTAGGTTTTATACATCTGAAAATACAAAGCCTGAATCCCTAATGATTCATCCACTGTTGTACACACTTTCAAATTAGAAGTGGAAGCATGAAATGTAGGGAGTAATTAGGTGATGACTTATGGAGACTAATGATTTTGCTGCTACAAGATGAGGAGACATTTTTAATATGATCTTATTTTCAGATTGACTTTACACACACCTTGTCAGCTGAAGTTTGCCATGGAATTAACTACACATTGAAAATCAGTTGAGAAGTCTACTTGAGATACTGAGGTGCATATTTCTGAGGGAATTTGATGTGAGAAGAGAAACAACCATCAATAAATCAAATTCCAAAGAATGTCTTCAAACACTAAGGTTAAAATAACAGAAAACTCTATTTATGAGCTTGCAGATAACAAGAAACAACAGTATAGAGAGGAGTCAACCGCTTTTATTCATCTCAAAAGAAGGTTTAAAATGAGATCCTAATGACCATTATTTAAATGTCAGTGCTATTTACTAATTTGATTAAAACTTACATGAGAAGTGATTTCATAAATATGTGCACATTCTTCTGTGGCTGACATGTCACAAGGGGGCCTGGAACAAGCAATGGTTTGGGGTAATGTAATTTCTTTCCTGTTGCTTAAAAGTGTAAAATTTGCAGGGGTAGTTGAGACTTTGAGGGGGGGAGCAAGCCTGGTACTTTCAGCAGAGCATGGGGATTGCATTTGAACTGCTACACATTCTGCTTCTAAAGGCATGCTACTGCCATACTTCAAACAGGTGGAGGGACCTCAAGCAGCACATAAATCTTAAGGTTTGCACTGCTGTTTCCTGTAACTTTTCATATGAACAAGATTTACTTCTCAGTGTGGTAAGATCAATGAAACCTCAACATCACTGTGCAGTACCTGCCTAAGAAGTAAGGCAGAATTAACAAGGTACTACCCATAGGACATGCAAAACAGAAGTTACAGGATCTCAGGCTCATTTGCAGCAGCACCTTCTGAATGTTCACTGCAGAAGGTGCAGCCATGGAAAGAGTTAGGGAAAGAACACTTCAGGAAAATTCCACAAAAGTTACCTTTCTGAAGATAAGAAACAAAGCAACAGAAAAGACTAAAAGGATTTTCATGTAATGAGTGCTGTAAAAACACACAGGAAATATAGGCTCAGTGACAGAATAAACTAGTCACCTCACTCATGTGTTATGTTTCTATTATTTTTGCTTCACATGCTAGCTAAGATAAAGAAAATCACTTTGCACCTAGAGTGGAATATGTTGTCTGAATGCCAGTTTGAGCCTTTAATCCATGAGATCTTGGTTTTCTCCCAAAGCAGAATGAAACATTAACTAAAGAAACTTTGAAATCTTTGGTGAAATTGAGTCACTTTTAGCCAGTCTTGCTGCCCCTAATCCCCATGACAGGAGCAGGCAAAATGCTTATGAATGCTACAAGAGATTGTGTCTAGGTGATCAGAGAGCCAGGAACACTTAATGAATAGCTTGTCTGAGCCAAGCGTAAAACAAGGGAGAGTTTTAATGAAAAGTCACCTGCATGTGCTGCTGTCCTCCTGCCTTTGATGTCTGGATGATATGTTGCTGTGTTTGCGTTACCTGCCAAGACAGGCTGTTTTTCAAAGGCTTCAGCAGAAGACATGTATCCCATACAGAAAAGCTCAACAGATAAGGTAGCCTGGTGTTTCTGAGACTCTACCGTATTGAAGATCTTTGTGTGGAATGGACAGCTGGGAGAAACTCCATAAACAGACCCTGGAGAAATATAGAGCCTCTGAACATGCAAGGATGATGTTAGGAAGCTGAAACCTATGTGGATTTGAAATTAGTGAGAGAGGTGAGGGGTAACATGAAAGGTTTTTGCAGGTATTTCAGCAGTAAATGATCTAGAGAGAGCATGGGCCCACTGCTGAACATGGCAAGCAACCTGGAGACAATAAACACAAAAGAAGCCAAAGTGCTAATGGTCTTTTCCACTTGGTCTTTATTAGAAAAAACCTGCCCTCAGCAATCTGTGAAAACAGTGGGAGATCTCAGAGCAAGGAAGATGTATGGGGGGTCAGGTTTGGGAACACTTACAGGCACTGTAAGTACACAAGTCATGGAGTCTCATGGGATACTCTCACAACTGCTGAGGGAGCTGCCCAAAGTAACTGCAAGGTCTTTCTTCCTTATCTTGGAAAGATCATGACAATGGGAATCATTCCTGTGGGATGAGAGAAAGCAAACACCACTTCTCAGGAAAGACAGGAAAGAAAATCTGGGGAAATACCAGACAATTAGACTCAACTCAATCACTGTGAAAGTGATGGGGTGGATGATCCTGAAAACTATTTCTAGTTGCATGAAAGACCAGAAGGTGACTGTGTATACTCAACATTGATTTACAAAGAGGAACGCTTGTCTAAGAAACCTGACAGCCTTCTAAAATGAGCCATCTAGTTTGGTGTATGAAGGGAGAACAGTGGATGTTGTTTACCTTGACTTTAGTAAGGCCTTTGACAATTTCTTATATGACAGCGTCATAGAGAAGCTGAGAAAGCACAGGCTGAGTAAGTTGACTGTGAAATGGACAGAAAGCTGGCTGAATTTCCACCTTCAATTTGTTGCCCTCAGCAATACAAGATGTAACCAGGGGGGCCAGTCATTAGTGGGGGTCCTCAGCAGTTAGTACTTATACTGTTTAACATCTTCATTAGTGACATGGACACTGTGGGAGTGTGCACCCTCCACAAGTTTGCACAAGGTGAAAAACTGGAAGGCTTGTTGATACACGCCACATGTTTGTGCTGAAATTCAGTGGATCTCAACAGACTGCAGAAATTGTGAGAGGGCAACTTCATTAAATACAACAAAGGATATGCAAATTCCTGCACCTGGTGAGGAAAACCCTGTGCACCAAACAGACTGGAGGACAACCACCTGAAAAGTAAATGGCAGAAGAAGACCTGGGTGAATATGGAGCTGAATAAGATCCAGCAATCAGCCTTTGTGGCAAAGACAGCCAACAGCACCCATGACTGCATTAGAAAGAGCCTTGCCAACATGTCGAGGGAGATGGTACTTCCCCACTACTGGACACTGGTGAGACACATCTGGAGCACTGTGTCTAGTCCAGGGCAAGAGACATGTGTACATACTGGAATGTGTCCAGTAAAGGCTGTGAAGATGACTGTAATAGGAACACCTGATAAAGAAGAGGCTGAGACAACAGGGAAATAGACTGGTCAGCTGCGGGAAGAGAAGCCTCAGGGAAATTTATCAAGGCTTATAAATACTTGAAAAGATGTAGTAAAGAACAAAGAGCCATGTTCTTATCACTGGTATCCAGTGAGAGGATTAGAGGCAATGGACACAAACTGAAATACAGGACATTCCAATTGAATATAAGAAAAAAACATTTTTACTCCAAGGCTAATCAAGCATTGGAAGAGGTTGCTCAAAGAGGCTGAGCAGTTCTTATCCCTGAAGGTGTGAAAACCTGATTGGACACAGTCCTGAATTCACTCTGTTTGAACAGGAGGGTTGCACTAGATGACCTCCAACAGCACCTTCAGCCATTTTATGACTTCATAAAATGAGTTGAAAGCTGAACAAATAACCCTTGACTGATTTTGCTTCCCATTAAAACTGCTTAGCACCTTTGCATCTTCCACTGTTTTAAGAAAGAGATGAAAATATTATTTCTTGAACTAAATGCAAATAATCTTGATCCTGGGGAGACTGGAGGGTAGGGTGTGTAGGGAGGCATCAGGAACATTCAGTTTTGTTCATTTAGTCTTTTTGCTGTCTTCTCTACTTTTAATTCAATGGCCTTGACTCTTTCAAAAAACAGATCTTCTTTTCTAAAATAGAATGGGATTTAAAATATTTCAGGTCCTACAATCTGGTGATATACATAATGGAAATACTTTGATTCTGTTATTAAGGTGTCTGCAAATAAAAGAACTAAGTAGATTGTTTCAGTTTTAAAAAGAGTAAAGAGTGTTAATTCAGTGCTTTGGAACACGGGTGCACCCTCAAAGCAGATGGTTAGGACTTCTCACTGTGACCCCTTGCTTAGGGCCATGAACCAGTTTCAGCTTTAGAAGTGTTAGAACTTATGAACCCTTTAAAATCTATCATTTCAGAGGTAGAATGAAGTCTAGATCTATTGCCTCTGATCTCTCTGTAGTTTCTAAAAATCCTTCTTTTTGGAAAATTAGCCTTGCTGCATGTAATGAAGTCATACCAGGTAAATACCAATACAAGAAAATACAGAGGGTTTTTAATTTCATTAACTACTTTCCCAGCTGCCTAGTCTTCAGTAGATGTTTTCTATTAAGTTGGTGAATATCAGAATAATTCCAGAACTTTAAAAAACAGAGAGGACCCACCTGGCAACCAAACTCTGTAAATTTGAAAAGGGTTAAAATTATGAGCTGTTATTTTAAAATCTGCCTACTCCCACTCCAGCAATGCAGATCTAGTGCCAAAAGATAAGGAGTAAAATGTTAGGTGTCTAAAAAAGACATGATTTAGCAATCACACTTAGAAGAAATAATGGACACACATATTCCTTTACCTCACCCAGACTCAGAATCCCACTTTGGGACCTGCTCTGGCAAATACAATCAACACATATTTAATGTAGCAGTGTCTTTCTAACTCTTTTTGCAGACTAGTTCTACTGAATATTCTCTATTCAAAGTGCAAATTTTTTCCCTTGATAAATGCAGAAATTTCCAATATTTCATCAGGTTAGAGTGGATTGGCTTCCCCTGAAGCTAGCTGCAGTTTTATACTGCTATATTATTCTAGAGAAACAGCAGAATAGGTCCAGTTGAAATAACTACTGACAGAAAAGATGGGAATTCAAATTTTGATACTGTTCATCTTCCATGTCGTGACGTTTCAGAGGTAAAGATCTGTGTGGAGAATATCTTCAGGATGGTCTAATAATTAACAGAAACATATACTAACACAAAACCTCTTTTTTCATGAGAGATTAAAAGTGTTCCCTCATAATGCAGTCTTTGGGAAAAATAGAGTACCATTTAATAGTTAACTCATTAATAGTTCTCCAAGACATGAACAGAGAGATTTCAAAGGCGAAAAAGAAATTGCAAAATATTGTTTTAAAAGTGGGAGAAGAAATCGGGTGAATCATACTCACTAGGATATTTGCAGGAAAGAAAAATGTGTAATCCAAATACAGACATTCTCTGCTTTGCTAGGACTGTCTTGCCATTATGGAACCATGCTTGTAGACACTCTGAGGTGTGTTTTTGGGGAGTCAGGATGCTCTCCCAGGTGAGAGCATCTCCACTCATGAGGCCACCGGGCAGCAGAAAGGACTGGTGAGAGGCTTGTGTGGGCAATCTCTTAGAAACTGAAATGGTCATCCTGACTACATGAATGTCTCATCCCTCAGAGAGCTGGGTGAGGAACTGATACAAACTGACAGGGAAGAATGCAGAACAACTGAATATAGTCAGAGCTTTGCTTTTGAAGACAGAAATAAAGGCGGGGGGAAAGTTGTCATTGTTTCAGATGTCCAGCTTGTAGTCCTACCAGGCTTTGTGTTGCCTATACAAACCCTTAAATAAAAACATTAAATAGGGTAAGCCATCAGCTTTTTGTCTTGCTGCTGCACTACCAACTGGTGACATACTTAATGTCCTTCTCCCAAATATGTCCCAAAGTCATATAGATTCCAGATTTAGTTTATTCTTGCTTGCAAATATTCCTATATGTGCAGATCAGCATATCTGATTCTTAAAAAGAATCCACTTGAAAAGGTATTTTCCCCTCATGCTTCTGAGATTACCACTAGCACTCCATCATAATTACAGCATCACGGAGGTGGCTCTGTTTCCTGCTCTGCATTTTCATCTTCTACTGCAGAACAGGGGAATGTGGCCACCTCTGTGGCTTTGGGATTTTGTGCTTCTTCAATTTATGGCTGCCCTGGGGCTGCTCAGCATGGCAGGGTCATCCAGACCTCGCACAGCAGTGGCTGATGCAATCTTCTTTCAAAATGAAGGGTTTGAAATAGCTGTGTATGAGGAAAAAGTACACTCCGAAAGGCCCCATATAAGGCAGGGGTGCTGGATTGGTTTTATGAAGGGAGTAACACTGTCTTCCCAAGAAGGACTTATCCCACAGGACACTGACTGCTCAGGCACAAATAATTCTGGGTACTTTGTGAGCAGGGGTTCCCAGCTTTCTTGACATTGCACACCACAGAGGCAGCCTGTCCTCCTCCCTCGTCCCTCAGTGGGGAGCTGCTTGTGGCACCCCGGGCCCTCCAACCCTGGCATTCTCTACCACTGAAGTCAGTGAAATTGCAGGCTTTCATCTCCTCTGGAGGGACTGTCAGGTACATGAGTCAGTTGGGAATGTGGCACATTTCACACACATCCCTTGCACCGCTCAGCACTGCTGATCCACTGAGAAGCGAACTGGCAGCGTCTGCCAACCACATCTCTGCAAACAGAGAGACAGATGCAATCTGCAAAAGGTACAAAAGGGTTTCAGAAGTACCTGCATTTTAAATATATCTACACTGCTTTTACTAGAATCTGTCAGCTGAGCGGGATATGGTGCGTAAGCATACCCTGGACCCTAGAGCACAAAGATTTCAACTTAATATTTTTTAAAAGTTAACTCTTTCTGAATACAGTCAATAATAACAAATAATAAAAATTTCCAAATAACACATATCTATTTGTAAAAGAAAAAAAAAAAAGAAAAAAATGGTTGCTGGAAAATCTTTTTTGCAACTACCGAAAATTCCAGACTAAATTGTTTGGCAAGATGTTAGGCCATCAATGCACTCAAAGAAACGGGCTCTGCAATTATCACTCGTCAACCACCACCTACCAGTTGGGAACCAGTTGGAAAGGGTTTAGCATGAATATAAATGAGGAGGGAGGGATATGTGGGAATGAGATTGTGTGGCATATTTGGGGGATTTTTTTTGACTTCTTTCCAGACATATTTCAGTTTACATAAATATTTGAGGGTTGGATCAGACAGGATTTGCAGTACAATAGTATTAGGAATGCCTTTGCAAAAACTGTGATATGTTTTAAATTAGTCTCTGAGGAGGGGGAAGGCAAATGAGGCTTTCTCAATATATACATTCAAGCACCTTTTAATTATTACAGACCAGAATGATGGTCTTCCCCACCAGTTTCTCCTCTTTTTCTCTGTCCCCCCTCCCTCTCTGTGATTTGATTAGAAAGTGAACTGCATTTTTTAGATGACTGACACTACCTAACATTCCTGGCAGAAAGATGCTTGCCGAAGGACAGGGCTAGGCAGTGCAGATGGGATGTCATGTTACAAGTGGCCTCTTGCTGACCTCCTGATTTGGCCTCAGAGGGTTAAAGCTGCTTTTTTGTGCCTGGGTGTGCTTGCCTCACCTGGCAAGTGTCCCAAGAAGGGCAGGAGAACTCACCCTCAGCTCAGGCTGCTCCCCAAAGGAGCAGACTGGAAGGTCTCCGGGGCATTGCCTGATGGAGACAGAAGCCTGGTAGTCCAACTGGCAATAAGAAGGTTTTTCTGCACTTTCAAGTACCTAAATTTCCAAGTAGGCAAGAAGGTATTTGAGGAAAAGCACTTGGAGGTAGCAGGAGGTAGGGCAAGTTACTTGGAGCGGAGCACTGCAAGGGTGAGACCTGCAAAGAGGGAGTGTTGCAAAAGCAAACTACCCATTTTTACTTTCTCTTATGTAACTCTGGACCAGCTCTTCAGAAATCAGTAGATACATTCTGGATTTAGACAGGAGTGAGGGAGATAACAATCTGACCATGGTTCTTAAAAAACTTTTTCTGAGAGTTGCTCAGGTCAGATTTCCTCCAGCTCTATAGTGCCAGGATTAAACAGATTTTCAGATACCTCTTGTTGAATATGAAACACTTTTATTTAAAGCGTCTTTTAAGTAAGAGCATTTTCACTAAATAAAAGAGAGGTGAAATGCAAGAGCCTGTTGCTGAGTAAAGCAGGAAAGGGCTTCACAGTGAGATTTGATTGTTTACATTCAATGAAAGGAAAAGTCTGATTTAGAGTGCTCAGATTTAATCTCAGTGCAGATTAAAATGGTTCTATTGTGTTCTGCTGGGCTGTTTGGAAAGGTGAACTGAGGCTTTCGTAGGACTGTACCATTGCAGTATATACATGAGATTTACATGCAATCACGTCAGACACTCACACAAAAGTGCCAAGCTGAGGCTTTCTGGCTTAAGCCGTGCTAACATTGTCTTTCACATTTTTAATTTCTACCTGGTGTTGTATAACCTCTGAAACCTTGGTGGGTCCGTCTGGTAACTTCCTGAGTTTCCTGTTTCTCCTGCCTGCCTGCAAAAGTCAGCTATACTGCACTATGGCTGCAGTTGGGCTTTTGGGGGAATCTGCGGCAGGTTATTGCGAGCACACTCGACACGCCTCCTCTGCAGAGCAATTAGGCAGCGCTCCCAGCCTCTGGCAGAAATAGACTTCATAGTGAGAGCGGAGGTGCCTCGCCCTTCAGTTCAACCATAAACACATGCTGAGCTAGTGCAACAGATTTAACTCAAAAACAGAAGAACTCAGGGTTTGACTCCTAACGAAACTGAAATAAGCTTGGTTACTGCTATTCCATTGCAATTTTGTGCATATATATGACAAAAGGGGAGGCCTTAGAGCATGAGAGGAAGAGAGAGAGAGCTGTATCATTTAGAAACCCAGTAAACCCAGCAGACTCTTGGGGGAGAGGCAACTTGTTAACACACGTGTGCTAGATATCAGATCTCTGTTTACAGTGAATTGTCTATGCAGTGAAGTTTGTTAGGGGAAGGACACATTAACCCAGGGCAGTACATTGTGATTCTTTGCACTGTTGGAAACAATGTCTGCTTTCTGAGATTCATAGCTACAAGCTTGGAATTTTTAAGTTCTGTCTCTGGTTCAGGTGGCCCTTTTCCTCTCAGGGCAAGAATTTTAGGTCTCTTTTAACTTAAACAAGGAATTTATCTCTCCACATCATGAGGATATCAGCACCCAGAACCTTGTGAGGATTAAAATATTACAAAAAGTCTTGGAAAATGAAAGCAAAATAAAGTGGTGTGCAGCACCTGCGTGCTTATTGATAGATTAAAGGCAGTCAGATACTATGACAGAGGGGATAATCCCTGTGGAGACAGACAGACAAAATGTTAAGAAGTGATCTTCTTTCACATTTGTGATCAGCCAGCCCTCTGACAACCAGAAACTGTTTAGCATACTGTGAAAAGATGATTGTACACACTCAAGGCTTGGATTTTCTCGGATAAAGCATGTAACCTCTCTGTGGCTGCATCCTCCTTGGCTGTCTCTGACGCCAGACAGGTGAACCCTCTGTGATGCCGACAGCCAAAGTTCAGTTTATTTTACAGCAGTGGGTGCACATCAGAGCAGCACTCTTCTTTGAATATATTTTGGGTCTTAAGGCTTCTTAATGCCAAGAATTCCTTATGCAGGTATGTATGTATTTATTTGTCTGTTTGTTTGTTTTTGTCATGGAACACACCACTGTGAATTCTTTCAATGCTGTTATGGTTTTGTCTAGAGCATGCAGGCAAAAACAGCTGCTTCAGAGAGGACTAGGACTGTTCTTGAAGCCTAGGACGCAATGCTCCTTAGTGACCAAGTAGTCTTCTCTCAATGGTGAAAAACAAAAAAGAAAGAAAACTATTGTCTTTTCCCTGACATTTCAAGTACTTTTGCCCCCTCAAAATAACCTTTAAATGAAGAAACAAGGACAGGAAACAGAGCATTTCAAAATTATCAGATTTTAGGCTGGTGGAAATGCATTCAGCAGTTGGTAGAGCAGTGAGTGGCAGGGTTACAGGGAATACAAAGCCCAAAGTGAACCTGAGTGGTAAAATCTGGAAAAAAAAAATCTGAAAAACATACCAATAGTCTGAACCATAATTAGCTATATGGGTGAAGTCTACACCTGCAGCCACAGGGAGATCTAATTGAAGCATCTGAAACTTGCACTTCTAGTCAGCATTCATCTAGTATTCTGGGAACATTTGTTGTATATTTCATTTAAGCTCAGCTGTGATTTCCAGGATGGTGCATGGGTTAGGTCTGCACAGCACCCCTGGCTTCCCTTGCCTTTGCATCCCATCAGAAGAGGTCACATTAAGTCAGACCTCACAAAGAAAACTGAAGCACCAAGTTGCCCAGGCCTGATTGCATCCAGCAGTGGGGCAGATGCAGGGCCAAGAGGATTTCTCCTGACTGCCTGCCAGTGGCTTGGGTCAACAATAAAATCATTGAAGTGGGGAGGGAGGAGCCTCACAGCTGCTGAGCTGACTCTGTCCATAATGAGCATTCCCTGCCCTTTTCATAAGCTTGTCTGATCTTCAGCCCAGCATCAAGAAGTTCCTCACATGTTTTACCTCAGCTATACATTTCTGCCCTGTTTTGATTCTCTTTCTATGCATGCTATGAATATATAAAACCATCTCTCTGTTTCACATCAAGTTATATCGGAGAGAAAATATATATTAAACTTAATTATTTGTCAAAGACTTTACAAAAGACTCTGAAACCCACTACATGTTGATTGGGAGGGAGGCTCCTATAGATGAAATTGGCAGCTGATGTTCCAAGTGACCCAAGATGCAGCAGCAAAAGTGTGATCTCAGTCAAAAAAGCTAGAAGGAAGGCAGAAGTTTTTTAGTTTGTCCTAGATGGACAATTTTTAAATTCCTTCTGCTAACAAGGACTGATTCTCACAATATCTCTGTGGCATCTATGAATCCTTGTTTGTCCCTGACATTCCCAGCTGTGTCAATGTGGGAAGTTCCTGGGGAAAGTCCCTTCTTGTGCTTGTGCTTTGAACAGTCCTAGGTTGTGGAAAACAGCCATGCAAAAATAAATACATGATAAATTTTCCCTTTTAAGCAGATTTAATTTTTTTTATGCTCTCTCCCATGTTTGTGTTTTGTTTTGTTTTACTTTGCCTTCCCTATTTTATTTTGTTCTAAACTGCAAAATATGGATGTATTTACTCACGTTTTGGTATATCGAAGTATTTGCTGCTGCTAGCCACATTCCTCCCTTCCCATTGTGAGATAACACCCACTTCCATGCTCTTCCTGCATCTGGAAAGCCCCACAGATGTTTGCTTTGCAAAACCACACTCTGTTCCAGCAGCAGAATGTCTGCAGCTACTTTGACAGTCATTTAATTAAAATAACCTGGGAAGGCCAACGTTGAGAGCACTGCAGAAGCAGGGAAATTAACCTCTGCTGAGATGTAAATGCTTTCATTATGATGAAACAGATTCTGAGGCAAATTTATCTGAACACTGTTGTGCTTTTGAGTACTCAAAGAACAACATTTTCCAGTTCACGGTGACTTAAAAAAATAAGGAACAAGCATAAAATTAAAATACTCCAGGTTGCTCAAAGTTGCACTTAAAATCTCAGAAAACCCAGGTAGAGCCCTGGTTTCTCAGTATTTAAAGTCAACCTAAAGGTGTCAAAATGCCAGTACAGAAATCTAACAGTGGGCAAGAGAATGCACAGCAGTTATTGGGCCTGTGTAGTCATGATCAGTAACTATGTGACACATGTCTGAACCAGAAGCCCCTGTCAGTCCTCCCACCCTTCCTTTCACCCCGTAGGGCCTTCATTCCCTTCCTTCCAGGGTTGTGTTGGGTTGAAGCGGGAGTGGATCTTCCTTCCTGAATTGGGTTTGGTGTGACTAAGAAAGCAGCAATCTCAGAAGAGTAGGACAAATCACTGTTGTCTGACTTCTTGGGTTGAACCCTCATAAGGATTTCTCTGAGATTTCAGTACCATCAAAACTGAACCTAAGCCTTGAAATTATTCTGAGTTCAGAGTCCTGAGGCAGATGTAGAATCCTAACAGACAGTGGAAATGAAAAATGGCTCAAAATGCTTCATTAAAATACACAGAAAGACTGAATGCTGGTAGTTGGATTGCTTAATCAGACAGCCCAGACAGGGTAATTTTGCTTTGGAGATAAGCACAAGGTGGCAAGGACTCTGATGAGTTCAGATATATCTGCACGTAATTAAAAGTTATCACAGACCAAAGCTGTGTTATCCATTTTCTTAAAAATTCATTTCTATACTCTGTTCAATTTTTTACCTAATTTGTGAAATGGTGATAATGTTTATCTCAACATTATGATTATAATTTTATAGGTGAAGCCCTTTTAATTGTTTGGCAAAAAGATTGGGTAACATGGAAAAATGCTTTGCACATCTAAACTGACAGGCTAAGCAAGCAAACAGCAAAACCAGGAGGAACCTGCATGGTTTAGAACCTCCACTCCACATTGAAAGATGGTGAGCACAGAAATATTTGTCCACAACTCTAATTAGTATGCAACGTACAGAATTAACTGTAGGAATGCAAAAGATCTCTTCTTTTGGTGAGTCATGTCTGAGTATTTTTACCTGGGGTAAAAAATCATACCTGGGGTATGATTACTGTTACAAAATCCAGTCATAATAAACCTTCAGTACTGCCAAGTACCACCTAGGAAACAGACACTCAACAGAGGGACACAAAGAAAGCAGATTTATTTATTCTGTGTGTCCTTTCATCTGTTTCTTTTACAGAATGAAGCATTTCTGTTAAAAAAGGATCAAGACAATCTTATGACTTACACTGTAATGGAATCAGGTTACTTTAAAATGTAACAAATGTGACAATGTACAAAAACATAGGATTTATTTATCTCAGTGATACCTCAGCCATATGTAGAGTCCCAGAACTTTAAGTATTGAGGTATTACAATCTCCTGTAGTATCATGGCATTCACTTGGGCTATTATACTCTACCAAAAACTATAAAATATAAAAATACACTGTAATTTCACTGTTGACATATCTGCTTTGGAATCAGTCCCTGCTCTGGAAAGCAAATTAAAATAAAGTGGGAGAGGGGAAGAAGTACTTTATCTTCCATTTTGCTCATGGAGATGAGTTAGTTTGGCTTCTAATCCAGAATTCGGGGACTCAAGGACAGCCTTTCCCAGTGATGTGTTGAAGGTCATCCAAGGAAATTGTCACAGTATTCATGAAAAGCCCACATGTGCTGTGGAGAAAAGAGTTTGAGAGCAGAGGAGGAGAAAGACACGCTTGACATGCTATGTATTCTGCAAACTCCAGAACATCTCGCTCTCACAAAGACTAGGAATAAGTTTTATATTGCACTAAGTTTGTAAAAAGCTGTCAGGGTTCAAGTCAAGGCTTGTATGTAAAAACTCTCTTTTCCCTTAATGTTGCAGCCTCTCCCATTATCAGATGAATAAACAGATTATGATGTTTGAGGCAGGATTCGCACAAAACGTTTTTAGATTTAACGGCTTCTCTTCTGGTCATGTCTGATCATGAATTTCAAGTACATACATTGCAGTGTAACATTTCAGGCAGACACAAGCACAAGGCATAATTCAGTCGTTCTCACGTGGAAGAACCCTGGGCCAAGAAAATGCAGCCAAGTTTGTTGTCTGTATTCTTAGTTTTCTTTATCTGCAAGAAAATCCTTTATTTTCAGGATAATTGGCCTTACTTTGTGGATCACCCGAATGGTGTTGCAGAAGATTAGAAAATCACATAACCTGTTTCAACCTGAATTCAATGCTCAAGTAAAGAATTCCTCTTAAATGAGAAACAGGAAAAAAATCTAAGCTTTTAATATCAGACAGCTGAGACTTTATGGTCCTCTTATGAAAAATCAGTAATCTCAAAAAATTGCACAGATTTCTTGTTTTGCTCCCATATAGTTATTAAATGATATAAGTTCTAGACTAGACAATATCTATAAATAAACTGCTATTAAAGCAGCTGGCAGCTTTTCCATTGCACTCGGAGTGCATGGTTTTCTTTTACTGTGTGATATGCTTTGCAAGTCGAAGTAACATTTGGCAGTTTGTTTAAGGAGAAGCTATGTCTCTAAGACAGTATTGACCAAAATATATACAAACTTCACAACACCTAGGAGGCATCAATTCAAAACTAGAATTGAGAAGTTATGCTTCAGAACAGTAAGAAAATTAGATTTTAAAAAGTTCATATCAACCCTTTGAGAATTAAAATCTTTAATCCTTGGCTGGTGGAACTCTTATTTCTCCTACGCTTCCATCTCAGGTTTAAAGATTGAGAGTTACTGTAAAAACCTTACAGGCACTGCTATAAGAGCAGGTGTAATAAATCAGAATCTCATTGAAAACCAGATGATCAAGGCCAACTAGTAGTCACTCAATTATACTGAAGGAATACAGGAATAAATTAATTGGCTGGTAAAAAAAGGTAATTTTAATTAGAATTAATAAATGTATGGATTTTTAAACCCAGATACCATAGTGATGAGCTAGTCTGATCCTTGAAAAGCACTAAGTAGAGATTTTAGTAAGATGTTTTCCCTGTCACATTTTTACCAGTTGAGTGAAACATAGTGCATCTATTCAGAATGCAGCAGTCAGTATCTCAATATATTTTATATGACATACTAGCAGTTAGACTTAAAAACCCTCCAAATTGCTGCTGGTCTCTTCCTTCCATCACAATAAAGAAAAGGCATATAAAGTACCATAACAAAGAAAAGTGGTGCTGGAAAAAATTAAAAACTTAATTCAAGTGAAGAACAAAACAATGTATTTGTTTATACAACAGAAATTGCCTCAACATAATATCCCCAAGACAAAAGCTTAAAGGATTCAAAAACATTAAAAGCTCTCCTGGCTAATGACAGCGCCTTTGATTCCATTATAGATCATAAAACTTTGTGAGTAAATGCATTAGTAGTGCAAGCATTTATACTTCCAGTTGAAAGAGAATGAGGAGACACTTGGAATAGAAGTGTAACTGTGGCAGATTGCTAGGTAATATTTCTCCATTTGTTTATTGTGCCTTCATCAGATTTCTGTGCTAGATCTGGATCAAAGACATAGCTGGGCTCCAAGGCAATAATTTGTGCATTCCAAAAATAAGAAATAAGTCTTACACAGATTTCAAATTTGAGGATCTAATTGGGAAGTGTGATGCAGAAATTTTTAAGTGTAAAATACTTGTGATGCATATAAACAGCCTTATGATTTAATCTCTGCAGCCATGATACTCTAAGGTTTGGATCCTGAGCTGAAATTCTCTGGAATTTGCAGTCTCAAATGACTCTTGGTTTATTTATTCCTTATTTAGTCACACTGCTTTTTGCCACTTGATATAGAGTAATAGAGAAATCAGCTACTTACTTTTCAATAAAAGTAGGGGGATTAGTTTTGATCTAAACCTTGCATTGTGAATTGGTATTTGTTCAAGGCATAAAGCCCCAGAACTGACTATAACAGCTATTTTCAACTGGAAGCCTGTCTGTAGTAAGGTGTCTGCTAGCTACATAAAGGTATGTGTGAGAAAAGGAATAGGAAAGGCAAATTCACCTACTTGTGTGACCATCTACATGACATTTGTAATAGGGTTCAGATCTACATTAGAATAAACTTGAGGTTCACCACCCTGGGGAAGTGATAACCACTGCTCTAGAAACATCAGAGTAGCAAAACTAAAACTAATTTCACTGTAGCAGAAAGTCAATAAATAGATGTATAGAGGTGGAAATGTGTTTTAATGCAATTTGTGCATTCTCAGAAACCTCTGACTTGAGGTAATATCACTTCTAGAAGTCAGCACCACATACTCAAAATTAGTGTGTTGATGTTAATGTGCCTTAGCCTTAATTACACTGGAGAAAAGTGAACTAATAACTGCTTTACTTCAGTGGCTCCACACCCAAAAGACTCTCAGGCTCCACAGTCATCATAAATACTTGTAATGAGGAACGTTTTCTGTAACTTTTGTTTACACAAGCTTACTACTTCTGTGTCAGAGCCTGCCCCTGCCTCCATTGAAATCAATGGGAATTTTGCCGTTCCCTCTAATGAAAGTAGCCCCTAGCACCCTGTTGCACTTCATGATGATGGATCACTACTCCTTCCTAGCAAGAACAATAGTGTAGCAACCACGCCAACAAATATTCATGTCCTCAGCTGTAAGCACCTGAATAGTGTCACTGGTTCCAGTGGAATGGCATCAATTTTTGAAGTTAAATGCTCTGGTTTTTTTAATCTAGCTGACCACTGGAATCCTCCTCTGTCAATTAACACATCTTTCATTGGGACACATAGAAACTTGGTATAATCTAGACACTATCAGCAAGCACATGGTTGATCTGGCTTAATAGCGCAAATCCTGCAAGTGATTATGCAAAAAATAAAAATCCAAACATAATAATTTTGTAGGAGAATTAAGTTTATGTTTGGGGCTTTTGCAGTAGAAAAGGAAAGTTAGTGGTGTTTAAATAGAATGTAGTTCTGGATGGAAGTGCAATATATTGTGTCATCCCACCAAATATAGGAAACATATGTTATTCAACATAGTGACTCACACAATGAATAATGTAGTCTAAAGGGTATATTCTACCCTGCAAACAGACATAACGCTCAATAACTAATAATCCCATAAATCCCAAAGGCCTTATCTAGCTGAAAGTGTCTGCAGCCTTGTGAGCTTTGCAGACTGCAAAGGGCCACAGATGTCAGCTCCTCATCACCAGGAAAGCAGTGGTACACTGACAAGAAGTTGCAGAGCCCAAGGAGAGCTTCCCTCACATGATGTGACAGGAGGCTTAATGCCACTGGTTCCTGTACTCCAGCTCCACAAATTCTCCTGCAGTTGACAATAACTGGGATCTTGACTATAAAGCCAGTTTGAAAATGATCTGTTTGCTTAAGAAATCTGGTCTGCTTGGTGTGGAGGGCTTTCAGCTCCTTGCCATATTTGGAGAGGAGTCATGTATTTGTCATTGTCATTGCAGGTGGTGCTGAATAATAAGGACAGACATTCTGGGACTACATTGGCTTCTTCAGACTTTGTTGGTGCTATATTTTTGATTGAAGCTTCTCACTGAGAAAAGCAGAGTTACAAATACCTATTAAGGAGCACCAAACCTCTGCAAGTTACTGATGGAGCTACCTGAAGTGCTTGAGTGCTTGGGAGGGGGACCACTTGTGGCACACCTCATAAGGCAGGCAATGAAAGGGGCTATTTTCCTTTTTGAAATAAGGAATATCTATAGCCCCAGTTCTGGGATAGTAGAATACTTAAAGATAGTGTGCAGCCTCAGTTGACAGACAGAAATGAAGAAAATATTCAAGTGTAGAGCTTTGCACTCTCCCTGAGCTATAGAATACACTGATGTAATTTTCTTCTGGGCCAGAAGTGCTCAGAAATTATAGTGCTCCTGTAAAAACCAATGGAGTTTATGTAATCTGATTTCAGCTACATTTGTCAGCAAAGCAAGGCATATGTGGTCATACCATCCCTAAATACACACTTCTCGGGAGCAGTCTCTCACTCCTATCTCAGTAACCTTTGAACCAATCTTGACAAAGCAGTGAACGTATCCAGAAAGTCCTGCAAGTTCTGTGAAATTACATCTTTGGGTAGAGAGGGGGGAAAAGGCTTATTATTGCCTCAACTGTAAGCTTATATGAGACATCTGGAAAGGTCCATGAGAGAGAGACATGCTCATCCATACTGCTAGAAGGGACCCATGGACAAACAGCCTCTGGATAGCCACTGATCTGCAGAGCTCATTTCTTTGTTCACCCCTTAGCTTTGCTTTACAAGACCACAGCTAGCTTTCTCCAATACAACACCCAGCCTTGACTTGAAAGAGTTTGGCCAGAGGCTATTACCAGGAAGTACCGTGAATAAGTTCTTCTCATTAGATTTAGTTCCTCATTCCTTCAATACTTTCCCAAAGGCACTGAACTATCACTGTCCACATGCTCTACCCAAGGTCATGCAATGCATATACTAAGCTTTATACTATAAATCCACTGTTTATGTAAACTGCAGAAAAGTCTGCAGTCTTTCTTTTCAAACTCATTAAAAAAAAAGGCCCTACAACACATTAAAAATAACAATTGTTTCTTAGGGACCCCATCCAGAAGTAGATGGTGGTATAGAGTGACTCACTTTGCTTCACCTGTCCTCAGGACTAGGAATCAATTACTGGCTCCTTTTATTCAGCAATATAGAACTATATACCAAAACCTAGCTCTTGGTTTTACAGAAGACTTTCATTTTACACCAACAATGTCACTCCACTTGTGAAGAAACCTCTTGCTGACCTTGGGCTCTCAGCACTGCTATCAGCAGCTGTCCAATTTCAAGGTTTATTGTCTGTGGAAAGAGCTAGAAGATTCCAAATGCTAAAATTAAGTCAAAGCTGAAGGAGCCCCACTGAACTCAAGAAGATGTGCCAGGACCTGCTGAGTGCCTTTCAGCTCAACCCCTCATTCAGAGTTAGCATCAAGTATTCCCAGGAGTCCTTGCTTTGCACACAGTACAAGTAATTTGACCAAATAAATGCAATGTTGGGCAATAATTGGACAGTTAATTGAAACCCTTTCCTGCCCATGGTCTCCCCAATGCATAGAGTGTGTTGAGGGACATCTTGAGCCTGTGACCTGCTGCTGCTTGAGAACCTCAGCTGAACTGGTGATGCATCTGCAGTACCCTGGTAGGCATAACTGGCCAGCTCTCGTTCTGGGTGTCTGGGGGAGCAACAATGCCTGGGAAGGTGGGTTCTGGTGTTTATGTTAAATTCCCAAGGAGTTAAAAGCTCCTTTCCAGTGTTAGCCAGAATGTTGATTATAAACCCACAATTTTGTGTAATTGGGCCTCATTAATAAATTCCTCAAGTGTTCCCAAAGGCAGGAGAGGTAAAATAAGAGCCACAGGGATCAGAGAAACAGGGAACTGTGAGGATTCCTGAGTGTGTTGTTAATTCCACTTAATCAGCTCAGAGAAGCTCTGTATTCAAAAGAAAATAACCATGACTCACAAAATACTCCTGCCAGCAGGGAATAGGATTCTCTCCATTTATAGTAATATTTTCCCCAATTTTTGTCCTTTCTTCCACTCCATTTTTAAGTCAAGAAAAAGACCCTCCCCCAGGCACCCTGAACACCTTCTGTATTCTTGGGCCTTAGTAAAGACTGGAAGAGCTGTGCTCCCATGGAAAGTCCAGCTTGGGTCCCTCAGAGCTTCTGGGAGCCCCTGGGAACAGAGCTTCTGTTCTGCAGTCCAAATGTGCCAGAGGGCTTTTCCATCAGATCCAGACTGAACAGAGTGTGAAGCAGAGGCATAATGAGGCAGATACAAGATTTATTGCTCTTTGAAGAGGACTCAGATAGTAGCAAACTCTGAGACAGAGCAAGTCCCATTCCCTACTCTTGTCTACCTTCTGCTTGCCACAGAAGGTAGACAAGTCAAACAAAGACAAGACAAATTACAGGGATAATAATTCAGGTCATGAGAAAAGTAGGGATTATAAAGGATGAGAAAGCAGAAGGGTTTGCCAGGAGAATGGAGCTTTCTGGAGGTGGCATGAAGGAACACCTGAAGGGGCAGATTCCCCAACACAACATGGAGAGCCTGAAGTGCTGGATTTTAAAAACATGAAAGGCAAAATAAGAGTCAAGAAAGGAAGTAGAAAGCTTTTGAGAAAAAAAGGTAGGGAAGACAAAATATTTGGTTAGAGAAAGTTTGCACTGGATTTGCAAGATGCCTATAAATTTGGGACCATAAAACTGTGCAAGCAGATGAAAAGCAGGAGAGCTTTGTGAAGCCATCAGAGCCACTGCTCAGGTTGCTCAGAAACCTTGTCTCTGCACTCCTCGTTACCCTTCCTTCTCACAACAGAATGTGAAGGTACTGGCTACTGCTGTATTCTCTATTTCCTGAAGGGATGCCTAAATAACACAAATAATTTAGGTTGGAAAAGGCATCTGAGACCATATGGTCCAACCTTTGACTGATCACCAGCTTGTCAATTAGGCCATAGCACCAAGTGCCACATCCAGTCATTTTGCAGAACACCTCCAGGAACAGCCACTTCACCACCTCCCTGGGAAACTCATTCCAATGTTTGACAATTTTTCCATGAAGGAATTCCTCCTGATGTGCAACCTGGCCTTCACCTAGCACAGTTTGAGACTTTGCGCTCTTGTTCTGTCACTTGTTACCTGGCAAAAGAGACCAATACACGTGGCTGCAGCCTCCTTTCAGATTGTTGTGGAGAATGATAAGGTCTCCCCTGAGCCTCCTTTTCTCCAGGATAAACACCCCCAGCTCCCTCAGCCACTCTTCACAGGACTTGTGCTCCAGACCCTTCCCCAGCTCCTTTGCCCTTCTCTGCACTCACTCCAGCCCCTCAATGTCTTTCTTGCACTGAGGGCCCAGAACTGGACACAGCACTCGAGGTGTGGCCTCACCAGTGCCCAGCACAGGGGGACAATCCCTGCCCTGCTCCTGCTGGCCACACCATTGCTGATCCAGGCCAGGATGCCATTGGCCTTCTTGGCCACCTGGGCACACCCTGGCTCATGTTCAGCTGCTGTCACCAGCACTCCCAGGTCCTTTCCAGCCACTCTGCCCCAGCCTGTGGCACTGCCTGGGGTTGTTTTGATTTAAAGGCAGGACTTAGCATTTGGTTTTCAACCTCACACCATTGGCATCAGCACAGCAACCCAGCCTGTCTAGATCCCTCTGTCAAGCCTTCCTGCCCTCCAGCAGATCAACACCACACATAACTTGGTGTTATACTCAGACTTACTGAGGCTGCATTCAATCCATCCATCCAGATCATTAATACAGAGATGGAACAGTACTGGGCCCAAAAGTGAGGCCTTGGGAGCACCACTCGACCAGCCATCAAGTGGATGTGTCACCACTCACCACCACTCCCTGTGCCCGACCATCCAGGCAGTTTTTACCCAACAGAGGGTGCATCTATCCAAGCCATAGCCTGTCACATTTTCCAAGTGAATGCCATTGGAGGCATTATTAAAGGCTCTGCTGAGGTCCGGCAGGCTATATCCACAGCCTTTCCTTCATACACAAGGAGCATCACCCCGTATAAAAGGAGATCAAGCTGGTCAGGTAGGACCAACATTTCCTAAACCTGTACTGCCTGAGTCTGATCCCTTGGTTGTCCTGTGTGTGTTGTGTGATCACATTTAAGATGATGTATTGCATTATCTTGCCAAGCAGTGAGGTCAGGCTGGCAGGCCTGTAGCTCCAGGGATACTCCTTCCAGTCCCCTGTGGCTGGTGTCACACTGGACACCTTCCAGTTGTCTTAGTACATTTATATATACAAGATGCCCGTGTATTGCCCAATACCTGGACATGTTTACCTAATTAAGAATCACATGCAGAGGTGGCTGCATATCTGCAAGGGAAACTCCATGGTCCCCTTAGCACTTCTGTGTGTGATTCATCCAGTAAATACATTACAAAAAGTCAGTAGAGCAAGAGGGGAAATCTAACACTAGCACATAACCCATCTCTTTTGCAGCCAGCAGGACTAAAGAAAACATGTGCTGGACAACAGGTCTTTTCTTTAGAAATACCGCTTGAGGTTTTCCAACATAAAAATCTTCCTTGAAACATGTGGTTTGGATATCCTGACAAGCAGCAGTAGGGGAAATACAAGAAATGAAAACAGCTTCAGTAACTGACCCTTTTTTCTTTCTCTTTCTCATTTCAGACTTTCTCCCCTACTTGATATTTGGGAATCCTCTGGTCTCAGTATCTATTTATTTTATTTTTATGAGTGTCCTTGAATGTAATGGAAGAATAAACATTTCAGTTTTCACAGCCTTGTGGCTTTTCATGGGAGCTTAGCTGCATCCACTGTGTTTACAAAACAGAACTACATCATAGCGTTTGTTAATTTGATGATTCTCGGATTATCCGTATTTTTGGCTGAAAAATTCCCATTTAAATGTAGAGCTTGCTATGTTTTCATAGGCCCCAAGAGGAGTTTCTAGATCAAAGTTTTAGAGTCAAAAAGGACAGCCAGTTTTATAGCTCACAGAATTACCAAGTTGTCAACACCTATAGACCACTGGTGGGAACTCTCTCACAGCAAGGAGAATGGATGTCCCCTCCCGAACCCAGACCAGGCTTCTGCGCTCAGGTAAGGGAAATGCTAGCAGGCTGAAACTTTTACCCTTGTGCAGGTCTCTCTGTGCTGAGATCAGAAGAAGAGACATGACTGAGGTGGGGGTCAAAGTCCCTCTTCCCTGTCTTAATCATGAGAGGCAGAATCTTGGAAGAAGGATGTTAGGCATTCAGACCTAAATCTAAAAAACACTGGAATTACACAATGAATTACAGTAAACCTAATTTCAGGTCTGGATAAGCAGGAAATATGAAAGTAGGATAGGCAGCATTTCCAGGTAGTGGGGAACCAGGGAATGGCAGCACTGTCACAGGGAGGAAGACATGGTGGCCTGCAGTGAAGGGGCAGTAGAGGGACCACGGATACACTTGGGAAAACTTGGCTGGAGATGCAGGAGAAGAGTATTTGGTTCAGTGTACAGCTTAGCCAAAGAAAACAAAGGGCTGTTTCTCTCCAATTACCATTTTTACACATATAAGCAAAAACAAGCAAGCATACTGTGGTTTCTAGAGAGTTAATGTCTTACAGAGGAGTGAAGATGAAAATTACGGCATGGATTTGTGGTGCGAGATGTGTTAGGGGAAGAACTAAAAAGAGGGAGAGAGCTGTATCTTACTCTCAATATATGAGAGATACTGTGACCAGCAAGAATGGGGTTCTGATGGGGTTTGGCTTGTAACCCTATGTATGGCTTATTCTGCTCTGACAGCAGCTATGCCCTGTAAATATAATTTGTTTCAGTCCTGTAAAGCATAAAGCAAAATTGGAAGATTTCCACAGAATTTCAGCTAGTCCTTTACCTACAACTAGGTACAAAATCATGCCACCTGCACAACCAGGGAGTAATGGCAGATTCTTAAATGTATATTAAGGAGAAAATTGCTTCTTTTAAATGCTATGGAATTTGCTAGCAGAAAGTTGCATTAATGCAGTGCCAAGATTATGCACCTCAGAGTACTCACCTCAGCAAAACCTAAAACTTCTGAAAATCAGGACACAAACATATTAGCTCTGTCCCTTTTGAGCAATGCTCCAGCTTGCCCATTGCACATATTCTGCCTTTGCACCATTGCCAAGTTCCTGGGCCATGACCATGGGGGGAGCAAAGAGAGGAGAGCTGCTTCTCAGTGAGTGGTACCCACACCTGTCCCATCCTCATGTACTTAACCAGCTTCCCTGAAACAACATCAAACCTATTGCATTCTATAACCCATCTTTCGTTATGCAAACAAACCCAATACCTGTCCAAGACCATACTGTGAGTTAAATCTCTTTAACTGGCAAACTTCTGTTAAATTCCATCTTGATCCTGCTTCTCTCCATGGCAAGAAGACTTTTGCAGATTGCGATGTCATAAAATTATGTCATTATACTTCAATCTTTTCCCTCTGATCACAGTTATGTTAACAGCCTAGAGGAAGATTTGATTCCTTCACTCAGATCTGCCCAGCTACTCTGCAACTGTGGCTGCTGTTCAGTGCACCCTCACCACACATCACCAAGTACTGCAGGCCCTTTGTGCCCTCCCTTCTCTGTTTCTAAAGAAAGCTTTCAGATATCTGAGAACAGAGAAACAAAAGAGAGACAAGCTTCAGACTATGAACTGAACACTATGTATACCTGTGCCAGAAGTAGAAAAGGTATAGAGAAGGATGAGGGTGTATCTCCTGCACCTTGACTCATGTGAATAGTCCCCCTGTTGGGGGGTGAAGTCAATATCTGAGTTCAGGCATATCCACATGAAATAAGGGTTCAGCAGATTTTGAGAGGTAAGATTTGAATTGATGATCAGGTAGTGTGTGGTGTAGAAAGGGTATGTGAAGGCATAGTGGGGAAAGGAAAATGCCTGATGTTATCCCCTGTGTGTGAATGGAGTCCCTGAGTGTGGAAAGCCTTGCACAAGTACCTATGACCAGACTTGAATTAGTTGCATCAAATGGGAGGGGAAAAGGGGGGAACACAAAAAATGAAGCTGAATGAAAGTATGAAGTTTACCTTGAGAAAGGGTGATTAAAGGAGTCCTGCCCTCCACAAGCTCAAACAAGTCCATGAGCTATTACTGCTGTGTGAGACTTGTTTCCTTGCACTATTCCCCGGGCAGCACAGCTGCAGGCTGTTTGCCATCTGGGCCTCTTTCTTAAGGCACAGAGGAGGTTATTTAAGTAAGGGACATGAGGGAAAGGCAGGAAAAAACATGATTTCCTTCATTCTAAGCAAACTTGACAGCCTGGGCAGAGCCTGCCTTGAGATTAGGGCACAACCTGGCAGTCCTACTGGTGTATCCTCACCGGGAGCATGCGACCCTCTGCACATGCACAGCCACTGTCAGTGAGCAGAGAAACAGTGGTGCCATTGAGCAGCCTGAGAGCACTGTTAGCTGTCTGATTCTTCCATCCTGTCCTGTACTGTGAATGCATTATTGATGGTGATCACAGAGCTGAGGAACTTGCAGCTTGCCTTGCACATGGAGACACCAGCTGCGGCTTTACTGGAATGTTAGTGCTGGCACCGGACATCCTCCCATCCTAGTCGGAGGGAGATGTGGGGAAGAGAGCCACTTCCAGATCAGGCTTGCCACTGCATTGCACTTACAGCTGAATTTTCCCTTGCAATTACAAACTACAGACCCATGTTTTCTAGGATTTCATCACCCAGCCTTCAGTGTTCCCTCCCGTCCACCTCGCAGCAGAGCTCCCACCTGCAGCGTGCAATGTTATCCCATATGGTAGAGAGACTGTCAGTCTGTCTTGTTCACTGTGCCTGCAAGGAAGGAGGGTCTGACAGTGGGTGTCATGTGGGATGCTGACATCCTGCCCAGCTGCTGGGCATGTATATGGCCTTGGGAGGCACAATGGAATAAGAGAAACTGTGAACAGTGGTCAGTGAAAGACCTAAAGAGCAGAGCCCTCACTTCAGTGGACCCACACCTGAACATTTAATGTGATGGAGAAAATCTGGCTCTCCTAGGGATCAGGAGAGGACAGGGTGAACTTTGCTACAACCCAGGAAGCCACTGAAAAAAGAAGAGGGTAACAAGGCTGGTGAAGGGCCTGGAACACAAGCCCTATGAAGAATGGCTGAAGGAGCTGGGGGTGTTTATCCTGGAGAAAAGGAAGCTCAGGGGAGACCTTATCACTCTCTACAACTGCCTGTAAGGAGGCTGTAGCCAAGTGGAGCATGGTTTCTTGTCCCAAGCAACCAGTGACAGGATGAGAGGACACAGTGTTAAGATGCATGAGGGGAAGTTTACATTAGACATCAGGAAAAAATTCTTCACAGAAAGAGTGATTGGGCACTGGAATCATCTGACCAGGGAAGTGGTGGAGTCACTGCCCCTGGAGATGTTTAAAACAAGACTGGATGTGGCACTAAGTGCCATGGTTTAGTTGATGAGGTGGTGTTAGGTCATAGGTTGGACTTCATGATCTCAAAGGTCTTTTCCAACCTAGTTAATTATGCGATTCTGTGAAAATTGTTGTATCTGAAGTGGGGCTTGATTCTCTGCAAAGTGTGGAGGTGTGTTTTATTCTATATCACACATCAAGTCTGGGTTTTCCCATTTTAAGACCATATTTCTGTGGTTTAAAATGTGGTATTCTGATAAAGTTAACCCAAGGAACTGGAAACCTGTGGTAGCTTTAGGATGCTTAGCAGTGTGACTACTGTACCACAAGACTCTGGCCAGTGCAATGTCCCACTGTATCTTGTGCTCTTCTACCTTTAGCACAGCCCAGACCTAAGTATTGCTGAGATCTTTAATCACAGAAATAACTAGCAACAGAGGAATCAGCCCCTGGCTTTTCCCAGCATGGAGCAGTGTGCTCTTACTCCACATTGTAAGGGTCTGGCATGATAGTGCATCACTTGGCGTTGCAGAAAAGGCCATTCCTCCCACATCCCAATGAGCAGCTTATAGAAGAAGAATAAGGAAAGTTCATCTTTGTGATCCTTTTACCACAATCAGAAGTAGGCCTAGCTAACAATCTCTTTCCTTTGTCTGTTTCTTTGCTATTAGAAGAAAAAAAATCCATTTGTATTCAGCTAGGAATTGCAGAATAACAGAAACTACTAACTAGAAATCTGTTCTTCTCATTTGAGCCAAGATTACCAATATACTATCTAGGAAAAGGCACAAAATACATAGTAAGTTATGTAAGGAGTTATTTCAGATGCAGAACTCAAAGAATTAAAGAAGTTTTCCCAAAGCACAAGATTAGTACCTAACAAGTTTAGTGCTCACTTTAATCTGCAAGCTCTTGGTATATGTGTGCCTCCTAAAAATGCTCAGGGCTGCTGTGTCTTAAATTGAGAGGTGACAGTGAAAAGTGATGAGGAAATGGTGGAACTGTTGTCCAGGTCAGAAGAAGGACAATTTCTAAATCAAGTTCCTGCCTTATATGCAGGGATTATGCCTCCTCTTAAGAGTTAAAATTATTTTCTGCCTTCTGGCTTTACAAGGAGGAAAATGTATTGGCTGGATATGCGGAGATGGAGTTCTCAGGCTCAGTCCTTTCCCACCAGAGGCAGGTATGTGCTACACCCATCCCATTAATTAGTGCATGCTCTGGGCCTCTTGTGGAGGAGGATTGCAGTTTAAAACAGCTCTCCATGTCATTGTGAGTGTTCCCATGAAAGTACTCTGGCTTGTTAAGACATTCAAAATCAAATATGTGCCTGCCAGATAGAGGATCACCCCAGTTACAAATGAAAAATGCCTTAGATCAGAGAGTCCATCCCTATGCTTAGGTGTGCTATAGCTCTCAACAGAATCACATATTTCTGTTATCCTTCTTGATTTCTCTGCAGGATGCATGCCAAAGGCTTTTATTGTCAAATCAGAAGAGGATCTACACAAGAGAAATTCCAAAACAGCATCAGGGAACAGTATGCTTTTTTCTTCCCTCTCTTGTTATTTCCTCACATTAAACAATTCATTGACTTTATTGTTCGTGCCTGAGGCAAAGAAGCCTGGCAAATTTGAAGCGTATTTTTATTATTAGTTAGGTGAGTTTACTTGCCAAGCATACTTTCCCAAGTTCTCTGAACATCCTACTCATCAGCTGCTAACAAAGGCCTCATTCACACAAGGGCTACCAAACAGGTTTGCAGCATGGTTTACAACTCGCCAAGAGGGAGAGCTCTCAGGGCCCCCACTCTCTCTGCTGCTTTGGCATCCAAGGTCATTGACCATTAAACAGGACACTTAATCCTCAGTAAGGAAAGGACTTGTCTAAAGGAAGGCTTAAGTACAATTGTGGTGCCTCATAACAAAATTGTAGTTCCAAAAGTTCCTCTTCACAAATACAGTTGCCTCCAGTTTTTGGCAGAACACTCCCAGGTTACATCAAACTGTGCCCAATATGTGTCCAGATGCACTTTGGGCAGTCCCCTCTGTATGCAGCCAGTAATTGTTCCTCTTCTAATTTAATAGTTCCCCAAATAAGAGATACGGGCTCATCAGCAGTCCAAGGAGGTTTATTTTCTGTTTCCTGTTTTCCCAGGGAGTGGCCCAAGCACCAAAGCATGGAGGGCAGGAAGACTTTGTCCCACCTTCTGGCTGAAGCTGGACCCTAAAGCTGAAAATAAGATTAAACCCAAGAATTTTATAAAAGAGTGAAGGTAAGTCTGCAGAGTTTAGGAGATGACACTTACACAAGACTTTTCACAGTGAAGGAGGAAGTCAGAAGTCCAAGTGCTGCTACCTCAGCTATGGAGGTGGGCCTTTTACAAATAGGAGGCCTCAATTTGTCCTATAAGGCTCTGAATTTAATCTGGGGACCCAGCTGTGCTGCAGAGGCAGAGTGACTGGCCAGGCAGCTGCACGGCTCTGCTGGAAATTACCCTGGGGCAAGGAGTGGATGTGCAGAGGAGGGTGAGGGAAGGATCTGCTCAGAAATGTTGTTTGAAGTTGAGTGCAAGTTAACTTGTTGGTAACCTCTGCCTTGCTTTTTGATCCTTTTGGTTCAAGCAGGAATTAGGTCTGAGGCACTTAGATATGTGTTTGTCTGTAGTTGGCACAGTCCTGCACAGACAACACGGTAAGAGGCTCTTGATGGAGCAGCCTATCAGAGGTGATGTGGATGCCAGGCAATGTCCCAGTGGGACCTGGGAGTGGAAGCAGAGAGGAGGTGAAGAGAGAGGATAGCTGAGCCCTTGCAAGGTGGTGAAGACGCTCTTCCACTTTGCACAAGTGTGGAAGCAAAGCTGTCTGAGACCTGACATCAAACTGCTTTTGTGCATGTGCTCTCTGTTACCTGGGGATAAAAGATCTGCATCACACTTCAGGAGTGCTGAGGGCATGTGGGACTGCTCCCAGAGCACTGTGCTTGTGAACAGTCCCAGCTAAAAAGCCTCCCTGGAAACCAGAGCAACCGGGAGTGCACAGCCTGACATGAAGGCCTCCAGTGACTCTGTGCTGTCATATGAATTTCTCCAACACATCACACTAGAGTCCTGTACAGCCATATAATATTGTATTGCCATGAGCAGGACAGTCCTATCCTTCATGACAAGAGAGAATCCTTTAAATCACATGTGGCTGGAAGCAATTTTGCTGAGATTTTCTATGAAAACCAGTTGGAAGTTATTGTGTTTTCTGCCCAGGGAAAATCCGGTTTCACTGTTCAGAAAGCACAGCCTGTGCAGTCTGCCCCTTCTGTGCCCCCCTCCCTGTAATACAGACTGCGCCTTAAATCCCACAATATATCCTTTTATCTGAATATAATGCATGGGGCAATGTGAGATGGAGCTGCTGGTAGAAGAGGTCATGAAGTTCCACTGCACTAGCATTTTGAAAGGGAATCCTATAAAAAAGCAGCCCATGACATGGCTGCTGAGAAAGATCCTGCACTCTGTCAATGTCTTGGCATGGAGTTAGCAGGGAGTATGGGACTGGACACGAGCAGAGAGTGGGCTTTTTTTGGCATTGGCCACAATGAGTGTGGTTGTCCAAGGAAAGTCTGAGGGGGAGGCTGAGGGGATAGAAGAAGACAGACATGTTAAAGGAAAGCGTGTTCCTACATAATGAGACATTGTACCACATGTTTAAGAAAAAAAAAAAGGAAGAAAAAGAAAAATAAGTCCAGGGTGGTGAAAGGATTTCTCCAGCAGTGGGGTTGAGCTGAACATTTTTGGCTTACCATTATGGTCTATTGTGCCTTTGTAGGCACAGGGATCTTACACTGGACCAGCCTTTGTGTCAAATCTAGCTGCAATGCCTCAGTCCCCCAAGCTGCCTCTCATCTGTGAATCAGCTTTGGTTCGTTTCTACCCATGCAGCTGCTATTTTTTATTTAGTCTAATTTTAGCATATCTACCAGCAGCTGCAAATGTAAATCGTCCCCTTTGGTATCCAGCACACCCAATTAGAGAAGTGGCCCACGTGAGGTATGTTGGTTTCCCCTGCTCCACATAACTTTAAAAACAGACAAGTAATAAACAGTTTCTGCAAAGTATGATGCTATTACAAACTGCATTGCACAATTATACAGGGTTTAATTTTTTTCTGATAAATTGTGAGCACAAATTGTTAAGTTCACACACAAATTTTTCCTTTCAGAACTGGGAAACCAAGGATTTTGTCCCTGAGCTGCCACATTGGACCTGGAGACTGAAGCTCACTGGGAGCACAGATACAGGGCAGAAAAGTAGACTTCTGGCAGTGGGTGGTATTTTTACATAATGGTGAATTTATTTCTTAGGAAAGGAAATGAACCATGTAGGAGGAAAAAGGGGCGATCAAAGAAAAATTCAGGTAGCCATAGTAATAAATATAATATTGATAAATATAATTAATTAATAATTATTAATGCTTACTATTACATTTTTATCAGTGAGTACCAGTCTTCCAAGTTCAATACAGCTATTAGGAAATCCCCTGAATTGTCTGGGGGAATTGATGTGTCACTAGGATTTTTATATATTTTTGATACATTTTGCAATATGTAGTTTATTTGTGCTGCTGACTCCTCTGCTCCTGCCTGTGGCTGCACCCAGCACCTGCCTGCCCCCCAGCCCCAGTGCTCACCTCACATGAGAGGACCAGCGCGTGTTTGGCTCTGCTAGCACGTGGCTCGTGGTCTTCCAGGGGCTCACACACACTGGTGGAGTGCTGCACCAAAACCAAGCCAAGAAAATTAAGACAAGAAGTTGTGTCCATTCTTCAATCACTGTACTTCCACTGCAAGGGTAAAAAACCCTTTCATTCCCCTTGTTGACACAGCAGACTGGTCCTTCCCTCTTTTGCTCTTCTGTTCATGCTGTGAAAGTAATTCAGAGGTGGGTATCTTTTATGCTTAGCCAAACTCTGATGTTTTAGTTGTTGAACAACGTCTCTGATTTGAGTTATTCTTTCCTATTCTTTCAACAGAAAAAAAATGAGCAATGTAGGCCCTAATCTTAAGACTATGCCTAATGATTGCTTATTTGGGGACGTGCTTTGATGTCTTGGCTTCTCCCAAATATATTTCCATTTTCTATCCAGGGACTAGGCAGTGTGGGATGGCTATACAGACCCTCAGATCAGCCCTATGCTGCCCTGTCGGTGTTTTACTAATCCTATTATGGCTTCATATATGAAAAGAGAGACCAGACTAGTTTCTGTTTATTTTTGTATATATGCCATGAGACAGACTAGTTGGGTGGGAGTTTGAGAATAATAATTATCAGAACATCAGTACAATAAAATTACCTTGTACCTTTTCTCTTTAGTCATTGTTGGAGTTTCGTGTAGAGTACTTGAAACCAGCAACCCAGCTGTGATCTCACAGACCACTGGCAGTCTTTGCTCATTAATCTTGCTGAATGGGAAGCAAATGTCTGTTACAGACAGAATAAGGCCTATCATTGATCCTTGTGAGGATGAACACTGCACCTGGAAGAGACCGTGCCAGTTGAGGGAAGCAGTGCCAAAAATATTTGTGAAGTGAGTAGACGGGGAATTCAGTACTCTTGCACGAGCACTGGGTTGGCCTATGTTGTGTTTGGCCATCACTTTTGGTAGTCTTTACTGACTGCCTTTTTATTTTCATTCATGAACATGCCACACACTAAAACTACTCCTAAATGTACCTGGTGTCAGAAGCAAGCCAGATCAGCTTCAATTATCTTCACACACTTGAACAGCCAGGTGACTTGCATGCGGTAGTTTTTGATTCAAGTTTCAACAACATTACAAGATTGTCGGTGCCTGTCAATACCAAATCCACGATACGGGAAACAGAATAAGTATGACTTTGAAAATCAGCACAGCAGAATCAGGCCTTCAGGTGTAAATTCTTCATGCTATTTGTGCAATGGAAATGATAACCAGGCAAGCAATTCTATAACCAAAATAATTGGAGCTCCAAGTGAGAAGAGACAGTGCAGTTCATTGGCACTTAAATGTGCACTGCCCACTTCATTGTCATCACCATAGAATTCCAACAAAAATAAAAATTGATATAAAACCCCTACCACGGCAGCCACAAGCCAGCCACAGTTTCTAAACTCCATGCTACCAAGGTGCTGAAAGGCAGCTGAGAAGCAGCAATATCTGCATACATTGCAGGGAACAGATATCTTCCCAGCATTGCCTCTCTGACAGGGTGCTGCAGCCAGGGGTGGGGGAGCCTGCAGGGCATCTCTGCTGCATCCTGATGTGAGAGCCCACTTGAGCTGCAGCCTTCCTGTGGAAGAGTTTCCTATTAAAATTTTTTCCTTTCAGAATTCTCTTTTAAAAAGTCTCAGTCAAGCAGAAACACAGAACACACTGGATACTGCATGGTTTATAGGACTGATAACAAATGGTTCATAATAATAACTTGTTATTAACCATACATCAATACTGCTTCCACATGTTATCAGGCAAATACCATTTTTTTACCTGTCAAAATCAGATCACTAACAAATAAAGTACTCAAAATGATATTGCAAAATATTCACAAAAAATAATCTTACTAATTCCAGTTAACATGAGACAAAGCTGAATCAATCTAGTTTTTAATGTAATGTGTTATTTATATAATTCACTGATGGAAAATTTAACACAACTGGAAAGAGACACCGGAGAAAAATCACTAAAATTCCTCAAAGATGGATATACTACTCTGTATTCCTCTATTACCTTACTTAAAACAGGAACAGGGTTATAGGAAATGTGAAAAAAAAATCAAGGTCAATAGTTTGCTGTGGTTTATATCCCTTTTTTTAGTCATGTGATTCTATTTGCTAAATTGCTAGTGACTCCTGCTCAGCCTTTGCTACGGGAACCAGTCCCTTGCTGAGGCCCTTGCCTCACCTGCCATCAGTCCCACTCTGCCAAAGAGTGGTGAAGATTCATGAGAGGAGAGTCATCAAGTCTAAAATTACTTCAGACAAAGTCAACTCTTGCTCAGGCTAAAAATTTTTCCTCTTTAGTATTCTCACATTTGGATGACAGCTGCTCCCACCTCTCCCAGCTCCCTCTGTGCTGCAGAGACCATCCTGCATGGGCCCTGATCTCCCAACGAGACTGTGAACTACCCAGGCTGTGCCTTATTTTCATGCATCACCAGAAGCCCAGGCTCCACACAAGCCAGGCTTACGTGGCTGGTAGGCCAGTGGCGCTGCAACTCTCGTAGCTGGGCTGAAAGGCCTTAGAAGCTGCAGAGTGATGGACTTCAACAAAGATCTTGTCTTCTCAGATTCCTCAACCCCTTCATCTTCACTGATGGAGCTCCCATATGGGTGGGATCTGCCTTGCCAGCACAGATGGCTTGTCTGGGGACAGGGGGCTTGTCTGGGGACAGTGGGGATGGAGCTCAGTGCCTCATCTCCCCTGCAGGATACATCCTTCCTTTCTGTGCCTCCCAGAAACTCATTATGCTCACGGGTGCTGGGCTAGCTGGAGCGCTGTGGCTCACCCTCTATAGTCCTGCATCTGTGCCACACTATCCGCACAAACCCACAGCAACTGAGCCCTCCCTGCCTGTTTTCCCCCCATTTCAGATGGTGTTACTACCTCTCACAATAGACCATTATGATCCATGAGTGAATATCTCTGACATGCTCTGCAAAGGAAAGGTGCTGCATGCTCTCAGTGCTGTTCATTTCTCAGAACAAAGCTGCCTAAGAACACGGGACTCACGCCATGTACAGTAGACATTTCTGGCATAGCTTTTATTGAGGTTAATATAATATTCATAACACTGCTAAAGGACCGCTTGTTGGACAAAACGATTTTGCTACTGGCATTTATCTATAGAAAAGTTTTTCTGTTTTATGCCCACATACTAGCATATGATTATAGTAATAAAGTCTAGTCCCTCGCTTGAAGTGACTGCTGCCAGTATTATGAAATCATGGCAATGGTTGTAAAAATAAAAGAGGTCATAACCCCTCCACACACACACCCCCACTCTGTAGCTGATATGAAATAGCTTTGGTGGGAAAATGCAGACCTTTAAACTTTCTCTACCAAACTCAATGCATTCTGTATTTAACTTACCCTCTAAAACAGTTTGTGTTATAGGCATTTGAAAACTGCATATAACCATGGAAAAAGTCTGTACTTAATTAGCTACTGAGTTGAGCTCAGTTTAAGCAAAATAACAACCATTTCTTTGTGCTAACTTTTTTTAATTATATGCATTATATGCATCAGACTGTCCCTATGCCAAGGCTATTTGAGCATTGACTTCTGCTTCACTGTTCTAGTTTTGGCAAAGAGAAGCATCAGGAAATGTCTGTATGAAGATGCTTTTTCATGTCTACCAGGGCAAGAACATTTCTTTCTCAGGAAAAAAGGCAGCTGTCTTAGAATTGCCATAACATCAAGCACAATATGTTACAAGTTCCCAGGTGCCTCATGGTAAAGCAGTGCAGACAGTGGGAGGAAAGGCAAGGACAGGTAGGAAAGGCTGCTGCCCATGGCCTTTGCAGACACTTTTCCAGGGACTTCTGCAGCAAATACCCCTTTTTTTCCCATTAAAAGTTCAAACATAAGAAAAAATGTGTTAGGTGACTAATGCACTAGCCATGCAAAGAGAAAAAGCAGAGTGGGCACAACCTGAGCTGTATGTCACAGCAAAACACAGAAAGCAACACCCACATGCAGCACTCAGGATGGAGCTGGGCTGTCCCTTGCTACTGAGCATCTCAGGATGCAAAGCTGCACCTAAGCTTTTTTGGTTCCTTTCTTTTTAGAATACTTTCATGGAGACCCTGGTTTCACAAAGTGTTTGAGCTACCCTCCTGAAAAAAGTTGTACTTCTTCAGCTGTCAAGGGCAAATCTCCAAATATCATGTCCTGCTTGTGAGTCTTACTCCTGAGATTACTTTTCACTCAAAAAATCGTAGTTTCAAATTTGGCTCTGTCCAAAAGATGACAGAATTGAAGGTGTAGTCAGAGAGTAAGAAGAGGAATTAAGAGGAATTAGAGATAAATCAAACAAGTACAAGACTGCTGCCTTTGACAATCTCTTCCTGTTCCCTGAGCTCTTCACAGTTTGTGGAGTGTCAGAGGCATACAGTGGAGACAGTTAAAAAGTACAGTTCCCAGCATGGCCCTGAGTGAGCTGTTTTGTTTTGTTTTCTTAGCTGAGGTCTATGGAGCCAGTGGGAAAATAAAAACAACAACAAAACCCTCAGTTGTTCACTCTTGTTTACTGGAAGAGGAAAATAAAGAAGAATAAGCAATGCAGAGGGGGACAAAGATAGCAATAATAATTTACAGGTTGCCAAGGGTAGAAAAGAAGTTCAGAAAGGATGATATAGGACATAGGTTTTTGGAGAATGATAAGAATTATGAAAAACTCAATTGAATGAGAAACTGGAGACTTCTTAGATTTTCCCTTCTGCTCCTGTGTCTCATTTAAGAAGAGGACAATTCAGAAAATGAATGTCCATGGGGCACAAACAGGTTAAGCTTAGACAGCAAAGTCAAAAATATGGTGACAGATCCTGCTCTTGTTTATCCTGGGGTAAATCTTGAATTGTCCCATTGGGACAGCTCTGGGTTTGCCTCAACATGACTGAAAGCAGAATGTGGCCCTTGCACAATATGTCCAGATGTTCCTTTTTTCTATGATGAAAATGTGAGAGTTTCAAAGAGATCTCTCAGACTGATGAAATTCACAGCCTCCACCCTCTCCCCATGTAGCTCTACTTAATTCAGCTGGTTACACCAGAGACAACTAGACTTTTGGCTCACTGAGTATTTTTTCAATGTTTTACATTGCAAACCTACTATACAGGTTTGTTGGTGCCTGAAATTTAACAAACCAAAGCTATCCTGGTGCTTTTACAGAGACAACTGGCCCAAGGGAAACCTTTCTGACATCTAATACAGCAACATTTTTTTTTGCTTCTTGCCTTATCTGCAGACTGCAGGGGCTACCAACAATCTGCAGAAGGGAATACTCGCCTTTTCCTCTTGGGCATCATGCCAGCCACAGATAATCAGCAAGCAGAGAGATAAATGTTCATTATTTGCTGCTGAATTGCCTGGTGCAGGTGTATACCCTTCATTTCAGCTGTCTCTCACACTCTCTTTGGCTGGATGATCTCATTTTGCACAGATTCCTTGCACTTTGTAAAGAATCCCAGAGACATAGAAAGGATCCATCATTTTACACTCCCATGCCAAATTCTGGCAATGTCTAAGCAGGTGCTCAGACATGCTGGATATCCAGAAAATCAAGATAATTGCAAAAGAAGATGGATAGTTGGTTTGACTCACTGCATTTTGTGGATGCATTCATGTACATTGCAGGAGCCAAATACTGTCCCAATGAAACAGTGCACAGGATTTAGTGAGAACAAAGGGGAAGGGAGTGGGCAGGGGTTGTAAATGTGTATAATCTTGCCATTTTCTTTCCCTAGAAAACCCTCCACACTTTGAGGCTGAGGAGGTCATGGCTAGGAAACAAAGGTGCCTTGTCCTGCTTGGCAGTGCAGGCAGATGCCTTCTCTGCTTTCCAGTTAAGTGCCAGGCTCTGCCAGGCTCTGCCTGAGGCCAGCTGGACCTGTCCATTACTCAGAACTTGCCCACTGGGGTGTGGCAGTCCAGAGAGATGGGACACCTGGAATGGCTGTATGATATTCACAAACATCCCTTACCTCCTTACTCTGACAGTATTCCATTGACCATCCCCAGCAGTTACGCCCTGGTCTGACACACTCGTTGGAGTTTTGGCTGGGTAGCCAAAAAACTTCTGCTGTTCTTCTGTTGTCTTCGAAAGAAAATGATCTCTGAGTGCCTTCAGCTGCAGAAAGAGAGGAGTTACTCAGTCACCATGGCCAAAGAGCCAACTTCCCCACCTTCACTCAAACTACACAACTGCTGGCATCATGCTGGTGAGAGTTCCCTTCACTCTCCCACCGATTTTAGCCATGCAAACTTCTTCATACTTGATCATCTATTACAATTGCATCTGTAGGATCTGATCCTATCATATCTGGGGCCCTTTATGGCCCTCAAAATGCCCTTGCATTGTACAGGCAGTCCCAGGACTGGTCATACTACTCCCAGTTTTGATCAACTGAAAATAAAATGCATGAATGGGCTGTGGCCATAAGATTCAACCCTGCTCCCACAGAAGCCAACACCAATTCCAGTTTTCACAATAGAAGATATCTTCCACTAAACTGTAACTTCACCAAGCCAGGACATTATTAAAATCAATAACAACAGATAAAAAATAAAGCATGGTGCTCCATCAGTGAAATTATTTACCTTTCTTCTGTTGCTGAAAGAAGAATCCTCCCAGTTTCTCTGGATGCTTCTTTCCTGGAACGCCTCAGTTTCACCTCCTGCTGTGCAGAGTGTTCCTTTGGTTTACCCTGGTGGACCTGGACTGTGGGATGGTTGCTTTGCTGTTTGCAAGTTGTGCTGCTGGAAGGAGTGGGACAGGCAGTGGGCTCCCTCGAAAATTTCCCCCCTTCTGCCAGGAAACAGAGGCATCACAGGGCCAGTGGGATCAAGGAGACGGGTTTGTGGTCTTGGGCTGGTGCCACAAGTCACACCTCGTACAAGTCTCTTGTTTGGTGAGAACCTCATCTCAGCTGATGAGCTTGGCCACTGTAAGCTGGACATCAGCCTGGGAGCTGGTAATTGGTGTTTCTGAATTCTGGGTCTCTCTGAGTTAATGCCCCACCCTCCCAGGGCAGTGGCCTTACAGCTCACAGCCCAGCAAACTTGACACCATCTGGGACTGCTGCTCACTCTTTTGGGATAAATTTAATTTACATCAGCAGCTATCTGAGCACACTTCTGCTCCAGTTTGTTCTTCCTCGGCAGAACCAAAGATCAGCAGGACAAGCACACTTTCTGGTTGTGTGCTTGCACAGTGTCCACCAAAACAGGATGGAGTCCACAGACGTTTCCCTAACACACATGAGCACACTGACCAAGAGAGTTCCTTGCTGAGCACACAGCACCTGAAATAAATCCTTCAAGCCATTGCTACTGCAGTTTTTAGCTGCCTAATCAGATAAATACCCAGATACCCAGGGAGAAAAAAGTCGCCCTTGGGCACAGACTTTAGATACACAATGAGACACAGGAGGGGGGACAACACATGACATTGCCTTTG
The DNA here is from genome assembly GCA_034509425.1 of Eopsaltria australis. Lineage (NCBI taxonomy): Eukaryota > Metazoa > Chordata > Aves > Passeriformes > Petroicidae > Eopsaltria > Eopsaltria australis. The sequence continues at coordinate 743,896 of JAVTVJ010000794.1, forward strand.
GCCAAAATCTATTTCTCAGGGGGATGTTTAGCAAAACAACAACCATCACCACCACAGAGCTCTATGGGTTGTCACAGAAAATGATTACACTGATTAGCCTTCAAGTTAAAATCAAGAAAAGAATTGTTTGGATCAATTCTTGCTAGCAACAGAAAAGAAACACATACTTCCGTATATGGTAAAAATGCAGCTCACATTCAGTGGGAAAATGTGGATTTTATTTTCTTCAGTAACAGCAGTTAATCCTGTCAGTTCATTTTAATAATGTTTTTTATAAACCCATTCTGATCCAGATGTGCTATGTTATTGTGCTCTGTTCAGGGATACTGGGCATTTATTCCACATTTACAACACATTAATGATGCTCACAGAAATAGAAGGGATTCAAAAGCTATGGTCTAATGATTATTTTTAACATTTTCCAGTATCTTTTTTCAAAATGCCTAAATTCACTTTATCTCTACAGGATAAGGCTTGTCTGCTTACTAGGTTTGAAAAAAAGATAGAAGATCCTGGCTTGACCTGAGGATGACCTTTCTGTACACAAGCTCCGTTATTGTAGAGGAACTGAAAGCAGCAGTGCTTAGCAAAACCAAACCAAACAAGCCCGAGAAGCAGGCGGAGGGGCTGGAGCTGTCGCCCTGCAGAGAGGTGACGCTCAGAGCGGCAGCCCCTCCTCTGTGCTCTGCCTGCGCCTGGGCGCCCGGGAGCCAAACCTCAGAGCAGACCTCGGGGGACCTGTGTCAGCAGGGAACCCCAACTGGGCCAGCTTCCTCCCCAACCCCAGAAAGACTTGTGTCCAAAAACAGATCCTAACAACCGTGGTATTTTGCCACATCTGCTGCTCTGAAGAAAAGTTCGGGGGTTTCTTAGGTTTAGGTTTTTGTTTTGGTTTTTTGTTTGTTTGTTTTTGGGGGTTGGAGTTGTTTGTTGGGTTTTTTTTAGTCAAAGTTGCTGTAAGCCTCCTTGATTTCATCATCCTGAGCAGGGCATGTTCAAAGCAGGCTGCAACTGCTCAGAGATTGCTGAGGAATTTGGACTTGCAGTTACTTGCAGGAATTTAGTTAATTACTCATCCTTTAAATGTGAGACATTTTTATACCCATATAGCTCCTATTTACATAAGGAGCATCAAATTTGTGATACCCAGTAGATGCTTTTTAATGAGTACTCTTACATGATATGAGGATTTTTCACACAGACATGGGAATATACTTCTGACTTCCTGGCATTCTTCCCACATATGAACTATTGGTGGTTTGACTTTGCTGGGAGAAGCTGCTGACCATGCTCCTGATCTGCAGATCTCTGCTTTGCTTTGCACTTCTCTGCTGCTTAGCAGAACAAATTGGGAAGTTATATTTCCCTTAAGAGCATTTTTTTCTTTCAACTGGAAAACAAACCACTTTTTAAAGAACTGCTTTGTCAAAAACTGCTTTGTCATTTTTTTTTTTTTCTGGGAAAAGCGAAAAAGCAAGTCTCTGTGTAAATCTTAGAGATGAGGGAGTCACAGTGTATGGTAGGTACTCTGTGGCAAGGGCAGCTTCAGGCCTGACCTCGAGATGAGATTCATCTCCGTTTTCTGGTGCTGTGAGCCTGCTGGTAAGGCTGAACCATGTTCTCTAAGACACAAGGGTTTGGAAAACCTTTCACAGTGCTGTCCCACCCTGAACTATTGGCCCCAGGGCTGGCTTTCCCAGAGGAGCTGAGAGATCCCCTGCACCCCAGTGAGAGGCCCAAGAAGGCATTCTGCTCCAGGGCACCCCAGGACCACCCTTACCCATGGGTATACAAGCAGCCAGGCAGTATTCCTGATTTTTATGCAGTTGCTCACGAGTGATGTGGTCAGGAACAGGCCAGAGAAATCTCGTTCTTACAGCTGGCTGTATAAAGCTCACCATGTCAAAACCAGTTTTTATTTCAATATTCAGTGCTTCCTTTCTCAGTGCTGGCTGATCCTTGGCCTCCCAAGGTTCAGGCAGATCACAGATCAGGAAGCCAAGAGGAACAGCATGACCCTCTCCCAGGAGGTACCTTACAAAAGCAGTAACTCAGCGTGTTCTCTAGAGTGGGGTGGTCTTGCTGTGTCAGAAACAGTGCAGCCACCCAAGCTACTGAGTTATTAACATGTTGCAGCTATTTTCGTGCTTCCTGAATGAACTGTATTTTACTTTTATCAGCCATCTGTTTTTCAGACTTGACATTGATGGTTTCAGTTTCGCTGCTAAAATGCACCTTGCACTCCGGAAAACATTTCCTGTTCAGGTTCCTGCCCAAGTGGCTTACAGAAACTGCGAGAGACCAGACCGCGGTGGAAACTGCGAGCACGTCCCCCTGCAGCTGCTCAGCGGCAGAAAAGCAGACGCAGATGGCTACTGAGAGGCGGCACACACGGTGAAACCATTGCCTGCCCGGCCCCTCTGCTGACAGCAAGCTTGACAAGAGCCTCCATGGAGGAGGGAGTGGGACCCATCTCTGAGAGACTGACAGAACAATCTCTCCTGCTCCCAGGATCACTCCCCTGCACCCTGTCTGTGAGCAGACACCGCAGCCCACACCCAGCAGCAGGGCCAGCGGGAGCACATCTGCCAGGTTACGTGTGCGATGTCCCCTGGCCCCAGAATGTCCCCTCGCTGTGCCCTGACCTAGCAGCACCCTCCCTGGGGCCATCCTGACCCAGGGCAGAGCACCCGGCCCTGGCCCCGCGCCCTCCTCTGCTTCCTGGCTTCCCCTGAGCAAACCCAGCTCCTCCCAAGGCAAGGGCCGCAGGAAGCAGTGGGGTGTCCTGCAGGAGGAAGGCGTCTGGGTAGATGCAGACAGAAGACTGTTGAAAGCACAGGGATATTTTACTTAACCTAAGTAAATAAAGCAAGATGATTTAGCAGTCACAGCAGTTTCACACTTTAAATTGTCATGCAATGAGGCTGTCCCATCATGTTCAGGCTCTCTGTGGGTGACTTCACACATATATTACTTATATTTATTTCTTACTAATACTTATTTCATGATTAAATTTTCATGAATGAGTACAGAACCAACAGGGTTGCTCATAAGGCACTACTTGCAAACCAGGGAAGAGGAAGTCTGAGAAGTCAGTGCCTTTGTCATCAAGGCCACCAGTGAATGTGCTGTGAACCAAAAACCATCAGAAAGGTGCACTGTGGGACTGAGGCATGTGTATGGACACTGCTACAATACCAGTGGGAGCAAACTTACTCAGACCAACACTTCAGTGGTTTATTAAGGCTGAGTAAATAATGTGGAAATAACAATCAATAATTTAACTAGCTATTTCCTGACACACTAGGGGATTTAAATTACCGAACAAATGTTGCTTGACTAATTTATAGCTGGATCTATAATGTGTAAAATTAATATTCAAACAACTTGAATGACAAAATAAGGATATTATTTGACCAAGTTAAACAGAACACAGATGTATTGCTTCTTTCTTAGACATATTTATGCCCAGTGCCAAAACTTTTCTGTTGCGGGCATGCTCCTGAGTGTCAAACACACATGCCTGCCTTGCACACTCCAGTACATGTACATGCCATCCCTGCATAGGTCACCATCTCCTGCTGCCATAAACACTCTAAAGTTTGTCCAATCACACTAAATGGTGATATTTCTCCTTTTTTCCTCCTTATTCTATTAATCAATGTTTATGCTGATCTTGCTGTTAGGTAGCTGACACCAGTAAGAGGTGTGAACACAGTTGTGTGGTCATTCCAGAATCTGTTTATCCTAAATAAAGCATTTGGGTTTAGCTGTCATTGCCTGCTCTGACACTTCTGGGAAGGCAGGATCCTGGGTACAGGCAGGTACTACCAGGTTGCTCAATAGCGTGTTAGATAACCATCTTCTCTTACAGACTTTTCCTGGAGCATTGGGCATCTAATTGCAACTAGAAGACTGAAGAAATCTTCTTTGAAGTCACTGCAATTACTTTGTCTGGACTATATTAGATGGTTATTTTTTGATCTTGTCAAGTACAGGCTGCTTGCAATAGATATAGAAAGAAGGGAAGAAGGAGAAGAATAGAAAAGGAATGGAAAATGCCATGGTAAGGTCACTGAAACAAAGTTTTTGGATATGTGAAGAATATACAGCAGGATGAAGCATTCATCTCTTCATAAGTTTTTCAGAAGTTTTTCCAAAGCAAACACTGAATGTCACAACAATAATTAATCAACAGAGTCAAGCTATTTCCTCTGTACTTGTATGTAAAGTGTTCACACAGCAGTCTGTAAAAAACAAAGCAAGAACACTGAAAAAGCAGCACTTTTGTGGCATTCACTGAGTTTGTTCTTGAACAGGCACCATTCTTTATAAAGAAGAAAACTGAGCAACACAGGAATCTACAAATTGTAACAGACTCTTGCGAAAGAACTGACAGTTTATCTTAATGTACATCTGCAATTATAAAAGTTGTGAGAAAGTTGCAAAATAAACCGCAACCCTGGAGGACCTGGTTCTGCACATTTAGCTATGGGAAGCTGACAAAAAACCCTTTATATGAATCTCAGAAAGCACTGAAAATCGAAAAACAGGCCTGTATGTTCTTTGTGTATCCAAGAAATTTCCCAGAAAGATTTCAAGTTTTACAGTTAGCTTTTGTACTGAAATAAAAAGAAAGATAGTAACCTTTACAGTGAATGGCGGCTCTGTGAAAGCACAATACTGTGAGAAAACATCTTATATTACATATTGCATCATGAGGTAAATTAATTAATTAGACAATATTAGTTTCTGTTGACATCTAGTATTCTTACTTTTCCAAATCAAATCATAGACAGTTTCACAATCAGAACAACATGTTTTTCATCAGAGAAAAGAGGAGGTAATTATACTTTAACATCACTCCCTCAATTCTCAGGTTGTATTAACCTGCATTCTGTGTGAGATATGTGGAGTGGATTTTACCTTGGACTGCCACCAGCTAGGACTTCCTCTACATTCAGAGAATTATGGTTTCTCCATGTTACTAGGAAAAACAATCTGTGTCTGAGCTGTGAATTAGGTACTTCATCCTCATCAGTATAATCTATTGGATAAATAATGTGGTATGGCAGCTAGGGAAAGGCCTGGGAGACATGTCTCCTGAGTAATGTGACTGATTCTGCCACCAGGGTGCTTTACAAACACTCAGCAATCCCATAACCTTCCTGTGCCTCTGCTTTACGAGCCCATAATAACTTCCATTTTTTGAGGAGTATTTAGAGCAATGGATAAAAGGTGTTTTGTTTATCCTAAAAATTATCGTTGTTAGTACCAATTTTTTTTAATGGTTGCAATATATGCAGGAAGGAAACTTCCTAATTAAAAGAAGTCGTAGGATTTAGATCACATGGTAGAGGAGGTTTTGCACAGTAATAGAAAAGTAGAGCTAGAAAGCTCTACGTTCCCCCATAATTATGGGGACATAAAGCCATATCGAGCATAACCACAGCATCTCAGACAGCTTTTGTACATTGACAAGGACATAGGGAAGACGTGGTTGTCATAATGATCCTAAGCAATTGTAGCAACTACCTCTGGAGTTGAAAACTTTTCCTTCTATCTAACCATGCAGACCTTTAGTTAACTTAATTACTTACATCTTATACCACTCATACTGAATTTGGCAAGCAGTTTATTCTTGGGTTTTGTTCCAGTTACAGCTAGTATGTCCCATTCCAGTACTCTCTTTTTGAGTCAGAAAAAATCCAGCTCTTCACAAGCTGCATTTTCTCTTTTTGCTCCCTGAACTTCTTTGGACTTTCCTGTATTTGTTTATAACTTTAAGTGCTGAGTCTAATTGTAGAGAATTCCCTTTAGTTGAAAACCCTTACCCAAGCAAATACAGAATTGCCCCCCACCATTTTCACAGGGTAGCCCTGACAAAACAGTATAACTGTTGCCATTTTTGTCACAGCTTTTTGCTATTGCCTCCACCACAAGCCTGATGTCCTACAGCAGGAGCACTGCCTACTCACTTTGCATTGTACACTGATCTCTACTTCATAGTATATCACAGCTGTCTTTATTCATTGCCATTTGTTCAATTTTAGTCCTGTTTTCAGTCTATGTCTTCCTTCTTTTGTTACTATTTTTTATCCTGTCCTCCAAAAACCAGGGAATCTTTTTCAGCCAATTTTGTAGTTGCACCCTTTATTCCCTTATCAAAATTATGGTTGAAAATACTGTATATAGAGAGTACTCAGGTACAGATCACTGTAGGCATCAACAGAATGTCAAATTGTTGATGGCACTTCTCAGAATACAACTTTTTGGCTGATTATTAATCAAACATTATGCACTTCATATGTCCTTAATTTGCTTATCAGAATGAAAGTTCTGTCAACTGAAGCCTATTGACATGTTAAAAAATAAGGACTATTTTCATTCTGGTTTCCATCACATTTTAATCTCAAAGAAACACAGAAGTAAACAGAGTTAAAGTGATCCATTACTGTTTGTGCACTTAATCACAAATCTCTCCTACCGTAAGTGATCAGTGCTTCCACAGCCACTGAATGTTTAAGCTAATTTTCATTAATGTAACCGTGTTGAAATTAATTTTAAATGCAACGTGTCCATGGATTTAGGCTGGCTCCCATTTAGAGCCACCTGTGTCTTTAACCTTTACCAGTCTCTCCTGGGGCATTCAGGTGACTGGGCTTCCATCTCCATTCCTTGACAGTAAAACCTTGTAGCTCATCCCTTACTCTTACAACAGCAGCCCCTCCCCTGCTCATACATCTGCCTCATGAGCTCAGCCTGGTATATCTGCCTTGCAAAAATTCCGTTTGGGAGGTAAGACAGCATTCATCCCAAAACAATCTTTTCATAACAGCATGATCCATTTCTATAGAGGTTACTGCAGCAGCCGCCCACATTCCTGAAGAGAGAAAGGTTCCTCTTGTTCAGTGGGGCTGATAAGGGGTTGTCAGGTGCCCCATTTGCCCCAAGGCTGGATGCCAGGTCTGGGTAGGGAGCAAAATTCCTCCCACTTCTGGCCTGCCTTCAGCAGGACTCATGCTTATCTGGCCGCATGTGAGGGCAAAGAGCGCCTGCTTCTTCAGCAGCACCAGGTGATGCTTGACATTGTGAAAAATGGGAGCCCAAGATAAACTTCCCAGTCCTGCCTCATTTCCATGAGCTGTGGATGCCTTATTGCTCTCAGTGGGTTCACTTTGCTTCATAGAGCCATGGTGATACAGCATGGCAGCGTTGGAGCTGGAGGCAGCAGAGGCAGAAGTTGTTAGTACAGTCCTTTCCCCCTTGTAGTGCTACTGTGGTTTCTGCCTGTATGCAGCTGCCCTAAAATCCATCTAGAATCATCTGATTGCCTTTCCCTTTGGAGATTGTGTAAAACATCTAAATGGCAGAATCTGACTCCTCTTTTGCACTGATTTAACAACTGGTGGGGCACTGGAGAATCAGAGTCTTCCAAAAATATACAGTCTGACAGCAGAGCTGACATTGCACCCTTAATGTGGTAGGTACAGAGCAGCTTATAACACCCAAAGTGAAATCATCATGTTTCCACGCTGCGCAGCTAATGCTAGGCAAGTGTGTATTCATCTACCCCAACCCTTCCCTGGTAACAAAGAAGACACACCTAGAGAAAACAATGGAGAAAGCTGTTTTTGGATACCATATTAAGACTAAATGCCGCCTTGCCTCTGCTGAAGACCTTCTGAATGTTGCAGCTGAGTCAATAATGTCTTTTCAAATCAGCTTATTCTTCTGCAAGCAGTTGCCCAAGCCAACGCCTGGAGCAATCAATCCCAGCCTATGGAACCCATTTTCTGCAGGCTGCTCCCTCTTAGCCACAAGGTAAACAGCATTTGACCCTGTAACTGCACAAAAGTGAGCACCCTGCAGAGGACACGCTAGAGACTGCCCTTGGAGGGACAGTTCTGAGACAGAGGAGTTGGTGTTTTCCACTGCTGTCCTGTAGAACTCTGAATCCATGTGGGTTGGAGCCGGAGCCTCCCCACACCGCAGGGGTGTTCTACACTGAGGCAGCACATGAATGCAAAGTCTGCTCTCAACAACTGCCTCTGCTCTGCAAGAGCTTTACCTCGGGTGCTGCTGCAAATCAAAAACCTCAGAAGGATCAGGGGAACAGTGAAACAGTGTGTTCAAGTGGTTTGCTAGTGTGGATGTGCAAAATTTGCCTTTAGTACAAGCGCATCCCACTTGCAAGTGACACAGCTGGCCAGGGAAGCGCCAGTCAGTAGGTTTGAAATTTTGCCCTAAGCGGAACTAGCCATTAGGCTGCTCCAAAACCCTTCTCTTCAATGTGTTTTCTCCTCTAGCCCTATTGCTGCCACGAGCACCTGTGCATTTCCCTAGAGGCATCCAAAAGAGCTGGCAGCTCAACATGCCCTGGACATAGCATATGGTAAGTGTAATGACTTTTTGGGTTTGCAACTTGTGCTTCCTGCAAACCTGCTTTCTTTTTCAGATTGTTATGGCTGTCTAATCAAGGCAGAGGACAATAAAACCACTTTGCAGTCAATCACAGACAGTGTAGCACAGCCATTTTAAGCCAATTTTTCTGCCACTGCTGAAGACGTTTTACAACGTTGAGAGGTCTCTGGCAGGCAGAGAGAGGAGGTGATCTCCTAGGCTATTCCAGACTCACGGTTCTTGGATTCTGTGAATAACAAAGTAACTTCCTAAGGGCAGTTGCACTGTGTGCACTTATAGAGGTGGTTAATTCATGAGTCTGCTCATTAATAATGAAGCAGAACATTGCTATGGAGAGAATATTGCTCTTATTACCAACAACTCACCAGAGATCTGTGGGGTGCAGGATTCTGCTTCTTTTAATAAACAATAGATAAATGTTATTTCTGTAATATTATGCAACTAAGTAAGATTTCATTTAACCATTTCTGCTCATAATCTTTCACCTGTTATATTAGTTGTGGTTTGTTTAGAGAGGATTACTTATCTCCCCTTATCTGTTACATAAAACAATAAATTTTATCTTGACTGTTGGAACATTTCTTTTTCTGAAGGAATAACATTTATATTGCACCTGATATATTATTCAATATCTAAATGAGAGGCTGAACTTGGGCAACCTGTCTCCACAGATCATTCATCACAGTCCTGATTGCTTGTGCATGTCCCTACTGAAATGCATTACTTTGCATTAACACACTGCAGTTTCCTCTATCCCACAAGAGAATTAGCTGTGTTTAAGGAGGCAGAACAGGTTTTAACCCTGCATAGGCTTTTTCAGTGTGAGGTGAGTAAGGCAGAGATATATGAAATATATTCAGAGGTATATGAAATGTATTGCTGTGCAATCTCATTTGGATTTGGATATCTGGGAATGCAAGACTGCTATGTCGTATGTGAAGCTCAGTGGCAACTCTAACCTTAAAACACTTCTCTGACATGAGTAGGATAGACACGTGTCCAGAGCAGGAACCTGATAATTTGCTTCTCTGAAAATCGAGTTTTCTTCAAGCCACTGATATGTTCTGACATGGTGTCAGATTATATCAAAGCATTTTCCATAAACCAATTTTGCACATGTGAGAGATGCTGTCCATTACAGGCTCAAGGCTGAAATATTTAAATTATTTAAATATTTAATTTATGAGTTGTTTACAAATATAAACTTCAATTCTTTTGGCTTTCCCTGGATAATCCAGTGTATCTCCTCCTTTGCCCCATGACTAATAGGCTGCAGCCTGAATATAGAGAAGGTCTGTGTTCTCTCCAGTAACACACAAGGCCAATATCATCACAGAAAGTTCTCCTGCTTGGTTTTTAGCAATGTGGGCTCAACATGAAGATAGAAAATGCTTTAAATTCATATCCATGCTGTTATTTGAAAAGTGATGTTAGAAAACCTAAAACTAAAAATTGTGTTATCTTTCACCTAGTAACTGATCTTAATCCCCCTTCAGGCAGTTTAAGAACTTCTGTTAGCATAAGTGGAGGCTTTTCTCCATCTCTGTCTCTGTCTGTAAGACAGGACTCCCCTTTTCTGATGATTTCTGCTTAGGATAACGAGGGATTCCTCTAAGTTTCACTCAATGAGCTTTTAAACATTCCTCCTAACTGAGACATGACTATTAGTTTCAAGTTTCTTGAAGAAAACTGTGGGGGAAAATTACCTAAACAAAATAATTCATGGCATATAATAGTGTATTTAAAACAACTACACATCATGAAGTTAGACATCTATGCTGACAATGTTCAAACGTATCAGGCAATTTTCAACAGACTCCAGGAATCATAATAATCATATAGGTCAAAGTCAGCTGCAGTGAAGAAGTCTGCTTGTAGGTAAAACAGTAAGTCATTTTAATGGCTCACAGGTTTTCTGAGATTTATTTACGTCACCCCTTGTGAAAAGTGATGAGCCCAATCCAGCCGTAGCAACAGAACAAAATGATGTAAACCATAACAGCAGCAATTGCTTTATGAATCTGCTGGTAGGAATGCCTGGTGAGCTCTGTCCTACAAACTGTGACACTGATGCACAGAGGGGATGGACCAGGACCAGAGGCCCACAAAAACTGCTGCAAAACTTGCCACAAAACTTGCCACGAGCATTTTGGGAAACCCCACTTACTGCCTGTTTCTTCAGCATTCTGCTGATTCCCTGACACTTTGCAAAACAAAACAGGTCCCAGGTTAATGCCACCACACGAGACAAACTGCCTACATGCCAGGCCAGCACTGCTTGGGAAACATGCTGCAAGCAGAACTTCTGACTACATCTGAGTGCATGGGTCAATCCATTAAACAAAGATCTCAAACTAGACTCAGAATAGTGCTGAGGAGCTCCAGTGCTGCATACACTGGTTTCAGGTGACCGTTTTGCAAGAAAACAGTTAAAAAAAACCAACCTGTCTAACCTGTTGAGGCACTTGAAATACCAAAAGCACTTACAGTTTCTGGCAAAAATATCCTTAGGCAACAGTAGCTGTGCTATCTTGCATGCCCTATAGCACCTCTCTCTTGGCTGGTGTCACTATCTAGGTACCCATCTCCTTGCCTTTGGCGCTTTAGTATGCAGAAATTAAGTGCCCCTATGCCTAAATCCCCTGGAGAGCATTATTTTTCATGCATACCAGGACACACCTAAGACAAACTGAGAGGCCACATCTATGCTAGTGAAGAAAATGGTCTCTCTAGCCCTCAAGGCAGCTAGCATGGCACACCATGCATGCATTCATGGCTTCACCCTGCTTTCCTCAAGCTGTTCCCTAGAAAAGTGGCTGGCTGTGGGCTAATTCTGAGCTGCTCCTCCACCTCACCTGCTCCAGTTTGGGCTCTCAGGGGCCAACACTTTGCCAGGGCTCTGCCAGTTGATAAACATTATGCAAGCTGCTGCTCAGATCTGTGTCTGGCTCTGCTTAGTCTATTAGTACACATCCCCTGTCCTGAGCAACTCAGATGCTGGGATGTTTCTGGCTTCACTCCAGACTGTGGGTTAGGGCATTTGCCCGGAAGTACCCTGTAGCAATGTGGAGAGGTATGATTTAATTTCATATCCTGTTTCGCTGTTCTCAAATATAAGCAGAACAAATAAATGGTTGGATTTCAGAGAGAAACTGGAGATTCACATTTTTATTTTTGCAGTGCAGATGCAAGTGCACAGAGAACAGCACTTATGAGAGATGAACTGTCCCTGCAATTCCCTCCTCAGATTACCTAAGGCTGCCACTGCTGCTTGGAGATAATTTTATCTGTAAATATTGTTTTGAAATATTTCTTTTATTTTTCTCCATTCACAGGCAGATTAGAGCCACATGAAGATGCTGAAATGGGCCATACTCATTCTTCACACGATAGAGCAAGGGTTCTTCTCAAAGATATTGTAAGCCTCCAGAATGAATCTCTGTTTACTAAACTCAAGAAAGAAAAGTGTGAAATAGGAAGTCTAAGTCTAGGAAGGATTTTGATTTACTGATCTAAGGATGAAGGACCTGTGTGGAAGTCTCTGCCCTTCATATTGTGGGTGGAAAGACCCACAAGCACTGTGAATCCTACAGGAATTAGCTTCTTCCTGACTACTTGAAGAGAAAACTGCTTGAGGATCCAGCCTGAGGGATTGGGATCTAGCCATGTAATGGCATTTGGTGCTGCTGTGTGTCACACCATTCTGAAAAGAAGTTACGACAAAGAAAATTTGCCAGACCTCCAACAACAGCTTGGATTAATGAATAACTTCATTCTGGGCAGATATATAGAAATACACTCTTGTGAGCTCTGTTCTCAGCCATATGAGTTGAGGAGCAACAGCAGCAACAGACATGATGCAAAGCTTACATATCTGTGTTTTAGGATCCTAGCAAGAAAATCAGTTTAAAAGGCAGATGAGAAAAAAAGGTGTTTGAGGATGGTTGGGGTGGGAAAAGATTTAAAGCAGAAGAGGCAGAAGTGAAGAGAGGAGCTAGATACAGGAGAGAGAACAAGCATGAATGATGCACCTGAGAAATTCATACCACTCCTGCCAGACCATCAGCAAGACAGGATGGGGCTGAAAATGCAGGGGGAAAATCAGTGGGGGATGAGCACAGGAAAATGGCTGAACCTGGAGAAGCAGTGCTCTCGTACACAGCAGAATGCTGCAGCAATGGGTGCAGAGACAAAACGTGCTCCTGGGTGCGTGCCTGTGTTAGGCTCGAGCTCCAGCAGCCACCTACCTCTCTGTGCCAGCACCGTTTATTCCTTGTTTCAAGAAAAAGCGAGTTGCGCAATGTCGGTGTGTGCTATCTCCATATAAGGGCTGGGAAGGAGCCCGTGCTGGCAGCTGGGGCTGCAGGGCTGCCGTGGCACAGGTGCTGCCAGCGGTGGGCACAGCACTGGGGTGCCTGCCCCTTCTCCCTGGGCTTAGCTGCTAAGGTGGGAGAGTGCCGAGTCTGAGGCCAGGACTGAAAGGAGGGTTGGTTGCCAAACCAAGCACTGAGGTTGTTAGAGAAAAAAAATATTGTCAGCAGTTCTTAAACAAATATCTTTCATAAACACAATGCCGCCTGGACTGCATTGCTGTGAGCATGAGTGTGTGTTGCTCACATTAGCTCATATATTTGCCTTTCAGAGGTTCAGGGATATGTGCTACATGGGTCTGAACCTGATAGAGAGAAATCTCTCTCTTCCTGTGGCTGGCATCTCTAGTGGGCACCTGGTCTTCTGCAGGATCAGATTGCTGCTGGGGACCTTCCTCACCAGGGCTACAGCCATGTGCTTCCAGGGGTGAACCACACTCTCCCAATAGCTGAGGTTATGTGCTCAGTGAGTGATGTGGAGTCATTAAGGGAATTCACAAGTCACTATTTAGCTATTCAAAGTGCCCAAAATTTTTCGATTAATTAGGCCATGAAGTGCTCTGGTATCTCTAGAATAAAGTGCCTCAATTTGTTGCATACAGAGTACCTTAGACCCTGAGGACTTCTACACCCTCAAATGAATACTCCTAGATATATAGATAGCAATATAGCTTCTCCTCTGAGGTGACTCTTGAAGCATACAGTCACCAGACATACAATTGGAGTGACTCTAGAAATGATCCCCCTTTGTCAGCTAGCTCTATGCTTTATTGATATGTCACATTATGTGTTAAAATGAAATGTAGTTAAGAGGGTTAATAGGGGTGATCTTTTTTTACTCATGCTTCTGGAGATTTCACCAACACCATCAGGTCATCCCTGTTTGCCAGTCACCAAGTTCTCCGCTCTGTGTGGTGCTGACCCTCGTTTCCCCTGCCTCGGGCACAGCTGCCCCTTCTGCTTGGCTCACAGGGCAGCACCGCAGTGCGAGTGCAGGGAGCCCAGGTGCCGGTGGCTCCTCACGGCACAGCTCAGCTCCCTGGGGTGCATTTTGGGGGGCACGCCGGGAGCCTGGCCCAGTGGGGAGATCTGACAGTGTTGCCCAAGAGCTGTGGGTCCTGCTGGCGAAACAGGGCTTTTCCTGGAGGTCTTTGTTGCGCAACCCACAGTGATTAAAGCTTCCATGTTCTCAAAAGGAAATGAATATTTTGCAGGCTACGTAAGGAAGAATTCAGGAACTTAGGAGGCTTGGAGGGAAAGAATACACAAGAGTGTAATTGGGTGAAAGATTAAAGCCTTCACAAATTGCTTCAAATGTTGGAGAATGAGAGAGTGAAATGGTTCCTGTTAACAGCAAATTCACTGAAAGTGTTAGTAGCAGGAAGAAAAAATGTGCAAATTTTGACTGGGTTCTACAATCACCTTTGTTTAGAAAACAGAAGGCAATTTTATAAGAAGTTAGAGTGCTCCAAAGATTTTTACTTGCCATAGTTCATTCTGGAAAAGTCAAATGTTCATTTTTCAAATCATAGAAGCTTTGCTTCTCCACTTTTTATTTAGTAAAGCACTAAAGAAAAGATCAGTGAATAAATATACATCTTGAAGCAAAATGAAACATATCAGATAAAAAGAAACAAAGTATTTTTTGTGATTATTTTTTCAGGAAAACTGAAAATTTCCATTTCAGTTTGACCTGCTTTACATCTATTTCTCTCCACTCGTCAGTATGGTCATCAAGGCAGAAGGTTGCTCTAATGAGTAAGTTTGTAATCCTTAGGAACAGCCTGTATAAGAGATGGATCTGTTGTATGAAATCCTGTTACTACTATGAAATGTCCTCCATACTGAGGTATCTGGCAAACCTTTTTATCTTTGACGTCTCTGCTGCACGTTGTTGTGTCAATAACATTACTGAAAACATGGAGAAGGCAACTTGGCCCATCATTTGATAACCAAAACAAATTGCAAAGATTTGAGTCCAGTAGTGGAGTATGGGAAAGCTTCCCATTCCAACAGGTCATTTCTCATGTGTCACATTAAAAATACAGACTGAAAATCTTATTCTTCATCTTTTTGCACCCTTTGTGAAAGGTACACTGTTATACTCCCAACTAAGTTTTGGAACACAACATGTTTAATTCTGATTGTGTCATTTCTGACCATGCTGCAGAGGTAGCTTAGGCACAGTAGCAGCTCATTACTAAAAACAGTCCAGAACACATTGTCTGAAAAGTCCAAGGAGGAGGAACTCAAACATTTGCTTTAACTTCTGGAGCAATCTGGTCTAGTGGAAAGTGTCCCTGCCCATGGCAGGGGGGTGGAACTACATGATCTTTAAGGTCTCTTCCAACCCAAACCCATTCCATGATTCTATGTTTCTTCATAATAAGTACCACTGTACCGCTCATTAATGAGCTTTAATAGTACCACTGAAGGAAGAGTGTTGTCTCCGTCCACAGAAACTGCCTTGTGAATCCATACAGAAGTGTCCTATTCTTCATTCAGTGAACTAAGGCTTTGGTTAAGATCAGTTCCAGTGATGAATTTAGGGAATGGGGGAAAAAATAAAGCACGTTTTTATGGTGCTGTACACACTGGGAAAATTCACTGATATATTTCCTGTGATGACACTTCCATCACTGCAAATGGAAATCTTATTAAAAGTTATTTTATTTATTAACTACTATTTTGAAATAGATATTTGGAATCAACAAATTATTTTAATAAATGTTAGCAGGAGGGAGTACTTGATCTTGGATAGTCTCATATTGCCTTAAATTTTAGTTATATGGTAGGTAGTATAATCATGCAGACAATATGCATAATACAATAATGGATACAGTGAAATGGCCTTTAAATTAATATACAATTCATCAGAAATATTAGTTAGAGAGAAGGGACACTATATTGAAATGAAAAGAAATCTTCAAAGAGAAGTGAGAGTTTAAGTCATGTGAGACATGTCTGAAAGACATGAGAGTTAATTTAAAGGCAAGAATCTATAGCTGTATATAAATAGCTGCCAGCTGACACCTTTTACAGTGGACGTCAAACCTAAGAAATGGAAGGGCAACCAATTTTAAATGTAGGAAATTGTCCTTTTCCTTAGTGTTTTCCTGTGAAACTCACAGTATTATTGCACTCCAGAGCTAGCAGGGATTTAGTATTTCTTACTTATCTGGGAACAAACATATGAAGAAGAGAGGCAAGCTACTGAGCTACATAGTACATATCATCACCTAAGAATACAAGTATAAGGCATGGTGAATGTGCTTTGTATTTGCAAGGTTTTTACATTTGCAAGGTTTCTTGCTTCCTGCTTTTCAATAGTTACCCCAGCCTCTCTCAGAGGCAGGATGCTTGACATGAAAGCACATCCGACTGACTTCATGTCGGTTCCTATTGCCCTCCCCCTGGAAAGAATCAGTGGATACAGAGCACTTTTGAGTGTGAAAAAGAGCCAGGATAGAAAATGTTGGCGTGCTGTACAAGTGAGATATAAATATTTCCTTGTCATGGCTGGAGGTTTGAGAGACCTCAGACTGACTGGAGACACCATGTTGTCACATGCTAGCCCCTTGGGAAACAGCAGGGAAGTCACCACAGAACAAATTACTATTCATGAGGCAAAACCCTAAAACAAAGCCTGCCCTTCAAGTTCTGGTGGCCCAGTAGGATGCAGTGTGGTTTAGGATGCTGGAGTATCGTCTGCACGGCTGGAGGACCTGGGTGGCACATTGCCAAAAGCCCCATGGCCATGTCCCATTTGCATGTGCAGAGCTGGATTTTCAGCAGAATTCAGCGAACACAGCTTGAGTACTGCCAGAAAACACACCAGTTTTTCAACCCATAGAGAGAAAGGGTGTGAGTGTTCATTTGAGAAGCAGGGAGACAAGATGTACCAGGAGTGCATCAGGTACAGCATTATTTCTGACATGGTGCATGGGAGTTTCAAACCCTTAGGTGGTTGTATTCCCTGGGCTTGATCAGACCTGTGATAGGAGATACCTATTGACAAATATATCTTTATTTCCAAAGAGCATTGTACAAGCAGCAGTCCATACATATAGTAATCACCAACCATGTAGCTGTTCAAATTCACCTTGGTAAAGTCTGGGCTACAGAGCTATTACCTAACCAATTTTTCTTCAGCTTTCACCTCAGCTTTTACCAGGGCCTTTCCAAGACATGGATCCCTGTTTCCTTCTGAGGGTAGGAATACTCTAGTGGAGACATGCTCTGAGCTGTCCCATCCACAGCAGGGACTGGGCGTGCTCAAACAGCTGCATCTGCTAAGCCAAGAAACCCCATGGCTCCTGGTTGCTGATTCGGAGCCACGTGGGCTTTCTTTCTGCGCCGGCTCCACTGCTTCAGCATCACTCAGACTGTATGAGCTATCCAAACACTCCAAAAAGAGATGCATGTGTTCCAAATATGGACAGATACAGCCTGCCTAGTGATAGCAGATGACAGTGTTGTACCTCTTCCTGTGACTTTTTCAAACCCTCGGGAATGGCTGCGGACAGTTTCTTCTTCTCCACACAACATAGTGGTTACCGTGTGCTGGACAAGGACAGGGAGGCCCCACTCCCCGGAGAGGAGGCAGATTTTGCTGTAGTCCCAAGGCCTATAGCCTTTACTAAAGCACTCACATGTCTTCTTATGTTGTTATGTTAACCTGATTATCTACCAGACTTTTTAGCCCTTTTTCCCAAGTGTTTATTTTCCTATCCATAAGCCTAGTTTGTGTTTGAGCCCAGAGCATAATCTAAGAGTTGGCATTTCTACAGTGCACATTGCTCGTCCACTGCCAATCCCACAGAGACCTTCAGAGCACTGTGTATCTACAGCTCATCCCTCTTCCACTTACAAGTCTTTATGTAAATTGCAAATTGTGTTTACAATGGTATTACATTTTTTTCAAGCCACTGATCGAATCATAAAATGGCACAGGCTGAAATGTAAGTAACTTCATCTGGTAAACACCCACGTGGAATTACATATGTGGCATATTAAGTAGAGTATTTAAACTAGACAATGCATTAATGAGCTATCAATGCTTAAATAAAAATATCATCTAGAACCAAATTAAGTGTCTTTTAGGTGCACATTTCTACTAAGAATACTCATAGACTCATAAAGTGACTTGGGTTGAAAGAGACCTTGAAGATTCACCTAGTCCAAACCCTCTGTCTTGAACAGGGACGCCTTCCACTAGACCAGGCTTCTCAGAATCCCATCCAGCCCAACCTTGATGCTTCCAGGGATGGAGCATCCACAGTCTCTCTGGGGAACCTGTTCCAGGGTCTCACCACCCTCTGGACCAGCAGCAGTTCCTTCCCCAGCCCCTCACCATCCCAGAGGCCCAGGGCCTGAACATCCCACACTGGTTTCATTCCTGCTTTGGGAAGACCAGGAGGGGACAGAGGAGTTCAGACACAGTTGACAAAGTACCAAATAAGAGAGAGGGCAAGCATGTGTACTGTTATTTCTTGAGGTTTTTTGAGTCCACCCTCTGATTTTTAGCTAATTGAGACCTATATCAAAATTATTTTTCTGACATCAAGATCAGGACGAGTCCCAGACTCCTTTAATTGGCTTCTCCTTAGAAGTCTTAGTTCTGAAATAGATGCCTCCCAGGTCTCTGGAAGTTTTCTAGGGCTCTAGCGAGTATTGAATATAAGCTGTGTTAACCCACAAGCTTTTTTTAAATGTTCAGATACAAGTTATCTTTATTTACTGATTTATTAATGGCTTTCTAAGAGCTTCAGCTTTCTATTATCCTTTAATATTTTTGCAATTAATAGCTTTATAGTTATGAATAATTAAAAAAAACATATACACTGCTGTAATAGTCCATCATTGTTGTCTGTTTCAGACCACAATCTTATAAGTTATTTTTTCTCTTGAGTATCTGCTGATATGTGCATTAGGTCATTTGTTGTATTCTTTTCCTTCCTTTATTAGTCTTTTACTTCATCTGGCTTCCTCTTTATACTAATGTTTATCAGGTTTCCATGTTTCTTTTCATTTTGCTTTATTTTTTTTAATGTCTTGCACTTTACTTTGGTAAATCTGGTTTTTAATCAATGTAAACATTGGTTCTGATTATAGATTGCTGTTTTTAAGCAACATACATTTATAAATAAATATATGTTTTTAATCTCATTTTCCCATTTATATTTTTTCTCTGACTGATTTGACTTCAACTTATTTCCATGTTTGATAAATAGTTCCTTGAAAAGGTCCCATATCCATTTATATTTATTTTATCTGCAAAACATACAAAATACACACATACTTCTTTACACATGAAATAACAAAATTATGTGTCCTGATCACTTTTTTCCTAAACAAACCTTAAATAGTAATTTTACAGACAGCTTTTCCTTGTCTGAGAATACGAGATGCAGAACTCCATAGGCTGGATATAAGTGTTTTGAGAGCCTCTTAAAATTCCAGGAACACTGAAGCACAGACAGCATCAGACCACTAAAAAGTCAACAGCAGTTCACCAATCTCTATGACATAGGCATTTTGCTTGTTTAGTGGAACTTGTCAATTTCAGAAAATACCTTACCTGGAAAAACTGTTGGGCATATATTTAGCCCATGCTGAAGAGCTCTACAGAATTAGGCTGAATGATCTCCTGGTACCTCTGGCCGCTATAAAAAAAATCAGAAAAATACAGAAAGAGCACTTGCTGTTAGCAAATGCTACTCAAATGTTTGAAATCAAGTATATGCTTAACATCACCTGTTAGCAAATGTTATCCAAATGTTTAAAACTGACCATAACTGCAGCAACACTGCTGCAGGTGTATTCAGATTAAAACTTGTTATACAATACAGTATAACAGCCATGGAGGATTAAGAGGACAGGTATCTCTGTATCTTACAGTGTTCACATTTGTGTGCTTGCAGATAAACTGTTCACTGCTTGCTCCCCACAGCCTTGACCTACAAAAGTGTTTGGAGATATTCAGGAATGAAAGCCAGTAAATAATCCCACCCAATCATAGGCGATTGCTGTGTTTAAAGGCCTCTCTGGTTTAGGGCCATAAATAGCAGTAACGATGTGAGTACTAGCCATCCAGATTTCTGTCATTAAAACCTGCCATCACTCTTTTTGAAACAGTGCCTGTCAGAGCTCATCAGTGTTCTGGCTAGCACTTCTCTAACTGCTTAGCAGCCTTGTATTGAAACAGTTACTTGTTGAAAATGTGCCTTTGCTGAAATCAAAAACAGCAGCAGATCTGATGCAGCACAAGCTGCTTCAAGCAATGTTCCTTGGCTCCTGGGATGAGTTTCTAGAGGAGAAGAATGGCAGAGAGAGCACAGGTACGAGCCCTGACACAGAATCATCATGGGCTGATGCTCAGAGCTTCACTTCACCTGGAGAGAAAAAACCCCCCGCTTGGAGTGACTTGCCCAGAACAAAACACATCTTTCTAGGCCAATGACCATTTAATTACTTATAGAGTGTGAATCAATGGCAGCAGGAGAAATGTCCCTTGAGCGAATTCCCAGTAGCAATCTGATGGAACAAGGATTCAAACCTGTCTCCAATGCCCTGAAAGAATGTCTTGCTTAGTGAGTTACTATACTGGCATAGGGATCCGAGACAGGTTTGCCTCCTGTTTCTGGCTAAGAAAGTCAAAATAATAATATGAGTGCTAAGATTAACACATGCAGCCCCTTTGTTGCAGAATGATAGGGCAGGAGTTTGAAAAAAAATAAAAGTGGAAAGGGTCATATCTCTGTGTTTCTGACCTCTTGAAGAACGTGGAAGTAAAGGCAAGAATGGAGAAGAGCTGCTTGCAAAGCAGAAGCAGATGTTCTCCTGGGCAGAGCAATGAAACTGTGAGTTTGCAACCACACCATGAGAAGTGACAGCACATGCAGTGCTATCTGGGCTTTGAGGGAAGGAGCTGAAGGCCTGAAACACCTGAGCTCCTTCTCCAGAGAAATTGAATGCTCACTCAAAACAAGTAGGGGAAGAAGAGTTGGGGTATTTTTCCTTTTCTCTTCTGTTTCTTAGCTTGTTTTAGCTTGACAGATACAAATAAAAACCTGTGAAGGAGTCACGAGACAGTTCTGTTCCTACTGGATCTGGCTGACCTAAGAAAGCATAATGAAAGCACGGATGATGCAATCCATGAAGTGTGAAGTTCAGTGGCATGGGGGGCCAGGGTCAGCCTCTCAGTCAGTTGCTGTGCAGCACCAGTGCCTCCCTTACAGCCAGATCTGCTATAATAAACCCTACAACCCCTATCTCTTTGGAGGATACTCTACATTTCTAAATCGCTCAAGATTTCAGTCTAACTTGAAAAATGTTCAATGAAGGCAAATAATAAGCTCCAAAAATATGTGAGTGCAAACATATGCTGAGCCAAGCTGCTTATGCAGAAAATAGCAAAACGTTAAATAATATTTAAAAGCAAGCCTGAGTAAAACCTCATTGGGGTTTTTCTCTTTACAAAATGCAGACAGTAATGACCATTTAACCAAGAATTAACCAGCATGTACTGTTGATTAAGGAAAGAGCACGAACTGGTTTGCAGTGGTCTGGGGAGCAGCCTAGCAGTGCTGGGACACACCTGACGTAGCACAGAGGGCTTGGCTGTAAGCAACTGGCTGCTCTTCCAAACCATGTGCTGGGGAGCATCTGATGAGCAAGGCACCACCAGCTCAGGAATGCCACGCTCTTCACGTTCTGTTTTCCCAGTTGTCAGCTCTGTTTATAAATTGCCCACTTATAGCAAATCCAGCACCTGCCATGGACACCTCAAGCTGCCAAGTGCTTGAACGTATCTCAGAAGAAGCCGTTCTGTGTTCCGTCTGTTGTGCTCAACTCTTTGGTTAAAGCAGCTTCCCAGAATTTCTGAGGGCAAGTTGTTTTGAACAAACCTCTGGAACTGGTTTTGGGTAGACCTAAGATGTACAGTATTCCCTTTCAGAGCAAAATAGCAGATTCACTGCACCTTGAACATATGACTCTCTATAAGCATAGTATGTTTATCCTTAACAGCACTTAAAGATGAATTTAGACTGCTAATTCAGAAAAAAAAAAAAAACAACAAAATAATAGTAATTTAGAAATTAGATCTTTTACTCTTTTGTTCAACTGATTTGCAATTTTGATATTACTGGAATATAGTAGTTATTCATTATAACCCCCAGATGGAAAATATCCAATGCTTGGATTTGTTCAAACTTGATCACCACTTCTTGTAACCAACCTCCCTCAGCCTAAAGGTGCTCAAACAGCAAAAAGCAAACACTTGGTTAACAGAAAATGCAAAAGTCTCATGTCAGACTACTTTCTGGGCTGGCCCAAGCATAGCCCAAAACACAGCTGGGTCAGATAACAACCCAACTGCTGCTGTAAAAGCAAAGCAATCCCAAGGAAAACCTCAGATGCCAATCTGTGGAGATGGAGATTCCAGAGTTGCTAATAACCAGCTAAGAGGAAAGGGGAAGGGCTGGAACTGAAGGAGGACTTTTGGAAGTCTGCACAATGCAAGGTGTTCTGGGTTTAATTTTTTAGTACTCCTTTGTGGTCAGAAACAGCTCCAAATTTCTGACCTTCAGACATGGTACAATCAGCCCATTTATTAGTCTGGTCTTTTGGGGAGGCTTCAGATGTACAAGGGATGATTAGGATCAAAGTAATGATTTTTGGAGTGTGGTTGCTTTTCACTGAGGTTAGTGATTTACTTCTGCATTTCTTACATTTTATGGGGTATAAATGGAGTAACTTGAGGCTGCCACTGTATGATATAGGCTTTCCTTATGTAGCCAAGTCAGAATTAATATAGAACTGAGTGAAATGTAGCCTTGAATGCCTTGAATGCATAGATTTCTGATTCTCTCTGGACTGTTCGTCTCATTTGTGCCAGTGCAAAATTGGCTTGAAATGCTGTTGAGTAAAAATTCTTGAACAATAGTAGCCTTTTACCCAGATCAGGCTGATTCCACAACTCACAGTGACCTTGGCCTACAAGCCCTGTGGTGCTGCCTTGCAGCTGGACCACGCTCACTGAGGAAGGGTCTTTGCACTGTGTACAAGGTGGTCCTGGTGATCTGTATTCAGGGAAGCTGACACCCAGTGATGCTGAAGACCAACAGTCTAGAAACAGTTCATTAATCTGTGAAGCTCACTGCCCCAAGATAAAAGGAGGTCAAGTGCTCAAGAGGACTCCAAATGGATTAGCTTTTGTACTGCTTCTGCAAGCTTCTAATTGTACTTGACATTCACAGATGACAACAGAGAAACCTTACATTACAAAGCATTATCCAGTCTTTCCTGTAGTTAAAGAGAAAAAGACAAAAAAATCGTCCAAACAATTTCTCAGGGGCACCTGACAAGGTCCAGTAAAAGAGAAACTGTCTACCAGAGAGACACCACTGCAGTATGACCCCTCCCAAATGCCTCCCAAGTGCCTCCTGACTTGCCAAGGGCTAAGCACAGGGGCAGGGAGCACCACTGCAGCCAGCAGCAAGTCCTCATGGCTGCTGGGCTGGCCCAGGAGGTGATGACTGTGCAAACCATCAGCACAGTGTGCAAGCAGAGGGCTAGTAGGACAAGGATTAGTGCAATGTGAATGCAATAGACTGGCATGCCCAGCCATGGCAACCACGAGCACTGGCACCTCGTGGGGGTGGTGGCAGTGTCCTGGGCCCATGACAAGGGAAGGCAGGGAGCCAGGAGCTGCCTCCTGACTCAGGGCATGCCTACCTTGCTGCAGCCCCAGGCTCAGGCACACACCTAAGAGGAAGCTTTGCATTTATTTCAAAACACTGGTAAAATTATTTGAAATACCTTGGAGAGGACTGTGTTCATTCCCTCTGCAATCAAATGGAACTGCATGTATTATGGGGACAATATGCGTAAAAACCAATACTTATCACGTTTCCTGGGTATTACTTAAATCGCTGAAATTATACCAATTTAAGCATATGATCCAGACATTTATACACAGTTTGGAAATAAGTTTTTTCCTCTATTTATTATGCAGAAGAAATCTAAAAATAAATTCAGATATTTGAAATACACTTTAGACCTTTGATGCTTTAAATTGATGGATGTCTAATTTTATTCCAGTCAATCAGAAAAAGCTTTACACTGAGCACTTTGTTTCCAGTTTTAATGTTACTCTTTTTTGTAGTTATGTTTTCAAGGCTTTTTAAAAATATCATAAAAGTATGAACTTACTGGCAGACAACTCTTTCACACCACAAATCTGCTTTTCAGACTTCAAAAATAATTTCTAAGCACTTAGAGAAATCTGAAATTTTATTACTTTCTCTGAACATAGATTGGTAATGAAAAGTGTTTATGCAGATCTAAATTCACCTTTTGCTAACAAATATAGGAAAAGAGAAATCTGAAGCCTAAGAACAG
Organism: Eopsaltria australis; assembly: GCA_034509425.1. Lineage (NCBI taxonomy): Eukaryota > Metazoa > Chordata > Aves > Passeriformes > Petroicidae > Eopsaltria > Eopsaltria australis. The sequence continues at coordinate 768,096 of JAVTVJ010000794.1, forward strand.
CTAAGAATTATTGCCAGTAAAGAGATGGAGTGACACAGATAGGAAGCACATTACAGCTTTAGGCAACTATCAGACTAAAATAGGAAGCCATAAACTTCCTACTGAACTCCCCTCCCCTCCCCTCCTCTCCCCTCCCCTGCCCTCCCCTCCCCCCTTTCCCCTCCCCTCCCTTTTTTCCCCTCCCCTCCCCTCCCTCCCCTCCCCCTTTCCCTTCCTCATCCCCCCCTCCCCCCTCCCCACTCCCCTTCCCTCCCCTCTTACCCCTTCCCTCCCCCCTCCCCTTCCCCTTTTCCCTTTTTCCCTTCCTCTTATTTTCCCTTCCCCCTTTATTCGTCTCCCCGAACCCATCCACCCCCCGCTATCCCTTCCCTTTTCCCTTCCCCTTCCCCTACATTCTCCCTGTTGTCCCCTTCCACCTTTCCCTTCCCCTTCCCCTTCCCCTCCCTTCCCCTTTCCCCTTCCCCTGCCCCTTCCCTTTACCCCTCCCCTTCCCTCCCCTCCCCCCTTCCCCTCCCCTTCCCCATTCCCCTCCCCTTCCCTTCCCTTTCCCTCCCCTTCCCCTTCCCCTTCCCCTGTCCCTTCCCTTCCCTTGTCCCCTTTCCCCTTCCCCTTTAGTTCCCCTTTCCCTTCCCCTTCCCCTTCCCCTCCCTATCCCCTTCCCCTTTCCCATTCCCTTCCCCTTCCCCTTCCCCTTCCCCTTCCCAGTCTTCTTGCAACAGTGATTAAAATTACTTTCTCCCTGAAATCCTCAAATACTCAATATAAATGCAGTGCTGTTAAATTCCAGGTGAATCCCATTAGTGAAATAGTTTGGAAGAGCTCAGTGAGGTGTACTGGTACAGGTAAAAATCTTTACCACAGCTTAGAAACCAGGGTGTTGGTGAATTGTGTCCATCAGGCATGCAGTGAAGGGACAAATAACTGTTGCACACTTGCACATTTTCAAGATCAAACTCTTCCTGTGTGTTTGGATATTTGGGAGGACACAGTGTTACTTGTCACACTTTACTGAGTGACAGATACCTGCGCTCATGCCACATAGCTTGTGCAGGCATGCAGTCCTCCAAAGAAGCTGCAGCTTTTGGCTCCCATCAACAGTACGTGCATCTTAACACATTACTTTTGTTTAGGATCTTGGCTGAGAGCCCAGTCTTTGGGTCACCGAGTGGATATTGCACAGAGGATATTTTCCTGTATTTGGTAACACCAGTTTTTCTCATAAACATACCAGTGGTACTAAGAGCATGTTTCATTTTTCATATTCCGTATTTTCATATGTGCACCTCAGTGGATGGCATTATGCACACAATAGCGGATCACCTGCTAATGCTGACTTGCAATGGCTTCCCTGATCTCTACTATTTCTTCAGTTCCAGTTGCAAGGAACTTGCTGATCAATATGGCCCTCATATGCACCTCCACTCAGCAGAGGAGTTTCTGTGACATTTAATGGCATTCTGTGTCATTAGGATGACCTTGCTTGAGCAGAAGGGTTGGATCAGATGATCCACTCTTGTCCCTTCCAGTCTCACCTATTCTGTGATTCTCTGATTTGTCACACTCTGTTTCTGAGTGTGTTTCAGACTGTACTTTGGAGTAGGTAGCCCTGCTCCTCAAACCTCCCCTGGATTTTGTCTGACATTTCATCTGCAATAACTAATATACTTTGACATTCTTTTCCCTTCCTACAACCCAGGTCCATGGTGTGTGATATTTCCTCCTCCAGTCTATACAGGAATAGAACATCTAATAACACACTTGTATTCAACTTTCCTCGAAAGCAACAAGGAAAGAATTAGGCCTCCTGTTACAGAACAGATACCGTAAGTGATAAACAGCACAGCTCAAAGAACTGCACAAATGGTTCCAATGCAACTAAATGCCTCCTTTTTAGCAAGTTAGGGGAATTAGCATTGTAGCACATGTAAAGATAGAAGCCTTCAGCAGCTTCCCTTTAGTGCGGTGATCAGCTTGAAAGCTAAAAGAAACACCACAAGAAAATTACCAGGCTCGTCTGTGTTCCCACTGCCTGAGATCAGGGTATAGCCTGTGAGATCAAGTGCATTATAACAGGCTAAATCCTGCTGTATTAATTCACCTGTCACAGAGTTTAGTCATGGGATGCAGCTCAAGAAACCTAAGCTTTCTTCTGAGGTAACTTGCCCGGGAGCTGGTAGGGTGACCTCACAACCTTTAGCTCCCCAGACTTTGGTTACACCAACACTGAAACAGGGCTAACGATGTTTTCTTGTGGTGCTTTAAGACCAGCTGCTGAGAAAAGGTATTTTGCTATTATTTAGGTAAAAACCTGTATGACCTTGTGAGAGTGGTGCAAAAATTAAGAGAAAATGAGTACGTTCCTTGAAGTGCCTAACAAAGGACATGAATTTCTCTGAGGCAAGGAAATACTATTGCCCCCCTGCAGCAGGTGGGTAACCAACCACAGGCTACCACTGCTGCTTTCCATTCACAAGCGTCTCACACCACCTTCACACTGACACACAAACCTAAAACTCTCTGGACACCTGCCCTCCCACCAGCACCCTGCTACAAAGTCTCATTGCTCCACTTCTGACCTTGATTGAGATCCGGATTGTTACAGCCATAGAATAAGACGACAGGCACTGGCACTAGGGTTCCATTCAAAAGGCAGTTTGGCTGTGCAAAATGATGAGTACAGAGGGAATCATCAGCCATGCTGAGTGTGTCACAGAAGGACATGGAAAATGGGAGATCAGATAATCCATCTGAATCAGCCAGCGAGAGGAGAAGGGAAATCTCCCATGTAAGCAGCCTACAGCTGGCTGTTGCATCTTGGCAGTGGAGTGAAATTTGAAAAACAGAGAAAAACCAAGTGAAAGAAAGTGGGTAATTTAGATGCCTTCAGATCAGGATTTCAGATGGAAGACATTGCATCTCAGCAGACAACATATTCTAGAAACAATGCTCCTCAGCTCTTTCCCCTGCAGACTCACGAGTATGCAGCATGCTGATATTTATGGGTTTTGTTTTGGGTGACTTGTTGTCCCTTGGGAAGAGCCTGGGCCAACTCTGGACTAGTAAGAGCACTAAAACTATCCATATACTGAAAGTACTTCCTGAAATACCCAAAAGTTTCTTGCAAATCTAGGCTTCTGTTAGCTTGGGTACGCTTGTACATTCATGTGCAGTACTTACACAGATTTACTGCTGCACCTAAGCACCACAGCTGGTCTGTGAATAGGGAAGAGTTAATAGAACTTTTCTTCCCCATTCTTTTTCCTCCCTCTTCAGCTTTCTGGCTACTCACAGGTGATCAGGAAGTCTTCTTCTAGAAGTGTTCCACAGAGTTCCACAGAGAAAATGCTATCACTGTAATACTGCTTTTAGTGACCCTAGCTTCCAACTTGTGGGAAAAGGAAAATAATGCTATGTCCCATGGCACAGTAAGCAAAACATACTTCATTTTGGAGTAGACTACTATAAAAGAAAATACTAAAAATTGCTATATGAAAACCTCAAGGTATTCACCAAAACATTTTTTGATCTTATTTTTTTTAATGAAAATTGTGGTGTTTTTCTTCCTTTTATATATATAGAGAACACTTGTTTCCCAGGATGCCTTCCTGGGAGTAAGTCTTTGGGTTGAGGGTAGAATTTAAAATTAGGCTTATTTATTTATTTATTTATTCCAGCTAGATACATGACTGGCAGTTGGTTGCATTGTTTCTTCTTACAGTAAGTAATCAACATTTTTCTTTCTCATACAGCATTTCATTCTTCATTTGGTAATAGTTTAAACATATCAGTATTAGCAATTGTAACCACATCCTGAAATAAACTCACTAGTGTGCAAGACACCTCTTAGTCCTCTTTTAATTACAATTAAAGGTTTAGTAGAAACTCTTCTAGAAGGAAACATAACCACAAGCAAACTATTTTAATGCTGTAAGGACTAACACTCAGGCAAAGCTAAACACAGCTCACTGAAAATTACAGGGCAGACTTTCCAAGAGTATGAAGGGATAGAAGCAGACTAAATGTTTCTAAACTTTCTAGCAGACTGGACTTTCCCTAGAAAAAATGGCCAAAAAATCACATGACAGAAAGAGAAGTCATCTGTCTAATGGTGAAATGAAGACCCAAGGTAATGTTACTATGACTACAGTTGTGGATATTCTTAATAGTACTGTTCTGCTTTATGCCTATCCTTGCAGACAGATTTCCAATATGCAAGCATAGAGGATAGCAAGCTCTCTTACAGAAAGACCTGCCAGCCATAAAAGACTTGGAAAATATGGAGGAGTAAGGAGAAGTCCACTTGCAAGTTGTCTAACAGTAGGCAGGGTTGTGATAGACCTGTGGGTTTACTGAGGTCAAACAGGAGAGAAAGCAGACCCTGCAGGGCCACTACTCTGTGTTTTATATAAACAGCTATTCCCATGTCCTGACCTCTGGGGCCAAGAAGATATTCTTGTTCAAGGTCACAAGGAAAACAGAAGATGTAAATAGAGCCTGGCAGTTTTTGAAGGAGAAAGGCCCTAATTACATGGAGACAGACAGACAGCCTGCCTGTGAAAAGCTAGCTCTGCTAGCTAAGCATGGTGTAAACTGGGCACCTCCTGAAGAGCTTTCCCTTTTAGTATTCACATACAAGATAGCTAACCAAAGTGAAATCCCCTGTATTTCATTAGCAGATACTGTTACTAAAATGAAACTGATTTTCTGGATTCTTTTCAATAAAGCTACCAGAAATAGTCTCATTCCTCTGCCAAAGAATCAACACAGTCCAAATTCCCATTGAGAGAATCAGTGTGTACTTTTTACTTTGAATAATTACTCACCAAATTAATGTCATATACCTCACTTGGAGTGCAGGAGCCACTACCATCATCCATAAAAAGAAGGCTCTGTAATATGCTCTTTCTTTCTCTCTGTGTATGTTGAAAGAAGAATGCATATAATAATAAGGTATTCAAGGCAGTGTTGTAATCTTAGGGTCATTAGATGGATCAAATAGAAAATACACTGTTCTATAAAAAAAGGTATTTGTCAATGTCTTTATAGTAAGACTAAACAAGGTTAATAGAAGTATGTATACAAGTCTGGGGAGCTTGAGGGCCTAATCTCATGAGAAGTCTCATCCTACTCAAAGAATTAGGCATTTTTTGGACTCTCTGACCAGTCTTGGTGACTTGAATAGGATAATAATTGAATAATTCAATAACTCATAATATCAGATCCAAAACGTCATATGAATTCCCTTTAATGCTTCACCAGAAAGAAAAAAAAAACAAACAAAATAAATCACAGTTTCTTTGGTGTTCCTAACAGATCCAGGCCTTTAGTCTACAGTTATGGGACACTATTCTTTAACTGAGAACAGCTTTTGCTGGTTGAATTTCAGTAAAAGTAATCTTTGGGGTACTCTGGATGAATCCAGACGGCTCTTAGGAACTGCTTTAAAAATGATTACTTGTGGCTGAGCTTGTATGTTCATCTCTAGCAACTGTAGAAGTTGTTAGTGTGACAGGCTGTGCTATTAGCATTTAATTTTTGTACCTTTTATGAGCTTTGTGTGAGGCTCTCATCTATGCCTGGCTTTGAAATAGGATGGAATCAATATTGTTTCAATTGTGATTTGGTTCATTTTATGTGCAAGATACACAAGAAACTCTCATCCTTAAAAGTATTTCCCTGCAACACAACACTGTCATTGTGAAAGGGAACAGGAAATGCTGTGAAAATTGGAGATGGTTAAAGTCAGAAGAATGTTAATTACGTAGTGGGAAATTTGCTGAAGCAATGCTTTTCAAACTTTTTCTGTTTGGAAGATCCCAAAAATCTGCAAGTGCATGTAAACCACTTTTCAGAAGAAGAAATTTCCTTGCTAATGTGTTTGTGTCTGGGTTTTCTTTCACACTTCAGAAGAGTAGCTTCTAAGCTTCAACACTGGTGTAGAGATTCCTTCTTCAGAAACTGGGATATGCCTCAGGTTTTTTGTGATGTCCTGTGCTGAGAACCTCAGTTACTAGGATTTTTAATTACAGAAAAGGTTTTTCATTCAGCGACAGCATGCTCAAGTAGACTCTCTGAGTTGTTGCAAAGAAAAGCCATACTAGTGTCTTCTGACAATTGTTTGAATTTTTCTTGGCTAATTGCTATACAGCTTTAATAATACTTAATTTGATACTTCCTGTCATCATAGATGACCTATTTCCAACATAATCATTCTTAATTCTCAGTATTAGCTAGCATGGGATCAGATGTTCAATGGTTACAAAGTTCTGACTTTGCTGAATAGGATTGTATAATTTGACCATACTTACTGAAGAATTTATATCTTAGAACAATTGTTTGTTAATTTTTAAAATATAAGGGGAAATAATGCCTGTTTCTATTTCCTTTCCTCCAACTTTATCTAGTAAAGTTTATATTTATATCTCATCCCTCTGCATATCTAAAAGCAAAGCTGTAAATTCTTTCAGAAATATGCAACATACATGATAAAGTATCACCCATGTATAACCATTCCATAATCAAAGAAGAGCCTTGATTTGTTCACATCTTTGCTTCTTTGTCTTTAGAGGAATAGAATTCTAGGATAATTTTCTCATATTTTTGAAGGATTTTAGATTCCAATATTATTTCTTATTCAAGTACAGGAAGCATCTACATTGTAGGCATTCTTTCTTTCATAAATATTCAGTAAAGATCTATTTCTTGCATACAGAAGCCATGTTCCTCTGAGCTTTGGGAAATTGTGATACCTTCCCGTGATGTATAATAAAAAAAGATTCTTGCTAGATTGAATTTGAACAGTAAGAGGCTATAACCTTCAGAATAAGTAATCAACCTTGATTACAAAAATATTTGGTTATTTTTGATTAATGAAAAATGTTGAATTTACACTTCAACAGAATTTTTCTCTTTTCCTGTTCAAACCATATTTCATTACTGCAACAAGTATCAACAAGGCTTAGAGAAACTGAAAGGAAACGAGTAGGAAGGCTTACATGTACTTTGTTGCATAAAACATACTTACCTGGAACACAAAGAATGTTTCAACACCTGGTGCGTATGAGAGACAAGTGCATATTTTCTGATTGTCAAAAATCTGCATCTACTAAAGCAGTCATTAGACATGGTTTGGAAATAAAATTTGATTGTTTATTGACCTATTCAATAGAAGACAGTATTTCCCATTTAACTTCTTACTAACAGCCTTAAACTTGTGATTTATTTCTTTTTGTGTGCAAGATGTAGAAAAATCTCTCATCCTTTGAAGCACCGGCCCAAAGTGTGGGCAAACAACACCCTGAATTTTGTAAACATATGTTTGTAGTTACAGTACATGGGTTCAAACCATGTAGAAATAATATGTGAACATTCATAAAAGATAAGGCTCAGACCTCTTGTCTGCCTGCTTTCTGCATCCAATTGTGTATTTTTGCTTTTCTGTCGTGGCATTTTATTGCCTCAAAGTGACCTTTGTCTCTGCTGTGATTCCCCCTTCTTTTCTTTTTCCCTTAAGTATTGACTGGGTTCCGGGTGGCTGAGGGCACTGAAGGCCCTGGGGTAACTGCTTGTCTAAGGACAGGATAAGATGAGCTGCAGAACACAGCACAGGCACGCAATCCTACAGCTCAGCACAAGCCTCTGGTTTGTAAGGCTGTCCCATCTTCTCTGTGATCAGGGCACAGCATCCTAGCAAGTGTGCATTATGCCCGTGCTACAGCTTTGCCTCTAGAGCAACACATGGATGTGTATATTTTGTAAATTTTTAGTGAAATTTTTCAGTGTTCACATCCACAAGCCTGCAAGAATAGAATCTGAAGTGTAGCTCTGTAATAGATATAATCAAATATACTTCCAGATATTTTTTTCATTGTACATACTGAAATGCAAATACTAGGGTTTTACTTGAACTGAAAGATAAATGATACTTAACCATGCATGTACATCAGGTAACTTAAAATCCAGAACTCTGTTGCTTTGAAAGTGGTTCTGTCCCTTGGCTCACAGTTATGGAGCATGCTATATATACATGGGTGCATCTGAAGTCCTCAGCACTGCTTTCAGCAGAGCAGGTAAGAGCAGTAAGTTTCCTGAAAGATAAAACAGTCTGTTGCACTGGAATTCCAGCTAACCAGAGAGCCCTCAAATCATATGAAAGAAATACATATATAGCAAGTTCTTTAATCCTCCAGTACCTGATGTCCCATAACAAATTCCTAGTCAACTATAAAGACTTATCAGGGTCATGTTAAACTCTGTATGCTTACGAAGTAAGGACATCATAAGTAACTGCAACATGACAAGTTTCATGGCCAGTTGAGTAACCTGTCCAATGTTCCCCAAACAACGGGACATTCCAGCACAGATATCACCATCACATCACCACAAGTGCGAGCATATTTAGTTTATCCCATCAGCACAAGGCAGACTTTATGTAAGCTATATTTTGGAAAATACATCTTGGCCAAAAAGAAGGTCCTGAACTTCATATTCTCTTTTTGAGTCCACGAAGGTAAGTTTAACCTTGAAAGATAGCATGATTGTAACAAACCTTCTATTTATATTAGACACCACTACCTTCTCCTGTGTCTATATCCATGTGTTACTTTATGTTTTCAAAAGGAAAGTCAATTTTCCTCTGCCTTTAATGTAAGTGCCATAGGGATATGTTTTCTCATTAATTCCAATGCAAATTTTATTCCAAACTCCATAATGGAGACAGATATTCCCTAATCTGTCCATCTGCCCCTGTTAAGCATCTGGTATATTATGGAGGAGCAGAGCTCTAACAATAGAGCTCAGACAAGGCACCCCATGCTGTATAGCAGTAAGAACAGTCTGATCTTATATAAACTGTAAATTACTTTTCCTAGACATAAGGCTTTCTTATGTATCAGGCTGCCTAAAAAGAAAAAAAAAAGATTTTTCATGAGATTTCTTCAGGGGAAGGGAAGGGAGAAACCTTCCTTTGACCACTTTGTTCCTTCTAAATCTGAAGATAATTATTCCCCTAATTTGTGCAATGAGAAATAAGTTGAGAACATATGCATTAAGCCTGAAATTTTCCCTTTTTTTCTGACAAAAAATTTTTCCTGTTGTACATGGTTTTACCGAAAATAAACTAGCTATTTTAGGCTATAAATCACTTTTTGATAAAACCATTTCAAATTTCATAGAAGTAATATATTATTGTGATGGAGGCAACTATAAGGCTCCCTCATCCAAGCACTATACCACAGGTTACAGATGACAATAGTATTAATTTCATACAGTGCTACTGCTGCAATCCATTCCTGCCCTGGGAGTCTCTCAAACTCCCATTTAGAAACATGACCTTTTCTCATGATCATTCCTTAGTCTCAGACAGCCAGAAATTAAGAAATGTAACAGTACTGGCATTTAGAAATCACTCCATAGTCTTTTTTAATTGCTACCACAATATACCCAAGAACTGAACTAGAATTTATTCTTACTTATCAAATTATTCTTACTGATCTAATTATTCTAATTCAATCCAGCCTGCAAAATCACCAATACCTTTTATTTTCAGACATGGTCAGCCATCAGAGACTTTTGTCTAACAGTTTACGTAATTGACTACCTCTGTATGAAGAGAACTAATAATAAATAAAATTTTCCCATGAAATGTTTTTAATTCTTTTTCCCCTTCTTCTTCTAATTACAAGTGTTAGAGGGCGTGTTTCCATGGACTCCAAAAATTACAGAGCTTTAAATTATAAAAATAAGTGCATTCAAAAATAACTTACTGCTCTACTGTCAATAACATTCCCTTTTCTTTCAGAGTGATGTGATGCTACAGACATATTTTGAACTAATTTTTTCTAAGTAGTATTGAGTGATTCATGTGAGCATAGGATACAATATCAATGCACTTGATCACCTCTTTGCAGTGAAGAAAGTATCATACATAGATAACTTTTTTCTCAGGTGTTCTTAAAAGCTTTTTCCCTCCATTTTACACTCTGTGAGACAGACAGCACCCAGCTGATGGGTGTTTGTACAGGTCACTTAGGTTTCAGTAGTCTTTAAAACTGTCCTTATTTAACATAGTATAAACTGAGGGCATGCAAAATTTTTAACAATTTTTCTCTTGTTGAAATCTGTTCAGTTTGTCGAAATGCAAGATGCTTCTTTACGTTATTTGCAAGATAAAGATTGCTCTAAGGGATGCTAAAATGCTTATTTCCTTTCAGATCTTGGAATTTTGATCTCCAAAATGGCTTTTGTAGAACTTTTCTTATGTTACAGGTTGTTAAAATGTGTGAAGACATTGCATTTGAAAGAATATTGAAATTTTGCATGACTATTCTACATTTACAAAACATGCAATTCTCAGTGCTGTGTGCGTGCAGCACTGTATCCGTATGATCGTGATTCATCTCCTCTGTCTTTCTCAGCTGCTAATTCCTTGCCAAGTTTCACTGCTGGGTGCTTTGTAGTGTATAAAGATTTGAAATCAGTATGAAGTTGGCAACAATTTGAGAAATAAGTTAAAAGAGCCCAGTGCATTATTTATTTTTACAGTCGTGGACAGTTTTCTTTCTCAAGTTAGTAGCATAAATCACCCCTTTTGGGTCTTGGGCTAGGCCTCTTTCAGTTGATGTTTCACAACATCTGTTTCACAATGCTGAGGCAACAGACAAACTAGTCTGCCTTGGCAACAGGCATGGCTATCCATTTATATTTCTTTTTAAGTATCACTGTAAAATTAGGCAGGACGGGTTGCTGCGAAAAGAAATTTAAATATCATTGCCTTAAGTTAGAGACAGGACTAATGTTTATCTCTGCTTATAATTGCAAGAACTTTATAGGAGGTGTAATTGTTAAATCTTGATGAAACTTCAAATATTTCAAACTTCTTCTCAGCAAGTACATGGGATTGCTTGTGGGAGGCAGATGGGATAGCTGAGGTGATGAACCTGGGTTCAGGTCCCCGGAACCATGTCACTAACTCAGAGCCCCAGCGAAGGGGAGGTGCTGCTGGAAAGCACATCTTCTCTGGCTGCTCTTACCGGCTTGCCAAGCTGCTGCCTTTTTCTCTTGGCTTCCCAGGGCAAAAGAAAGCATGTCCTGCTTTGCTGTTGTGTGGGTGTCATAGGCCTGCAGTGGGACACATTTGTAATTTATCTTTACATTTATAAAAATTTAATGTATCAAAGACCTCTCCATCCTCTGCAGTGACCTGTTCTGGCCCATAGAATCCTCCCACTGCTACAGGCAGACAATTTGCTGTTACTCCAAGGCACACAGATAGGGTGACTTCTTTGTCTGAAGACAACAAACTGGATCATTTTCTCATTCTTTTTATTTACAGTAGGAAATATTAGAAGTCACAAATATGAATGGGCTGACAGTCATCTGTATTGCCTTCTTCAAGGTCTTTGATGTTGCAGTCCCAGAAAACCTAGTTGTTTTGTGTGTTCTGTCTTGAGATCAGGAACACTTTGATCTACATTTAAATGCACATAGTCATGGCCTTTATTTACATAGTTCAGATATTAGGGAATGACACTTCTGATCATAAAGGCTGTGCCACCGGTCTTTTAAAATTCTGCACATAAGGTCCTTACATAACTGCCTTATAAAATGCAAGCTGACCCTCTGTTTCTTACCTCCATTAACTGGTTATTGTGGTTGGGTAGAAGGAGGCTAAGCAGTGGTCGGACAGAAATGATGGCCATGTGTCAGCGTCCCACTGCTGTGTTGTAGGGCAGACTGGGCTGTGTCCAGCCCTCTTGTCAGTCTGTGTTGGCTCATTTTCCACCAGAGGGAAGGGATCTGTTTTGTTAACATGCTCCATGCCAGCACATCCTGCTCTCAGTTGTTTTCAAAACCTGCCCATCAGAATTTCCCTTCTGTGGCAGCTACAAGCAGCCATGGAAGGAAGACAGACCCTCCCTAGAAAACATACCAAGGTGGGGTGAGTAAAAGTATGCAGAACTGTAGGAAAATCCCAGATCCTCCAAGCCTCATCCCACCAGCTTTTCTACAGAGCTCTGCTGGGACTTCGTCCTTGCCAGGACCTCCTGCTGTTGCCATCCTTCATGTACATGTGCCATGGGCAGCAGCGAGGTTTGCACTGGGAAGAGTCTCTGCAGAGGATGCAGATGGCTGTAGGCCTTGACAGTGTCCTGACAGGAGGTGACATTACCAGGGCAGGGACACAGGGCATTCTGAGATCAAGCCACTGCGCTCAGAAGTTTGGTAAAGTCTTGGACAGATCTGCTTCCAACAGAGAGACAATCCAGATCAGAGTGCAGGATTTGAGGGTGACACCACTTGTGATCCAGAAGGCTATAAACAGAGAATATGTGTACTGTCCAGCTCCAGTGTTTGGAGGTTTATGCTCCCAAAACGTTCTGATTTTCAGGTGGTGAAAAAAAAATCCCTACTTATAAAAATCCACAAACTAAAGTAAAAGAAACAAATAAGAAATATATTTACTCAATTTAAAATGAGGCAACACTGTAGGAAATGTTAAATGTGAACAGGTAGAAATCCATGGCCTATTCCTGCACAGTTTTATTTGCAGAAACGTAATCCACATGTGTATCCTAATTTCCTGTACTGTATCCTTCTTAAAATATATTTTGTCACAAAGTCTGCACATCATTTTACCCTTCTGAAAGTATTTTAAAATATCTTTCAGAATTGCCAACAAAAGATTATTGAACTTGAAACTTCATTTAATTTATTGCATATCATTTTTCTTCCTTTACCAAGTCATGTCAAATGCATGAGCTGACAGTTCGACAGCTGTTCTTCATTTGATGGTACTGTATGCAGTTACATAAAAGGATAACATATGATTTTTATGGCAGCAAAAATCAGCAGGAGTCCTGACTTAGCATCTTAGAATATGCCTAATATGTATCTGTTGCTCTGTATGTAATTTTATTTTTCAGCACAAGTTAAAAACTGGCGAAAAATGCCCCAGAACTTTAAATAAGATTTCTTATCATTTGGTTACTTTTCTATATCTGAAGTGATGATTTCTAGAGTTGTAAAATGACCACAGTGAATTTGTGTTCAACAAGAACTGTAATGTACTCATGTTTATATAGTCTGCTTCTGATTTGGTCTTGATGTACACATATTTCCCATAGCAAGATATGGTTCTGTGAACAAGCTTAGCAGAGGACACTGAAAAAATACCATTAACTTCCACTTTAAGCAAAATAACTTTGATAGCTTTGATAAACATCCACCCTAACTCTGCTTCAGTGTTACTTCAGCAGCTATTCATCATCAACTGTTCTGGGAAAACTCATCAGTATAAAAGATAATTCATAGTTATACAGCGCTATATAGAGATATGTGAAACTCAATATATTTTAAATATCCCCAAAGAAAAGCCTTAAACATGAGCACTTACTCGTTTTAAAAATATAATAATTCTACCCAAAGTTTACCACTGTAGTCAGAGCAAAACCTATATGCCAAACACTGCTTGAGATGTGATTATATTTTCAGGTAGCAAATTGTTCCCTTAACTTCTTCTGCTTAATTCTAATTAGTAGTAATGTTAATTAAACTACTTAATATATAAAAAAGGTAGCTTAAGATTAGCTATTCCCTACACAGCATATAGCATGGATGTTTGTACTTCTCTTGGTTTGGTTTTTTCCCTGAAAAACATATGTAACAGTCTTCTTAGTTCTAGTTAGGCATTGATTATGAAATGAAACTGTGGTACCTTTTCCATGATCACATCCTTCCTGGAAGTTAGTAGCCTTTAGAAGCACTGGCCAAAAAGGTTTGACAAAAAAAAAGGTTACAGATTACAATGACCATGCTGATCTGCAATTTTCTCTCTTTTATTGCAAAGGGAAAAAAAGAATACCTAGATCTAAAAAAGGGCTAAGTATCATTTGTAACAGGAACTCAGTTTCTTATTCATCTGTAAAACTGGTTTAATGACGGCGACCAATTAATAAGGTCTTGCACACAAGACCTGGTTAATATAAAAAACCCAATTAATCCCTCTTCTACCATAACAGACAGTGTGCCATAGAAAATCGAGTGTTTCCATTTTGCTGAGATGAAGAACTTTCCCAACTCAGTAATTCTGCAAGACCTGATCCATTCTCATGATGGTGGGTTGGGTTTTCTCCAGGTACTACAGGCCAATTGAAACGCAAGGTCTTTTGCCTTCACATCAGGACTACTGAAGTGTTGTTAGGAAGGGTTCCTCTGAAAATACACACTTCAACCTCCTGCTCAAGGCAAGCCTTTTGCCAGCACTAAATCAGGTCAGTTGTGGGGCTGTTCAGCTCAGCCTTGGAACCCCTCAAAGATGGAGGAATGACTACATCCCTCGGGTCCAGTGATAGGAGAAGAACATTCAATAGAAAAATATCCATCAGCAGACCAGTACCTGATAGCCCACTGTTAGGACAGCCATACTGAGAATGTAAGCTCTACTTATCTCTGCATTCTGAAGATAGATGAAAAATGAGGTGGTGTTTCAATACAGACACGTTTATTCCTTCTTGTTCCTTGTTAAAGCAGTTGTATGCTCACACGCTGGCTGATTTATATCCTGCTATAGCACTGTATTTTGACTCTTAGATGGTTTACTTGTATCTGAATATAACTTTGGTATTAATTATCTGTGGCCTGACTTTGATGGAGGAGGAGAAGCTCTGGATATTTAACAGGTGCTTCCAATATTTTTTACTCGGCAAACCCTAAAAGATGAGCTGATACTGTACTTTAAAAACAAAACAAAACCCCATCACTTTACAGTACACGCAGTAAGACCTGTCATTTTGTTGTAGTTTTTTTAAGTCCAAAGTGATTACCATTAAATCACTGGTATATCATTACAAGGTTAACAGAAATTGGATCCTCAAAGCATATTCATGTCAGGAAAACTTGGAAACTCCATGTAGTTTTGTGGCTGAAACACTGAATTGGGCAGACACAGGATTATTCTCAGCTTTCTACTTGCACACAGTAAGCAAATAATTTCATCTGTTCTTCATCTGCAAAACAGAGCAAATGGCAGTAACCCACTTTGTAAAGTGCTTTGAGATCTATTGATGAAATAAACTAATTGAAAGATCTGCTGATATTAAATAAAAAGTCGTATCTCTGGAAATTCCTCAAGGGGGCTTCAAATCTTCGTACAAGCAGATTACTCTGATTTAAAAATGTTCCTTAAGAAACTGATTCAGTTAAATCATTGCAACTTCTGTGGTACAAACAAGACCAAAGGAAAAGCCTGAAGCAGTAAGTACAGGGGAAAGAGAATGTATTTGTAGGTCAAGCAGTAGAGCAAAATTTTCTGAAGCAAGCACTTCAGTCTCAATCAGTTCTCATTAGCTTTCACCTCTTCCTCTTTTACCTTCAGATCACACTGTACAAAGGAACATAGCAAATAAAAATAAACAAGGTCCAGCCTTTTCACCTGAAGCTAAACCACATATTATTATTTGCTGCAATATAAACCATATTTGAAACTTTTAGTAGATCGTGCA
The DNA here is from genome assembly GCA_034509425.1 of Eopsaltria australis. Lineage (NCBI taxonomy): Eukaryota > Metazoa > Chordata > Aves > Passeriformes > Petroicidae > Eopsaltria > Eopsaltria australis. Next base: position 783,596 of record JAVTVJ010000794.1, read on the forward strand.
GGCATGAAAGACAATTAAAAAGAACTAAGGAACAACCTGTGCCAGACATGAACTTCCTAGTGTATTTTAAAGTAAAGATGATTCATTTTGGCAGCAGTTCAAAACCTGGCAGTGGGTGGAGGGGGAGACTTAGCCTGAAGGATAGATGGTGTTGTCACTGTCATCCTTCCTCATAGTTTTGTCTGGAACAGCTTAAGAGCCTTTTCAGCAAAGCATGCTGAATCAACTTATTCTTGGCCAGCTCAGTTTGCTTTTTGCTGAGTCCAGTGCAGGCAAAGAGGAGGGTGTGACCAGTGCAGGCTCTTTGTTCTGCAGACTTCCTAGCCCCTTGTCTAGTTTCTGCTATCCAGAACTAGTTAAGGTTGAACAGTATTCATAGACCAAGATGTCTTGTGATAGGAGTTGTAGCTTTTGTTCATGTTCTTTAAGCTCAGAGGAGCTGTATTATTTGCTATGATGCCACCACAACCCCCCATGTCTGACTCATATTATCAAAAAAATTATTAGAGCTTAAAAATATTCATGTGGATTTTTTTGCTCTAACTAGAAGACAGAATAAGCACCATGGAATGCAATGACCTAGATGAATTACTTAAATCCTAGATTACTTTCTATTAATTTGTGGGGTAAGTACGTGTGTTTGCAGCAAAAAATTAAACGTTCTGCTTCAGATGAGTTCATAAGCATTCCTGCAAGAGCATTTTGATGCTTGACTCTAGGAGAAACAGTATCTTAACTGTAGTCAATGACATCTAGACTAAGAAACACTGAACACAAGATCTCTCACTTCAAAATATTACTTGCTGAGGCAAAGAGAAAAACTAAGATATGACATGGAAGCCTTTTTATAATTTCACAAGAAAATGGGCCTATGCCTAGTGTCCAGAGCAGATGGTCTCATCTGATTTCATTTCCAGCTTAGGCCATGATTTTTCTGTGTGATAGTAAGTTGTCTCACTTGTCTGTGCTTTAGGAGTTGTTGTTATACAAATAAAGCATGGATATTCAGAGAATTACACTGTTAAAAGTGTAGAGCAACCTAAACAGTTCACCTAATAATGAATGCTGTGTTTAAGGAGATCTTCATATCACTATTAATACAACATACCACACACCCTTCAGACACAATGACACACAGAATTTTGATATATCAGAAGTACCTTTCATTTTTTAAGTTCTTCTGAAACTGAACTTCTTATAGGGACAACATCCAAAATCATTAAAGCTGGGTTTTGGGAAAGAGAGGACACAGATGTTGCCTTCACTGGGCCTAGGGACCAGGAATGCAGGGGAGCAGGAATGGCAGCTGCATCCTTCCCCCATCCCTGGAGTTTAACCATTAGGGCCATGACTGGTGCTCTGCAAAAGCTTAGCTGAGATTGCAAAGGAGTAGACAGATTTTGCCTCTCTAATTCCTGAGCCTCTGTATATCCTTTTCTAGACTAATGAATGCCAAAATACTCACAAAATCATATGGTAAGCTTAGGCTTACTAGCAACATTTTCATTCATACTTTCCCATCTTCTGCAACAAGACTAGAATGTGAGACATCAGTGGAATTCAGACCTCTGACCTTCTGAATATTCACAATGAACATGCTTTGAAAGCATCGTACACTTCAATCTCAGGACAGCTTTTGTTGTCTTTGGTGTGGTACAATTACTAAAATAAGATGGTTGGAATGCCTTTCCACGTACCAAAACAAACACCTTCACATGGTTCTGTAACATGCGTCTGCACCAAATTTACTATGGTTGTGGTTTTAAACAAATTGTTTGACACGTTTATAAATCTAGTCTAAGTTTCAGATATTAATCATTATTCCAAAAAGTAACAGTTTATCTCATGCTTTGTTGAGAGCAGGGGAAATAGAAACATATTCTCTTTATAGCTATGACTTTGGCTTTCTTGACATCATCAAAATGCATTGGAATTTAACTTCTCTACTTTCAATACTTTAGAAAAAGAGAGAAGGATGGAGGAGTCAGGAGTTTATGAAACATATCTCTTTAACATGCAGTCATTAGTGACAGATTTAGAATGAAAAATAAGAACCAAAGACAATATTAAGAAAAAAAAGGTTACATACAAAGAATTTTGTATTTATTGACTGATTAACGTACGTGTTCACATGAGTTAGAGAAATAGTCCTGTTTTATTTCAGACATAAATAAGTTGCTTTACACCATTTATATTAGGAGAAATTCTGCATTTAAAAAATAAGATTTTTTAGCTTTCTACAGGCTTTTCCAATTGGCCATATTCTTCTTTCATAACTTTCTCCAGTGATACTTTTCAGATGCGCTTCTTTTTCCTTCAAACACTGAACTACTTACTATGGTAAAAAGATGAGCAATGTTGTTCTTTGACACCTAGACACTCACACATATACTACCCCAAATCCTTCAAAATGTGAAAGAGAAGCCTCTGGTGAACATGTATATTGCTCCTCAGAACTATACATTGTATCAGACCATTGTGTTGAGACTGAAGATTCCAACAAATCAAATCCGAGTCATAAGAATCTGGGGGAATTTTTGGAAATGTGGAAAAGAAAGGGACTTGAGTTGGGGGGGAAAAAAAGGATAGATATGCACTGGTTAAAGACACAGCAAATGGCAATCTCCTCTACTAAAATTTAGTTGTCAGGATAAGAGAATAAAGGATTGACCTGAACTAGAAGGGTGCTTTAATGTAGGAAGAGAAAGGTACCTTTTCTTAAGGTTTAATGAGTTTAAACCTGTAGATTAACTGATATGGAAAGCTAGGCTTTCTTCATATTTAAAATAAAATGTTGCTGAAATAATGTGCAAATGCTTCTACTGAACTAATTCCAAATAGATCCGAGTTGTCTGTGAAAAAGAAGGAATATATATTGTCACAATTCATAGTAAACATGGGCAGTCAGAATATACAAAGGACTTTGAAAAAAAAACTCAGAAAATTTTGAGTTCAGGAACTTAAAAATAAGAGGGAGTATTGTTTTCTTTATTTAGTATCATCAGTCTACATTTTATTTTTACATTTGGTATCTCTCCATACTTCATTTATACATGAGTATATTTCACTAGAGGCTGAAAGAAGTTATTAGAAAGTGGCTGCAGTAGTTCTTACTGAAAGGTATGTTACCACTCTGTGAAGGATCCTTTGTTCTGGTTAAACAGAGCAAACAAATAGTTATAATCTCAAGACTTCCATGACTAACAAGTAAATGTGTTAATACACATTCTTATCTTGGATAGAAATTAAAAGGGAGGCTGTTCTCTTCAAGATAAATCAGGCAGTTCATGCAGCTTATAATTAAGATATTAGAAACCCCCTAAAGAAGTCAATACAATGACATTGGTGAACATTTGAAAACAAAATCACCTTCTAAATCTTGTGTCTAGAGCAATGAAACTAAAAGCAGAATATCAGTACTGTTCCTTTGTTAATGAAGTTCAGGAGAAAAATGTGACATTTGTTTTTTAACTGATCTGACTTGCACTGTTAGTGTCAAGCACAGAAAACTTGATTTAGGCACCGTCCTTGAAAAGCAGTTACACAACTAACTGGAAGTGGTTTGCATGGGTAATACCTTCAACTGTATGTCATCAGTTATGCTCTGGAGACTTGCAAACCTTTGTTCAAAATCTGAAAAGTTTTGGCTTAAACCACAAAGAACAAGGAAGATAGGCAATCAGTCAAAATAAATTGTGTATCCTACCTTGGCAAGCATTAGAGTAATGTCCCCTCCCAAATCCACACAACATATTCTGTCAAGGTTATTCTTTGCTTCTCAAAGCCTTTCATAGTGCAAACATGTAGAGCATTTGAAGTCAGCTCAGCTTTGTACCCTGATAATATTCATCAGTGAGATGAAATGGTCAAAATGAAAATGCAAAACCACAAACCCTAACCCATATCTGTTAAAGAAGTGGTGTATATATGTAACACATATACTTACGGTATTTGCATGTATTTATATTACATGCAAAATAACTTTGCAAATGTCAAAGACCACCAACTAATACAACAGCAATTTTCTGTGATTTCAGTACCTAACAAAAGGATGGTAAGCATGCAGAAAATAGAGGATTTTTCTATTCATGATTTATTGGTGGGTTTAGTATCCAGAAATCATAAAAATTACAAATTAATTGGTTGTAGCAAAGGAAGCCATGATGCAGAACAGCTAGAGCTCTATAAATGACAAACGTCCAGAACAGCAATCAAATTCAACAGGGACACTTATATTGTGGAATAGATATAATATTTTTTTAAATATCATATCAATAAAGTAGAACTCAAGAAAGGTCAGAAATTCATTTTACAAAAATATATTTCATTCCTTTATATTTCTTTTGGAGCCAGCTTTTTATGAATTACAAAGATAAAATGATTGATTTTAACGCCAATCAGATACTAGAATTGAAATGTTACTTTCCTCAGAACTCTCCAGTGTGATTTTCTCTTTCTGGAAACCACACAGGAAACTTCTTTAGGACTCTTGGACTCTTATTTATGTATGCACAGAAGGCATTAAAGCAGAACAGTTCAAGTGTTTTGTCACTAGATAGGTAAATGCCTACTACTGATGTCCAGATTCATATGGATTTAAGGATGTTTAGATGATAGCTTTGGACACGATGATTAAATGGCTTTGAAAACACCATTCTCAGGCACTGTGACTGGCACACAAGCACTAAAGTAGTGTTATGCCAACTATATAGCTGGAGGGAATAACAGAGATATAAGAGCCTAAGAAAAAAACCATGCAGCCTTTTCTAGAGAAGTAGAGAGAAAAAATCTGACTGCTTGGACATAAAGGATCCCAGAACTATTTTTAAGATCTGTAGATTCCCTGCCATTTGTACAACTAACAGCTGTTTGATTCACTTCTACCATGGTGCCAGAAAATTGGCAGACTTGGCATAAAGGGGTCACATGATGAACTAGGCACGGATGATGCTGCTGAGTTTTATTTCCTCCAACAGCGGTGAGGTCCTTGGCAGGTCTGGCTGCTGGATTTAGGAAGAGGAGCAGCGTTGCCATCACTGCTAGCCATCATGAATGGAAGCATACAGACGTTATGACTAGAGGGCCAGGGTGGGATGAACAGAAATGAAAAGGAGGGAGAGAATGTGTAAGGCTAGATGCCATTACTGCACCCAGAAACAATTATTCAGATATGCACTGGCTCTGGAAGAAGCAAGCAGGGTACTCTGTGGAGAGTGTTCCTGCCAGTTCCTTGACTGTCTGGCAATTATTCAGGGAGAGAGTTATCCAGAGGTCTCTGTCAAATTGTGTCACTTGTCTGCTCTTCTTTTACAGGATGCTCAAAAGGATTGTGTGGTATGTGCTGGATATATCAATCACACAAGACTGTTGTTTTACAGCCCACAGCCATTCTGAGACATGCCAACAAGGCTTTTAATGTTTGCTGTTGGTTGAATGTTTATGCTATTTTCAAGTTACTGTCCTCTAGTAACTGCAGCTGGCACTGTGGGATTCTGCTGCTGGCAGAGCAAGGGTGATGGGTATCAGGCAGAGGAAAAGAATAACTGGAGGGTCATCTTCAGTGGGAGTGAGGAAGCGGTCCTTCTTCCATCCTGTTGAGACACCAATAAAAGTGAAATTCTTGCATCTGTTTCTCTGTAATTTGGAAATCTGTAGCTTTCAGTGGAAAAAAGCTTCCACAATTTATTAAAAACTGTGCTTCTATTTGTGTCTTTCACTCACAGAACAGAAGGAATAACGAGCAGCTAGGCTGAAAGAAATGTAACAGTGGTAGCAGCAGGGTGAAGGAAAACTGAGCTATCACTGTTTTTCTGAGTCTGAAATGGTAGAGTTGCTTTCCCACAGAGAGAGAATAGATAGTGGTGCTTACAATAGTTGGAACTGCTGATCCAGGTGAGAACTGTGCTGTCAATTTACTAATCTGGAAGAATATAAGAAAAAGAGCTGATGGTTACAATGATTTTGGTAGATCGTTATAAGTGATGTATGAGAAGAGGTTTAACAGGTTTTGCTCAGTTCATTAATATACTTCTTTTGAGCAAGGCTTGACCTGGAAACTCAATAATATTATATCTCTCAGCCTTGTGTCATGCCTTAGGTAGGTAAATATATTTGTTACACAGTTACAGTTGGGAAAAATTGAATTGTGAAGGGATTGTGACCTACTCAAGGCCAGAAAAATCCTCTGTAGTACTGCCAAGAAGAATATCCAAGTCAGAAATCAAGCTATCAATATTCTAAAGACTATCTGAGGTCAAAAATTGAACTGATTTCAGTAGTTAATGCAAGATGTACAAACTAGTGATAAAAAAAATCAAAGCAGCAGATACAGTGTACAAGGACTACACTCTAGCTTGCTGATTGCTCTGTTGCCTGTTTGTCTTTTCCTACTTAAATTGCAAACTCTTTGGAAACAGACCACCTTTTTGCTTTGGATCATATGGTGGATGGACCAAAAGGTTCACCAGTTCATGAGCAGACGCCACAGCAAAACATATTGTTAGATGTAAGCAATGTGACTACACAATGCAGGAGTGTTATAAGTAGCATCAGTATCATTAGTTCTTAAAAAGAATCAGGGAACTGTTATTACATGCTTTTGCAGAACAAGGAGGTTTAAGTACAGCTCTTTCCTTATTTTATGTGTCTGACACCTAGGCCAAAACATCATCCTCAGTTTCATGGATCCAAAAAAACATTTTTAACAGAAGTTCAGTTCCACCTGGACTGAAATGTGAAGGAAAAAATCCTTTAACACATTTGCCATTGAAATAATGGAGAAAAGTGTAAGTAAAACATTAAGAAAAGAAATACACAAATAATAATAGACCAGACATTCCCAGAGTATGAACAAAACCCCTAGAATACCCTGCAACTGATTCCAGTTTTACCTATCTCTCTCTTGAAAAGTGGTACAAGATCCTGCTTTTCTGAAGGAAATTTCTTCTGAAAGGTACACCTTTTATGCTATAAAGTAAGAATGGTGCATCAGCAAGATGGCAAAGCACTTCTACAGAAAGCAGAAATGCAAGCAGATTTTCAGCAGGACCTAGGAAACAAGCATGAAAAGGTCCTCAGATTGTTCCTCAATTAGTTGCTTGACTTTTCCATTAGACGGAGGAGTAAACAGGAAAGGATTCTGGCTTAGGAGCAGGTTTGTTTTCCCTTTCTCACAACGGAAAGAATGAATAGAAGATCAAGGTGGGATAAGTCTTTCTACACAGACTAACAAGACAGGGAGAATCCAGTTTGTATACAGTATTAAAGCCCTTTTTGCATGTTTAGTCAAGACCAGAAACTATGGACTGTGTTATCTCTCATATTTAGTCTGTTTGTGCATGATGATGCCTAGGTTATGTATTCAGGGGCACAGCAGATTCCTATCTCTAGCATGTTGAAAATTGTTGATTATTCATTACACTGTTACAAGTTTTGTGCAACAAGGAAACTCCTTGGCTTGCAAAATCTTAGTGTGTTCCCAAACAGAAGTTTCTTTGTGTACAACAGTAGATGTTCCAAATATTGCACGATGCTAATTTGAGGCCAAAGGCCTCTGTTTCATAACAAACCCTGGGTGCCGTTACTTGTGACTGGAAACTGCTAAAAGTCCCATGTTACCTTCTAGAACTATGTTTTAGATAGACTGAGAAATAATCTGTGCAAGAGGTAACTGAGTATCTTTCTGAGCTCTTCAGTAAGTTTTGTGCTTTTTTCTAAAATCAGGTCAGCTTGTTAGTTTAAGTGCAAAAAAAATTTTAAGAGCAAATGAGAAAACACAGATGTCAATCAGCATGTTCAATTTCTGAAAAGTGGTAGAGCCTCTATATTGTGCATAAATCTATGTTGCATGGCAGCAAGGCACTACCTAGTGTCCTGGAGTGAGGAATGGAAGGTGGGTTTTATTAGCCACTGTGCTTCCTCTTCTGGTCAAGGCACTGTGGAGAAACACACATTCCAAAAAATAAGGTGAATATAAGGATTAGAGGAAGAATGTAACTAATCAGAATTGAAATTCAGCCAGTAATCAGGAGACAAACAGCCATTATAAGACATGTTACGCATTTTTTAATGACAGAAGAGTAAGGGTTTTCTACTTTGCATGTTATCTGAAAGCAACTCAAAACCTTGACAGTGCTGGCCTTACTCAAAAGGCAAAATAATACCTTAACAGGAGTGGTGACAGCATTTGTCTGCTTCTAGCTATTTCTTACACTGGTGCCTCCCACTGTCCCTGTATGTTATGTTTTGCCCTGTTCTTAGCTGCTTTCTAGAAAACATTTCACCTCTGGGTACATGCACATTCCTCAGTCCCCCACTGCCACTCTGACATTTTCCTTGCATTTCCTGTTTCCTTCTCCCTTGTTGGAGTCTTGGTACTCTGGGAGAGCGGTCCCCTAGAACTGTCATACACATTGCAGGCACCCTTACCTCCTAGATTTACTTTTATTGAAGATTTGATTTTTCTTATCCGTATTCTATTCTGACTAATTGCTATTCAAAGGGATATTCCTCTTCCATGTGATGAGTATTTATAAAATATCTGAAGTAATTTTCTTGTTCTGTTTAGATGCCTTTAAAAGCATAGGGGTTTGTATGGTTATTTTCTTTCATTTTTCTGTTTATGTGATTTTTATGGTAGAGAGGAACATTTGAAAAGATACAATAATCAGTGCACTGATATGCATGCAACTAATTTCATGCTGTGTCTACGCAGTGGATACTTTGTTATCTTATTCCCATGAGTAACATTCTCACTTTGTCAATGTGTCTTAGTTTAGGAACCTTTCCAAAAAACACTAATTTATAGCAGAGGCTTTGAGCAAGTGTCAAATGCTACCTTTATGAAACTCAGAATTAATTTACATCTCTGAGTTGTACATTACAAGAGAATAATAGATTATCTGCTTATCCCAAAGAAACAGTACTTGCAAGACAACAATGAATAAAACTGACTTTCTCACAGCATCCTTCACTGAAAAACCTGCACAAGTATGGTTCTACTGTGGCATCTTGACAGACCACCTAAATAATTTTCTCAGTGTGACCTCAAGGCCATACCTACTGATATTATTCTGCAAGTATGTAGAGTACAAAGAGTGTCCTCAGGCTTTTGTCTAGAGGGAAAGACCTCTTCCAATCTGCTCATCACATCCTCCAGCAAAGACCCTACATTTAGGTCAGCCTCTGACCACGTACGTAAGGCAAGAAAGAATCAATTTCTGTTAGACAGTAATTCTCAGTCAGCCAGCGCTTCAGACCAAATCACTGATCCCAGCAAATTGACCACACTAATAATCATTGTTGAGATGCTTAGTTAATGTTACACTTGGATTCCTACCAAATTCTGAGACATTTCACTTAAGCCTGAAATATTCAGCTTAAGTGCTTTGAACTGTGTGACTTCTATCTAAAAATCACACCATCCTGAAAACAACCTTGTATGCGCAGCAATACTCAGTTTTCCTCTTCTCATCTCAGATCAAAAAGCAAAACCACCCCAATGTGGTCGAGCGAAAATTCCGGCAAGTAGAAAATTTACTTGAACCTCCCCAAGGTTCTGGTCATGTGATGTCTCCTGCCTTTCTTCTCTCTCGCAGTCTCTCAGGAAACAGCCGCAGCGGTAGGTGTGCGTGGCAGGGTATAATCTCATCTCCATGTGCATTCCTGCGCACACATGGAGGCGGGTGTGCTCCGAGGAGACATTAACGCTTCTCCGTCGTTTGCAGACATGGAGAAGCACCTGAGGACGGGGGCAGCGGCGCCAGCCAACTGAGGGCAGCCCGGGGAAGGACTCGCGAAGGCTACGAGCGAGGATGTGCATTTAATTTCCTGCTAACTCCGGAGAGGGACGACCAGGTGAGCTGGGGCACTTTAGAGAGGCGATTCCGCGGCTGCACGCAGCGAGGCACCGCGGGCGCTCCGCTCCTGCTGGCCCCTCGCCGGCCGCCGGGGAAATGCTGGGAGAGGAGAGGCTCAGCTTACGGGGCTGCGAGCGGGGAGCGCTCCGAGATCCGGGAAAGGCTTCTGGGCGCCTCGCACGGGGGAGCGCAGCCCGGCCGGCCGCACCCCGCCCCGGGGCCAGCGGAGCCCCCGCCGCTCTCCCACACGTGGGGAGGGCCGCGTGGGGGCGGGGCCGCGCTCCCCGCTTGGCGCCTCCACCGGCTCCCGGGCTCGGCTCGGCCGCACGGCCGGACCCCGTCTGGCCCCGGCCCCGGCCCCAGCCCCGCGGAGCAGCGGCGAGGGCGGCAGGGCGCCCGCCCGGCTCCCTGCCCCAGCCCCGCTCCCTGCCCGCCCCGACACCTGCGCGGGGGCGGGCGGGGCGCGGCCCCGCGGCACCTTCGCGCGCGGTCCCGCCCCCGGCGCCCGCCGCCGCCAATCCGCGCCCGCCGCCCGCCCCCGCCCTACGCCGTTTGCGCAGGCGGCGCCGTTTGCGCAGCGCGCCGTCCGCCGGCGGCCCCCGGTGCTCGGGAGCCCGATGTGACCCGACAGAGAAAATGGCGGCGGCGGCGGGGGATCGCGCCTCGTCATCGGGATTATCCTCGGGCGGCGGCGCGGAGGCGGCCGCCGCCGCCGCCTGCGGGAGCCTGAAAGGCGGCGCGGTGGCGGGGAGCGTCGCCGGGAGCGGCGGGGGGCTCTTGCGGGAGGCGGGCGGCGGCGGCGGCTGCCGGGAACAGCGCTCTGACTGGAGACGGAAGCAGCTGCGCAAAGTGCGGAGCGTGGAGCTGGACCGGCTGCCGGAGGCGCCCCTCTTCCTCGCCGCCGCCCCGGCCGCCTCCTCCTCTTCCTCCTCCTCCTCGCCGGAGCCCCCCGAGACGCTGCTGCTCCACTACCTGCCCGGGCCGCCGCGCTCCAGCCCCGCCAGCCCGGCTGCCTCCCCCAGCCGCTGCGCCGAGCTCCTGGAGTCGCTGCCGGCGGGGAGCCCGGCGGGGACGGACCCCGCCGCCGAGCGGATGGAGCCGTCCCCCGCCGCGAGGTGAGGGGCGCCGGGGGCTGGAGGGGCGGGCAAGGGTCGGTCCAGGCGAGTGCCGGGTGACAGCGGCGGCGTCGGGGCTGTTCCCGCGGACGGGGCTCGGGGCGGGCTCTGGCGCCCCGTTTCCCCCTGGCCGCGGGCCGGTGGCGGATGCGGGGGTGGCGGGAGCTGCCGCGGAGCTCAGCGCTGGGGCGCGGCGGGCAGAGCTCGCCCGCCGCCCGCCTTCCCTCGGGGCACCTGGTCCGGGGCTGAGGGAGGGGCAGGGCCGGGCCGGGCTGCTCCGCCGGCCGCAGCTGTCAGCGGTGCGGGGCTGCGCGGGAGCCCAGCCGCGGGAGCGGAGCCGGGGGCGGCCCGTCTGGCTGCGGGGTGCGTTTGTGTTTGACTTCTGCCGGAGTCCCGAAAGGCTTTGAAGTGTGAGATCGGGGCGGTGGCGGGGCCGGGGCCGGATGTGTCAGCAGCCATTGGGGCTCGGGGCGAGCGAGCGCGGTGCTGCCGCGGGGCTGGGGCCGGGCTGCGGGCGGCGGCTGAGCGCCTGCCTCGGGTGCTGCCCAAGCGCTGCCCGCGCTACACGAGCACTTTGCTGCAAATCTGAGTAATCGACTTTATTTTGTTTATTTTCCCCTCCCCCCTTCCCAGGACTTCTCCGAAGTCAGATTCTAATTTGCAGCTTCACGATAATGCAGAACTGATTTCTTTTAGTAAGAGGGGGAAAGACTTTGAAGCATAAATATCCTCTCTGTTTTTCTAGGAGAAAGTAATATTGTCGTGGCTTAGTCTAGGTGATAAATTTCAGTGGTTATATTCAGCGCCCTGGTGTTTGCAGCCCGTATTTGCCTTCTATATGTATTAATTAATAAGTCGATTTTCTTGTGAACTGCCAGTATTTCGCGTATTTAACATGTGTGCTGGTGTTCAGGATGAACTCATGCCCGTGGTGAAGCAGTTTAAGTACTTCAGAACACATTTCAGCTTTAACATGTACTCGCTGAGTCTTGCTGGAGTGTGTGTGTAGGCACTGCAGTATGACCGTGTAATTTTGATGTGAAGATGACAATTTCACCTGGATCTCTTGTAAAGTTTTATCTGATGTGGACTCTGTAGTTATAGAACTTAGTATTAACATCCAGAGACCTGTTTTAATGATGCCTTGTAGTCTGGCTAATCATTTAAACCTCATAAAAATATAATTCCTGTTTAGACTTATGACCTGTGTATTCTTTTCAATTGTGTCTTATGTCAGTCAAATCTCAAGAATATTTTTTAAAGGTTGATTTATGATGGGAGTATTGTAATAAAAACTGTTTTCTAGACCAATGTCCTGTTTATATGTATTCTCAGCAATTCAGATGGATATTGGCCTGTTCCTAGGACAGTGTAAAAATACTTGTTATGGTGTGACTGTGCAGATAAGAAATGGCTCTGTACTTACAGAAGGATTAGCAGGAAATTGTAAATGTTTTGGGGAAGGGAAATGATGTACAAATTTTAGTGAGTGCCTTATCTTTTTATAAACTCTTAGCACCATCTTTGTTTTTATGAAGTCATGAAATGATAATGTACTGTATATTGTAATACAGTTATATTGTGTTTCCTGACTTCCCGGAAAAAAAAAATCTGTATCAGAATATGTTTAGAGCAGTTGAATCTCATGGTGATAGCTAGTGGGAGTTGGGCTTGACATTAGAGGTGCAGGAAGGTCAATGTACATTGCATCAGTGCTGAAATGCTGCGTCCATCCTTGGTAGTTGGTCCCACAGCAGCAATGACAGAGCAGCTGTGGAATTTTTTGCCTTTTCACATGGACAATTTTGCTTAATTTTAAGTACCTGCATGTGGGCAAATCAGTATACTGAGTGTGTATACAGGTTAAAACACTTGTAAGTACTTTCTGATATTTGACTAGGAATGTTAACAGATCTTAGAAAATACTGAGTGCCAAATGCTTTCCTCCTCAGTATTTCAGGGTGTGTACTTTGAGTTTATTATAAGTGCAGTTGAAAATACATGACAACTTTAACGATTGTCTTTCAGAAATACCCTATAAATGCTCATGTAGAGCATCTCAGTAATTCTGTGTGCTGTGTTACCAATAAATGTATATTAGACCAACTACTACTTTATCTAGCTGTTCAAATAATTCAAAACATTTATCTGCCCTCATTTTAATACTGACTTGTTTTAGCTGGAGGAGAGAGGCTAATTTATATGTGAGTAACAGTAACACACATTAAATTTGCCTGGGCAGCTGTTGCCCAGATATGTATTAAAAGGCAAAGAAAAAGGCATAATTTAAAAAGGCATAATTTAAATAATTTAAATTATATTCTGTTTTTGAATACAGTTAGTTGTACTATCCTGTAAGGATCTACTGTTAGTTGGAAGATACTGTCCTTGCTCCAAAGTCCCCCTATCAGTCTCTTTGGTATTACAGTTAACTTCCCTTTAAATAGACTCTCTGTTTCTGTTTATGCTGGAAGACCTTCATGAGTCTCAAAATGAGGCTGAGAAGGGAAACTGACTGCTGCTGAATTACAGATGTAAATATTACCTTTTTTTTTTCTTCAAGCTCTCAAGCATTCTGCTTGTCAGGCAGTAGAGTGAATATTTTCACTAGAAGCAGTGAAGGGTGTAAGCTGTTGTATATCACTGTAAGAGAAGAAGGGAGCTGATTTCCTAGGATTTGCATCTTCAACATAATAAAGCACTTCAGATCTCTTATCCCATATATATTGTTTACTGTCAATATATTGTTTTTGTTTATAACAAGAGCCAAATAGTGAGTTCAGTGATAACTGTGGTGTGATTTCTTGTAGCCTGAGGGAAATCCATGGAGGCAAAGTGCACCTCCTTCTCTATGAGCTTAATAATATGCTTTTAAAACATCCAGACCTTTAAGTGATGTTTGTGTCTGAAATTGGTGTAGATGTCTTATTACTTCCCCAAGTACAGGATTAGTTTATATTGCTGTAATCATGTTTTTTAAAAAAATAAAAGAAATAAATGGTGCAGTTCATCTCTTCAGTAACCACATACTGTGTGATTTCCATGAAAATTAGGTGTTTGAAAAGGCATGTGGTAGGTAGTTCAGCTGCAAGGCAACCCTTGTAGATGTTTATACTGTATTTTTCTGCAGTTGCTGTTTGACACATGCTAGAAACACCAAACTCACACTGTAAAACTGAAGTTTTGTCTATATGTACAAGTGTACTAGTAAAAGTTCATTAGTTTCAGCTCTGATTATCAATTTGTAACACCTTTGATGGCTTTCAAAGGAGGACATGAATGCTTTTAACTGAGCACTAGGATGTGGAGAGGGAACAGAGGGAGAGCGCCTACAGTGACTGCATAGCATGGCCAAAGATTTTTCTGTCACTGAAATACTAACTTTCTCTGTTCATGTCAGGATGTAGCTAAGGTAAAAAAATATAGCTTATTATTGATCTTGGCTATTCCCAGCTAAGGTAAAATATAATTTTGTATTTTATCCAAGTCCCTAATGCTTGGTGTTTATAACCATCTGAGTAAATATGCCACCACATTTTCTGCTTCCACTTTGAGCAGATACTGTGATGAGAGAAGATTGCCCTTCTACCTCTTCTGTGCTCTGTAGCTTGGGAGTACTTTTAGAAGAGGGTCACCCTCTACCATGTCTGATTTTTATCACTCTTAGTTATTGCAAGTGGTAGGGTTCTGCTTAAATGGTCTGATGTGGTATGGCAGTTTCTTTGTTCCTGTGCAAAGTAAATAGATTGTAACTAACTAATCTGGAGCTTTCTGTCTCATTGGATTTAGTGATACTAAAGGTTCAGTCTCTACTGTCACTCAGTGGAGTCTAAGTACTACTCGGTGGAATACCTGTGGGTAGACATGTGCAATTGTATCTTATCCAAAGGTCAAATATGTAGAGCACAAGATTTGAAGACCAATTTTTCCTTCTGTATGATGGATTTGAACTTCACAAGACCTTTTAGTGTACTAACACTTTGAAAAGTAATGGTGCAGCTGTGCAGAGATTTATGCTGTTGCAGGGGAGCATGAGGCAGGGGTAGAAACAGGCATCAGAGGGTGGAATGACTGTGGGAATGCTTCTGTTGGCTTTCACTGGCTTCCAGTATTGGTGAAACTTGGCTTAAGCTTGTTTAAAATACAATTATACGTTGCCATGTAGCTGTTCTTTAAACAAACTTGTAAAGCTAGTTTTCAGCAGAAGTGGTGATAAGAGGATGGATCTGATTTGAGTTCTGAGTTTCTAAGGCTAATCTGAGTGTTCTCAGAGGATCCTCTGCAGAGACCCGAGGGTCATCTTAATTTACTTTTTATCTGCTATGCGCTCACTTAAAGCTGTAGAATTACAGTTCATTCTTTCGCTTAAGGCAGAGTGGACAGAAAGCCATTAAAAGGGCTTCATTACTTGTCTCTGTGTTACTAGGAGAACGTGGTTAAGTGCAGAGTTGCTTTCTGTTACTACCCTCCCTTTTTATCTTTACCTGGAGGCTGAGTGTATTGCCTGCAGGGTTGCTTTTGCTTTCCAGTCTTACAACAGTACACAAGCAGAACTGGAGAATTCTGGTTGGTGCTGATGTGTTTTGACTATTTTTTTCTTGTATGTTTGGAGTTTTGAGGGGGTTTTGGTGTATTTTGGTTTGTTTTTGTGGGTGTTTTTTTAGGTGGGGTTAGTTTTTTTGTCTGTTTCTTGGCTTGTAGGTTTTGGGTTTTTTGTTCTTGTTGAGTTTTGGGGGGTTTGTTTATTTAATTTTGTTTGTTTGTTGGCATGCTTTTAGAAGATCAGTTTTGTTGGTTCTTGGCTGAAAAATGTCCTGGAAGAACAGCAGTTCTATTTACTTGCTACTTGACAGCAGTTTGAAATTGGAAATTATTTACCTGCTGTCTGGAAGCTGAGGAAATAGTTTTCAAATTGTTTTAATAAAAGGTGATAGAGGCAGTACTCCCTCTCTTTTTTGGCTTATGAATGTCCAATTATTTTGGTAGTGTTCAGCATGTGATGATTGAAGATTTGAAGGTGTTTGCAAAAAGTGGGTATTTTCTTTAAATTTAGAATGTCATGGAATATTCCTGTTTCTGAGATTAAACTGTAATTCAACTCACACTGTTGTTTCACACTGTCTCCATATATTTCATCTGTGTCCCTGAAGTGTAAACTATTCAAATCATTCATGGAAATATAGCATAATACTGTCTGTTCTCATCTCTCTTGTCCTAGTGTTCTAATTGGTAGTGAAATGACTGCTAATGTGATTATTATTCTGGACAACTTCTTTCCTAGTATTTCCCATCAATAGATTTCACCCTGCTCTTGGTACTGCAGCTCCATGTAACTTAGCCAGGGTCACTGTGGAAGGTGGAAATAGAGTGCTGGGAAGTGAGTTGCATCTGCTTGACCTCACTGACATATGACCACATCTGACATCCTGTTTTCTCAGCTCTTCTCCATCCTCTTCTTGAGCCTCCAGTTATCTTGCTTTTGAGCAAACTGAAGCGAGCACTTACTTAGCTGTCAGCAGTCATGATCAGGTACTTTTGGGAGCTGGTAGTTCACCCTCAAAGGTCTGTGTATATGTGTTTCATTTCAGTAATTATTTCTCTGAAATACCCTCTTACACCCTGGTGATTTGGTGGCCTTGTATAAACATCATGTTTATTCTCCAGGACTGTTCCTTTCAGATGCTGGAAGAGCTTGGTCTAAATATTTAAAATGCTGAAGGGAAAAAAATCCCTAACCCTAATTTGTGATAACAACAAATTGAGAAACAATTTTGGGGGTTTTTATACCAATTGTTTGTGTTACCTCTCATTCTACTGCAAATAAAATGTCTGCACAATATTATTTTAGTAATTCTTAGTATTCTTTAAAAGGGAGGCTTCCAAGCTCAGTGGATGATATTTCACCTTCAGATAATATGCATGTGCTCTGCATTTGAATATAAGGATCTGTCAAAGGTGTGGTGAAACTTGCAGTGACATCCAGTTTACAGTTCATGTACAGTTTATTGAACTTGTCAGATTAAGATTAAGCAGGCTAGTATTTGTTTACTGCCATGGCTAAGACAATATTCTGATAGCTTTGAATTGCGATGATATTTCAATTTCTGATTGCTGAATATATAGTTTGAGAATTCTTGTGTAGTCAGTGACAGCTTCTCCATTTAGCAATATTTTACTTTTTGTTGTTACTTTCATGGTTTTATACGGTAGAGTTGTAAGGTTTGATATTAATAGTCTTTTCAATCTTTTCTCACTGGTTGCACGTTTTCACTTTACCATTAGATCTGTAATTAGTGTCTTAAATCTTTCCATAAATAAAGATCTGAAGTGTTTTTTATTTCACTAAGGTAAATGCCTCTACAAAAGTCTAGGCTACAATTACAGACTTCTTTGCTTAATGTAAGAAAATACTGCATTTTTTTATTAGCCTGGAAGCTTGCTGAGACAGTTAATGTATTCTTAAAAACTTGGAAAGGATCTTGCATATTAAGGATCAGTATTGCATATTAATTTTGTTAGATTATTCATTTAAATAAAACATAGGGGGTGGCTTCTGAAGTTAGGTAAAGTTCTTTCACAGTTCATACTTGAAATGGAAGTGTGAAGAGTTGGTTTTTTAATTGTATGGATCTGGATGGAGTTTTTCTTAAAACTGTACTAATATGTGTGAGTTTATTTTAAGAAAGATAATTCAGTAATGCCTGCATATAGGTCCAGAAAATTACTTCTCCTGTAAAGATAGAATTAACATTGATTTGTTGGGGTTTTTAACTGTAAATTCTGCATTGATTTGTAATGAACTGCTTATTACAGTAGGTCTCCTGATCTCTGCAGGCACATCAAATGCCCCGGCCTGTAGAAAGTGCCAGGGCTTTGGGGTTTCTATTAGGTTTTCCATGGTGTGGAAACTATTTCTATAATGCCCATTAAACACAGCCAAGCTCTTCACTATCTGCCTAGCAGGGGTGGCTCCTGGTTTCTGGCAGGGTCACAGTAACCAGGATAACTCTTTCTCTTTGACCCTCCAAGGTTAGGGCTAGGACTGGTGGCCTTGTATGTTCTGCTCCACACAGCCTTGTTTACACACTTCCTCAAACATCTTCCTAAAATTAACTAAGAGCTAGAGTTCATTCCCTGGAGAAGAATGTACTCTGAATTGCAAGGGCATGTTTCTTACCCTTCCCAGAGGCTCTTGAGAGGAAGAGCAAGGGTACATGGAAAAGAGATCTTAAGGACATGCAGATTGTTCTTTATTTGCTTTAAGCCAGTAGTACAAGCAGAGAGAGAAGAAGCTCCCACTTCACCTCCCTCCCAGCATTGTGGACAAGAAAGCATGAAATGAGATACCTTAAGCCATGGAGAGCTCTGGCAGAGAGCAATGCAGGCCTTCAGGGTTGTCATTTTAGAAATGCCTTGTGCCAAACCAATATGGAAAAGTTTGATCTGCTTGGCTTCTCTTGCTGTGAAGATTAACATGCAGACTGAGTGCCCTTTTTTTGTGGTAAGAGGTCGCATAATAAAATAATAAATATTTTGCCTTAAACCAAGATGTCTTACACGTTTTCAAAGATGTAAGGTGCTTTCATGTGAGGATGTGTTCAGTATTGTAAACCAACATACACTGGTACCCTCAGCAAGCTGCGTGAGGAAAGATATGGATTGGCAAGGTGTTAGACTTGGGAAAGTCATGCCTGCCACTGCATTTGACTTACGCTGCACACCAGCATCTTCTGTTCAATGTGGTTACTGTTGTCACTCATTTCTGCTATATTGCTGGTAGCAAAGGATTCTATTCTGAAAAAGAACGCTTTTGTCTTGTACAGATACTTCAAAGCCCAGTGGTCCTAATTGAATCTCTTAGGAATGGAAAATACAGGATAAAGCTTAGAAAGCACCAGAGTAGTAATTTAAAAAAAAAAAAAAAAAGTGAAGTATTCCCTGTAGATGCTCATTATTTTATCCAAAAAGAATTTCTCAGTCTGAGGGGTTTTATTATTCCACAAAAGGAGAGAAGTCAAGGTTTGCAGTCTGCTAGACTCTCCTGCAAATCCTGTTTCTTTTCTACAGTGGAAGATGGACTTCCCTTTCTGAAGAAAAAAAATGTTGGAAAGGTTTGGTTTGAACATTGCCCGATGACATGTCCATGAAAAAGGTCTTGATGACATCTCATTCAAATGTTTACTTTCTGTTCCAAATAAAACAGTGACAGTAACTTTCCTTGGCTGTTGCTCTTTGGGATACAGGTTACTAATAACTGTATTATTTATGAAAACTGGCATTTCCCAGAAAAATAGTGTCTTTAACGAAGCCTTAATTCATTATAATTAACTAAACTGCTTACTGTTTGTCTTTCTAAACTTATTTGAAGTACAGTTATACTTGATCTTGAAATTATTTATATTGAAAATTCTGAAGTATAGATTAGCTCTTTATAAAAAGTTAAGTGTACATATGGTAAACAGAGCAGTGCTACTGTATTGTCAGATTTGTCTTTTAAGCATGTGGTTAAGTTCCAGCATGTTCAGGTACAATGGTAAACCATCTTGTCGTGGTAAATGTGCTGAAGTATTTAATTCTCCTTGGTGTCTCAGCAGTAAATTAGTATGCTCTACTGTTTGCTTGTTCTGACCTGCTCTGAGTTGCATGTTTGTGGCAGCGTTTTACAGTTCTACTGCTGCTAGTGAGGATGCCCAGCAAAGCCAAGTGGAGAAGAATTGCTTTGACATTTTAAAATCAGCTACATATGAATTGCATTCCTTTATTTTAAAATTGACTGCAAATGAGAATATAGGTCTAGTGCCAGGGCAAGCCACTTGTAGATCCTGGGAATCAAGACTGCAGGGGAGAGCACAGCCAGAACTTTCAGATTTTTGGCTTCCTTTCAGCCTACCGGGTGGACTGTTAAAGAACTAGCAAGGGGAACTAGTAGGAAATCTGCCAGCTTCTATCATGTAGACAGAGTTCCATAGGAGCTTCATCAAAATAGGTCTTTCACTTTTTCTTGTTTGACAAATAATTTTTTTGAAAGTATTTCTTTCCAAGAAGCAGCTTAGCTGTATGCATTAGTATTTCAACAATATTTAACATACTTGCATGTGCATAAGTAGCTGAGACCTAAATAGCCATAAATAGCTAGGACTTGGACAGAAACTCAGGTTTTAATCTTGTGAGTGAGCCTCTAGCAAAAACCTTAAGCAGTGGTGGATCCTTAAAGGCTTTATTGGTATTCTTTGTGAGCAAGCGTTCACTTCATGTGTATCTATGATATTTGTGATATTGGTACCGTAGCCTGAAATAAAGCAAGGCATTTATCACTAAGTACATGACTAACTAGTGTTGGTTTTGTTCAAAACATAAATTCCAGTTCAGAGGAAAATCAGCAACTGGATTTGCCACTATGCCCAGCTTGGAGTACATGTGACTCTGTCAGGGTCCTGAGTGAGTTTTCTCTGCTCATCAGCTCTGTGCAGCCGCTGGCAGCAGGATGAAGCTACTATAGCTGTTGTACTCACAGTGACTAGGTAAGTTCTCTGCACCTTGTGGCACTCAGCTACATAAAACGTTTTCCAGGACTTGTAAAGTTAGCAAGCTGGACTGCCTCTGGTGCTTCAGGCACTATGTACCTCTGTAGAACTCTGGTGGGAAAAAGAAGGGTGCGAGGTTTGGTAATGTAGTATGTGCTACAAACTGCCAGGTCTCCAGGCTGTAACAGAATCTCTACATAGAAATGTGTGTTTCAATCAGAACACTTAAGTTGCTTTTGCCTAGGCTGTGCTGAGAGTGTTTTGTGTTAGATATCTAAAATTCATGGGTTTGTCATGATTAAAACCTGGTTTCAAGGCTGTAATAGTGAAAATGCTCAGAAGTAAGAATGTAACTGTTTCTTTAATGTACCTAGGACCTTTAGCTATAAATAGCTATATTTAAGGGGCTGTAAGATTTTGAAAAAATACTCAGTTTGTTTCATCCAGTTTATTGGGAAATAATTCATATCTGTTCCATTACTGTTTGTGAGGGGAAAGACTACTGAACAAATTTACCTTCTCTGGTTAACATTGGTACAAAAGGTACATTAAGTTTCTCTGATCAGAGAGCCAAAAGTCCTCAAGCTCTGATTTGCACAACTAGTAAGTAGGCAAACTGGATTGGAACAAAGCCAGAACCAGATAGAGGACTGATTTATACTACAGCAGCATTTTCAGAGATGTAACATGTCATCTGTGCAAAAGAGCTCAACTGGTTATACTAGTTAGGACAAGCTGTGTTCTGTCTCCCCTCTGTGGGGAGAATACAGCTTGTGTTATGGGAGCTGATGCCTTAGGGAGGATAGGCTTTTTCTTTAAGTATTGTCAGTTAATCTCCGGTCGAGAGGACACCTTTGCCTCCAGATCTCAAAATGTTTGTGCATCAGACATGATGACAAATAAATTTCTGATTTTATTGAGGTACAGAGTAGACATATGGATTTTGCCCTATTAACATTTTTTAAACTACTGGTTTTTGCTTAAAGCCACAAATAATTATGCAGTCAAAGTTTTCAATGCAGTTATTATCGGGCAAGGTTTTGGCATTTTTCTTAACTGTCAGTCTGTTCAGTCTTTCCCCATGTTTCTTTATAATTGCTTTGGGGGAGCAGGAAGAGCTCTGTAGAACTTGCTCTTTTTCCCCCCTTAAGTTCATTTTAGAGAACCAGCATTTCACTTTATCTCCTGAAGGTCCAATGTATGTTTCATTGCGTTTCTGAATCTCATTGTGAAAAGACCTGCGTTTTGATACTTGAAAGGAAATAGGAAATGAGACAATATGGGTCTAGCACTGTTACTCCCTTTCCATGTTCAAATAAATGGCATGTTTTTATAACTGGGAGGGGATGAAGCTGGCTCTCACAAGGGAAGTGGTTAGTTCTTACCATGGTGACTTTTGATAAGGATTTGTTGGGCTACTGTATACTTACTTGCACTTGCTAAAATAATCTATAATTACAGGATTTAAAATGCTTAACTCTTTCTGTGTAACTGCATTAGTTCTTCAGTGGCTGTGAGTGGGCAGCCAAGGAATAAGAATTGAGAGCTCTGCTATTCCATATTCATACAGCAGCTTGTTTCTAGATTTGTGTAGATGCATGACTGGCTGGCTAATGGTTAAGCCAGACATACTAAGCAAGTATGGGAAATGTATCTTCTGGAAGTGGTGACCTTCCCTGTTGAGAATATTCGGAGTGATATAGTTTGTGTTACATATCTGAGTGTTCCTGAGGCTGGCTATGCAAATGCCTTTTGGTTTTCCAGGACAGAATTACATCACAGTGTATTCTTCACTGGTCCTGGGCTGCAGTCAGCCTTGTTCCAGCATTACAAAGGCATGTTTTCTTTCTGATACCTTCAAGGACTTGGGGCTCTGTCACCCTTTGCTTGTCCCAGGTTGCCTGACATTTTAATGTAGCAATTAATTCAACGGGTGACATCAGTCTTCAGCTTCTAGTTCACAGTCAGGTCACTCCAGTACCTAGTAAAAGATTAACTTGTTGAGAAAAGTATTTCCATAAACAGTCCATTAGTGAGTCACAAGGTCACAACTCGTTTCACATGCAAACTTTCCCCCAGCTATAGTTACACCAGTGTTTCCTGGAAACTAGTTTTTATTTGTGGACTTTTATATATTCTTGTGGTTTCATACTGATTTGAAAAGCACTTGAACACCTCTTTAAAGAAGTGAGACTGCTTTCTTAGTTACTGTCCCATATTTGAGACGCTGCTACTGTCATACAAGTTCTCATGGTAAGGAGTAAAATTAGTATGACATCTTTAGTGATCACAAATGTTTGCCTAATCTTTGAATATTTTATTAAAATTTTATAAGTTATCTGTGTGTTATAGAAAATGCTTTTTCGTTCTCTTTTTCTTAGGCATTTGTCTCGTATAAATCTTTCAGTATAGTTTTCTTTTGGCTGTAAAATGAGCATATTGCAAATGTGTTTCAGGGATGGTGGTTAAACTTTTAAGATGTCTGATCATGCATTAATTTTACACGAGTCCTTTTGCAATATCTTAATATGTGGAAATGCCATTAAACTGGAGCACCTTCTAGAGTTGCAAGAGGACATCTTTCCATCACTTTTTTTCCTTTAAAGTAAAATTTACATGGTGTAGAAAATTAAATTCATGATGCTCAGACTTTTTCACCTGTTTAATTTGTTTCTGTTTTGCCATTTCATGTACTGAATCAGTGCTGATGAGTTTCTTGGTAGCACCTCAGGGAATTCAGATTCAGTTGTTGTTACTGATTTCCTTTGAGTGAAAGATAATTCCTCTATAACAAGTGGGATAATTTACCCTTTCTTAAGTTGGTTCAGTGAAATCTTGTGCTTTTATTTCCCATATTTTTATGATTTCTATTACTATCATGTCAAGTTACAGTCCTAGTTTGTGCTTCTTGTCTTTAAACGTGTTGCTTAAAAAACCAACACTGTGGTTTAGGCTATTCTGATTTTTGTATGGATTCTGATTTTAAATCCTCCAATAGATTATGGAAGTATGGACAACACAAAACTGACTGAGATTTCACTTATGATTGTGCAAAAAACACCCATGAAACTTGAAGGAAAACTTTATGAAGGCAGATGGGACAATCTCATCTTTCCAAATAAGAATGAATGTTCTTGAATATAACTAGCTCTCCACTTTCCTTTCACTTTCACTGCCTTTTATTTAATTTTGAGTAAAGACAGTTATGGCTGCTGCCAAATATGTGAAGTCACTTTAAAATCTGTAGATTGGTCCAATGAGTCTAATACAAAGAGTGAAGAATTTGCTTCAGAAGGAATTAAACAATAAAGCACAAGGATAAATACTCTTTTGAACTGTGAAATGTAGATTTTTACTTTCTGAAGATACTTTAACATAATTGTATACATAGAGAATTACAGAAATCAGTTCTGGATGAGGTGGGCTTCATCAAATCAAAAAAGGATTAAATGAGCTGGGCCTCACCTGTGCTTTGTGTACTTGCAGATACTTGAAAAAGGCTCAGAAACCATACTAAAACTTCAAACTAGCAAATTCTTCTTGGCTTTTTGGTTTCTTTTTTTTTTTAATATCCAGTTGGGTTCTCATTCATTGTCATCTCATTTTTACTATGAACTGTTTATTTCCAGAGTAACTGTCATATCCCTTATTCCGTGATTTGGTTTTGGTGGTGTTTTTTTTTTTAATACTGGAGTTTTAAACACTTTCCTGTCTTGTATTGCTTCTTTCTAGATTGATACACTTCTGTGTGAATGTTCATACAGAAAAGCAACCTTATTTTAGTTTCTCAATTATTTTTTTAAATTTTTTTTTAATTACATTTTTAATAATTCTGGATTTCTCATGTTGGTATTTGATTTATGTGTTCTCTGAAAAGGAATGCCTTTTCTGTTTTCTTTACTGTGCTGTCTTTAACTTCAATTGCTAATGCAGAAAGTGAAAGTTCATTTTGAATATAGCTGAAATACAAATTTAGTTACTTACATGTGAAGCCTAAAATTGGGAACGGCTTTGAGAGGTTTGACATTTTTTAGAAAATGAACCTACTCTTTGGATACTTACATAAAAATTGGGAAGCTATTTTAATGTCAAGGCAGGGAAGGGAACAATACAGGAAAAGAGGCACTAGTAGTCTTGCACCTTTTTCAGAAATGTAGTGCCCTTTTTTTTTCAAAGTTGACAGTGGGAACAAAGCACCAGAAGAGTGCATTTATCAGCCAGTTTGCTCCAAGTGATGTGGTTTATTCTGACTTGTTAAGGAATGAGTACACAGTATTAAATGTTATTTACATAATTACTTTGAAGTTGAAAGTAGTTAAGAATCTTTCAAGAATAATGCAGAAAATTTGCTTTTCTCAAAATACATATCTTGCTTGAGGTGCTTTTGGTTAAAAGTCTGTGATGAGAACTGGCTTTCATCCACCGAATTGAACCAGTAAGTTCTGGTGTTTTGCTTTTATTTTTGAAGGTCATCATTTTAATGGACTAGAGTTTGATGTTGCATGAAGAAATTATGAGATTTTTTTTAAACAGAAATAGAAAATTCAGTCAACATTAGTTTAACTTTCCCTTAGAACCCTGAAATAAAATGAAGTGGAAAAGCTCTGGAAACCAGATTAAGACACACTTGAAAGCACAGAATTCACTTACTGCCTCTCTAATTTTAGAGCATTGTGGTGGTCAAAACGATGAGATTTAATGAGAAACTGGTAATAAATTGAAGTAAAAACTCACTGACATGCATTAGTTTCAGAAATTCCTGTTAAAATTACTGTGCAGAAACAGTATCTCAGTGAATTAAGTGCTGTGAAGTTACTAGGTTTGGAACTTTTAGATTAGTTCTGAAGTGAAATGACAACACTTGCAAACCATCAATCTACTGGACTTTAAGACAGGATGGTTTCTCAGACAGCCTTGAATCTTGTAGTCTGTGTTGCTAAGGATTTGTGTCTGCCAGTGGGATGTGGAAAGGAAAAGAGTTGAGGCTTGGCTTTACTGAAACTTCAGCATTGTCATATCTGGTCTGTTCTGTGTTTGCCTTTGTTAGTGTTTCAGGTGTTTTCCATTTGTTGTTCTTCACTGCATTAAACAGTAGGAGAAAATGAGGGACAAAATATTTCTGTAGTTAGGTTGTGTACTATATTTTGGGAGGTGGGCTTATGATTCTGGCTTCTTACCTGAAAACTCAAACACCCATGCTATGCTAGTTTAAATAAAGTTGTTCTTGTAGGTGCAAAATTGTATCAATTGCTTTCAAATGTAAGATTTAAAATTAAGTGCATATTCTTTCCTCATTACACCTATGTTTCAGTCTAAAATGGAATTAAATTTATTGAATTCTCTTTAATAGTGTCTATTACCAAGGAGATCCTGAAAAGTACATTCTTACTTAGATCCCAACATTAATACAGCATAGCTCTAATATATTTTGATCTCAGGCAACTTTATGATGTTCCACACTAGAAACTGTGCTTTTAATTATCAAATGAACTTGTGAAGCAGTGAGGGGCTATACAGTGGACTATCACAATTTGCTTAAAATTCTACTAACTGCCGAATATATGAAATGAGAAAAAGATTCAAACATAACATTTTCTTCCCCACCCTCCTGCCTCACCCCACAGACACTAGTGGCACTTTCACATTTGTATTTTAAATTAGACATAGACATTTTTGCTTCTTTTTCTCATACATGTGTATTATGCTGCCCTTCATAAGGGAGAAAAATGATGGACATGCTGATTGAATAAAATAAAATTTAAAAGTTCAGATAACTTTAATGTTTCCCACATTGATCATAATTTTTGTTGACAACACTTCCATTCATGGGCTAGATTTCATTATCTTTTTTCTTCTTAGTAAGAAAATTGTTTTAAATTAATGCTGTTACATAAATGTGAACACCTCTTTGCATATTAAGTCCTGGACTGAGAAGAGAGTATGATATGCTGTGCTATGGATGAGAGATATCTGTAGAATATGGATAAGTAGCTTACTTTCTAATGCACCACAAAACAGGAAATAAGTTGTAAATCAAACATCCACCTGCTGGTTACACAGTAACATCTCCTAAATTAGATGATGTTTTCTTTACTATACCGCTTTCAACTAAGTGTATTACATGTGAATGACACAAATTTGCTGTAAAGATAGTAACTTTATATGATAAATATTTGCATTTTATGAACTGGGAAACAACTTTCCCAAAAGAAAAAAAGAAGCAGATCTGAGGGTTTTTTCTCCTAGATGAACCTTTAAAATTACTGCTATAAAAGTCTTCTGAGATAAATTACAGGTAACAAGTACCTTGCACTTTTTTTAGCTTACCTCATGCAGCTGAGTCTTTAGGAGATGGTGAGTTTGCTGTGGACCTGATGCAAAGTCAAGAAGTAACACAGAGAACAGTCCCAGTGAGTGTGTTCTGCAGTGCAAGAAAACAAAGTCCTCATCTCCAGTGAAACACTTCCTGTTGTGTTCTGAGCAGCTCTATTGTAGTAAATTGTTTATTATTTAAACAAGCCATATAAGGAGAAGCTGAACTGTGACATCGTACAGTAAAATTCAGTTCTGTGGTGATCATACCTTTTAAGTTTATTTAATTATGATGTACTTCATCATAATTAAATGATGGTGTACTGGTGTACTGTGCTGTTTGGAACAATTCAGTGCAAAAGTCATGTAAGACTAAGTCACACATTTCCCTCTTCTAATTTTTGAAACAAACTGCTGTATTTTTACTTTGCCTGGCCATTTTAATTTCTTTAATGTAATAATCAAATTGCTTTGTAAAACATGCTCAGGTATTTTAACAGTACCTGAAAGCTTCTGTTTTTCAGATATCTGCCTCTCAAAAACTGTTTTTGATAGACATTTTTGCAAGCTGCAATGCAAGAAAAGAGAACGGCTTTTTCTTAGTCAAATAAGAGAAACCGAAAGCACGCAGCTGACTTCGGCAAAATGTTTTCCCTGGCTCTGCAAGAGGAGTCCTTATGAAGCTTTCTTAAACTTTCATTAGTAATTTTCTTTGTCTTAATGCTGTCTCTGTTATGACAAATACCACTTTAATGTGTGTATTGAATTTTCTGTTTCAGAGAGATTATGAGAATGCATCTTTCTTAATTAGTGTCTGGTCATGTTCTGTCTAGGCTTTGGGAAGAGACTGCCTTTTTATTGTGGATTCCCTCTGAAATCTGAGATGGATTTTTTCGGTTTTGTTTATCTTAAATTCTGCTGCCAGCTTCCCTTCATAGCTGAGGTTCCATTTCCAGTGTGATAATAAAACAGTAGCCCCATCTGGGGGTAGTCTGTTCCTGTCTGCCTGTTAAATGCTGAAAAAGTAACAGTCGTTTCGATAGTTTTGCAAAGCAGGAAATCACAGACTTCTTACTCTTTGTCAGAAACTTCAATGCCTACAGCAGGAAGAGCTACTGAAATCCCAAGTAACATGTTCCAGGACACAAAGTGTTTCTGTTTTAACTTTACTGTTTGGGAGGAAGCTAACTGCACACTTGTTTTGGGTTTTTTGGGGTTGTTTTGGTTTTTTGTGGGTTTTTTGTTTGTTTGTTTTTTATAGTTTTTAGTAATTATAATCATCATCTGATTTATTTTTGTATAACTTAAAAATCATTTTTTAACATGCCATGGTGAAAAAAGACTTTATGTTTAAGAATTTGCTACTAGTATAGTTGCCTAAGGGATAACCTTCATAAAGTGGAGCTTGCCTTTCTTCTCCTCTTCTGGGTTGTATATACATGATAACACTAACAGATATGTGTATTGAATGTCTCCTGGTACAGACAGCTTCCTTTACAGTTTTAACATAAACTGTAATTCTGCAGTTTCTTCTTCTTCTTCTGTCCCCAGAAGGTGAAGTAGGTCACTCGGGTTTTTCTCTCTGCCAGTTGGATTTGAGTGGAACTTACTCGTTGGATAATTCTTAGTGTAGTTTAAGTTCAGTTGCATATAATGGCATTTCTGGTGTAACATTTTCTAAACATTGAGACACTGGAATTTCTTTTATCATTCTTGTGTAATAATGCTGATAGTGTGGCATGAAGTCAAGGAGATGGAATGTCTTCTGCCTAGGGAAGTCAAAGACCTTTTCGAGATAAACTTAGTCAAAGCAAAAATAAGGAAAGCAAAGCCTGTACTTGTGGACCAGTGTGTTTTCTCAATACCTCAGGAGGATACCTGAGCACTCTCCTTTCTTTTGACTTGCCTGCAGGAGCAGATTTGATGATTATAATTCTTAATACTTGCATCAGGGTTTTAGAAGAAGCAGGAAACTAAAGGTGTGTGTGTGTCTTCATGGTAATTTTTTTAAGTTACTGTATTCCCCAGCCTACAATCTTTTTGATTTATAACAGCAGGGGTTTGTTCCCTGACCTACATTTGTACACAGAGGTGGCATATATATTCAAATAAACAATGGGCATTTACCTCTTGCATGTATCTTAATGATTTTCTGTACTACAGTTATATTCAACATAAGGGTTGTTTTTTTAGTCTTGTGGCGTGGTGTGTGAACACAATTTTTATTTTTTCCCTGAGGTCAGCTCAGGTTCTTTTAAACCTCTTGGGTCATTTCTTGTGGCATGCCTTCAGTTTCTAGAGTGCAGTCTACATACAAACCAAGAGATGAAAGATACAGCAGATAAAAAATAAATCAGAGGTATCCTCCTCTCGTTCATCCCTGAAGCCACATATTGGCTGGTGAAAGTGGGTAAGAATCTAGTGGGAGGAGTTGCTCAGAGGTTGTTCTGTGGTTTTACCACAGCACGCACGGATAGTTGCAGTTTGACGTAGGATGCTGGGCTGGATGGACTTGCGGCCCAGACTTACAAAGATGCTTCTATGGGGAGATCCTGTGGAGTGACAGACTGTGCAGCTGGGAGCCCTGTGGATGCACAGGGTCTGCAGTTCTCTGTAAGCTCGATTCTTATGCTTAGTCATACATGACATATTTCCTTTCTGTCATGGAAATGTAGCATTTTCTTCCTGCAATAAATAAGAAACAAAGAAGTTGTTACTTTTAGGGGGTAACTTCTTGAACAGAAAACAGTAAAAGAAGGTAGTATGACTTGCTTTCAGTGTTAAACTTTCTAATACATTTAATCTCATGGCTGAAGGTCATAACCCCTGCTATCTTGCTGGGTTAAAGGAGAGCAAATTTCAGCTTTTGGGGACTGTTATTTCTGCTCTGGCAGCTTTATTTTAGTAATAAGACTTTCTACATCCTATTTCTACATCCTACCGTAGTCTTTAGTACGGTAAATCCCATTTCTGCATGTGGGGGATCTTCTCCACTGGAATAAATCAGTATTACAATGCACGTATACTGTAGAAGAAGCTTGTTTGTCAGAAATGTCATCCTGTTTTGTTTTCCTGGGAAATGGTTGGGGTACCACGTGAATGAGGTTGGAGATCAAATCAACAGTTTTCTATTTTCTTCTCTCCAACTTAAAGTTTCAAAATGTGTGGTGGTGTTTTGGGGTTTGGTTCTGAAGTCAGATCAATATTGGTAGGGATAAATAGAAATTAATGAGGTAGGGAATAGGAGCTCCTTAAACTGGCCTTATGTCTGCAGAGATATTATATGGAACTGTTTCAACAGGTTACCTACACAAGTTAGGATAGCTTCTGGCTCCTTCTTGCTTTGGATTGGCATAAATAGCTGTTTTTCAGAGCTGAGGTATTTAAACAACCTAAAGTGTTTCTAGGCTTGTTACCAGTCCAGTTCTAATGTTAGCACTTGATCTAATATTATTTATTCTAGCCGCAAATTAAAGGTTTTACTTGCATTTAAATATTTTAGGTATTCTTTGCTGTTTGATTATTATTTTTTAAAATACTTGGTATGTTTTTTAATGCTCAAAAGCATCTTAATCTATAAATCTTAAATGTTTATGTCTGAGGTTGAGATCCATTACCAAATTTACAAAGTACACCCAGCACCTTAGCTTTTCTTTAATTGATATGGAATGGCACAGAGGGAAGTAAAAAGAAATGAAATTTGGGTGTGTTCCTTAAGTAGATTTGTTTTCAGATGAATACTCTGAAAAACTGTTTTAACTTTTTTGTTTTTCATTCCTCAAATTTTTGAAAGCTGCTTGGTAAAAAAATAAAGTTGCAATTTTTGCTTCTTCCGTGTTGTCAGCTGGAATAAGCTTTCAGTAAACTCTTGGAACCTCCAATTCACACATGTTCCATGTGACATTCAGTTCGATAACATTCCCTGAGACCATTTCAGCTTTTTTTAAAGACTACATTATAATGCTAAAATTAACGTAATATCTCTATCACATTCTGCTTGTATATAGGAAGGTTTTAGAACTTCGTTGCAGCCTGCTGGAAGCTGCTTTATGTGGCAGAAAAACGTAGTACTTCTGATATTTCTGTTTCATGATCTAGTTAAATTCTGGCCTATAGAGTAGACTTGGTGTGAAATTTCCCCTTTATTGTATGAATACATGATTAAGTTGGAATATTCCGAATAAAATTGTCAGCTTTACCTGAGTTTTTGAGACAACATTCAGCATTCCTACTTAGTTGATTATGTGTTCTCAAATGAGCTAACTAGGGAAAATATTGCATCTTGTTTTTACATATGATAGATTTTAAAAGATTAATTACACAGGGTTTTTTTTCTGAATAGCCTAACAATATTTCATAATATATTGAATTTTAGGAAGCTGAATTTTAAAAATTGACCTCGGGAAGTAGTTATTTCGAACTGCATAGAAAAAAACTTCCCATTTTAGCTTTAGTTTGAAATCTTATGCTAGCTGACAGCATTAGGTGGTAAATTAAAAATCACTCTGATGTAGGAGATGAGGGCTGCAATCATGCTATGTCCCTCTAGAGCAGGTAGATGTGTCCATAAAGAAGACCACATTTTCTTACCTTTTGTCGTTAAAGTGTTAATTGTGAATTAGTTGTCCGAAAAGTATCTGAAATCCAGCATTGCTGGGGAACAGCATTAAAGCTTATTAGGAAGATCCAGGTAATGAGTAAAACTTATCTATGCATTAAAGCAGTGCTTGTGTTAAAGTTTCCTTGTAGGGAGGAATATATATGATATGATTGCAACAGTATATGAAGTTCTTTTGTCTTGCTTTAAAACTTGACAGAACTGTGAAAATGCTGTCCTGTACATACAGCTTTATATAGCAGGCTTTCTGCTTAACATGTGGATTTTTAAAATGTTTTATGTGTTGATGGCCACAAAATGGAATATGAAATACATTTATTTCATGATCCTTTAGTAAATGAGACACTTATACTAGGGATTGACAAGGCATACATGCTTTCCCCATACAGCTTTAACTTGCCCTGCAAGTTATTTTCTTAATGAACAGCCACCACCATCGCCACCCCAATAAAAAACAAACCATAAAACTCCCAAGTACATGTGAAAATGAAAATCAAAGTTCTGACACTTCTTTGCAAAAACAAAAGCATGCTGTGACAATCTGAATAAAACATCTGCTATTCAGGACTGAAGTTTCTTTTGAGCTATTTTAAGTAAATTACAGAAATTTTTTCATTTCCACTGCTGCCTGAATCATACTCTAAATCCTAATAGTGATTGTTGTTAATCAGTTGGTGGAATAAAACCAAAATATTTGTAATTTGACTTTTCTTTATTTTAGATTACTTATTTCCAAAGGGTGGTACACCTGGCATATTGGTTTTTTAGGGAGGCATGCTGAGAACTGTGGAAAAATCGTAATTGAGATAATGAAGTACATTCAGTTGAGGATGTTTTTGAGAGTTGACTTCTGACCTAAAGGTATCAAGGGCCAAATATAAATTAATAAAATGCAGCCACATGAATTATACTATTAGTCTCCAAATCTGCACAGTGAGGGAAGAGATCTTACAAGAAAAAAAGGGAAAAAGGTGGATGTTGACATTTGACTTGATTAGTTTCTGTCGTAGAACAGGTACTTCTGAACCATGGACCTGCATATTTCTCCAGGATTAACAGCTTAGTTAACAAAGAGAGCAAAAATAAGAAAGGAAGGGCTTCTCTGTACAAAGGTATAATTTTGAAATAAAGTCTGCAAATAAAAACGTTTGAAACACATGCTGAAAATTTACTTTAGAATGTTTTCCTAACAAGCCCAAATTTATTTACTTGAAATTCTGATTTCAATATGGCCTTACTTCTTACGTGTAATAGTGAAATGTCATCTTCCAGACAGATGTTTGTTTATACAAGTTTCTCAAATATATTTCATGAGAAGTTTGAGAAAACCCTGGAACTTCTGTGCTTATATGTGAGCTTAAGTGCTGTTTCTACCTATCAAAAATGTTTATAATTATTTTAATTTTGGCATATTGGATAAAGTTTACTTTTATGTATACGTTAATTTTTATTAATAGAGTTAATGTTATAAAAACTTTAGTACATTCATGTTTTCTGGTCTTGCAGAAGCACTGCACTACTTTCATGTCACTCTAAAGGTCAGGTAGGCCTTAGTGTTTCATGAAAGCCTGACCACATGTTTTATATCAAATTTTTAAGTTAGTTCCTTTGGGTGGGGAGGCAGCAGTGAAGCAAGGAAATGTTGTCATTACAGTGCATGAATATTTAGACATTGTGAACCTCATGTGGGAGCATCCCAGCATTCTTCCATATATTTGGAATATTCATAAAAGGATTTTTGTATTATTATTATTTTGGTTTCCTAAATGCAAGCTTAATAATAATGTGTAAATTTCAGAGAACTGCTCCATCAGAATTAATCTGTAGAGGTCAAACACAACTGTGGACAGGAGATGGATGTTTGAGGATTGCATTGATGAGCTTACATGAGTAGTCCACAAAAGCCTAGTGTATAGTATTGCAGAACAAACACAATGTTTGTCTTTCAGGATACGTGGGAGAGTAGTTTAAAAATCTGAAAGTACACTTGTGTGTTAATGGGGTGTTTTTTTCTTTAAAGCTATGGACTTCACTGAGATAGCTATTTATGCTGCTATCTCAGCTGAAGCAGTGCTTGAGGGTACTGCACAAATGGTTAGTAACTGCTTCCTATCTATAGCTTTTCAGGGTCCTTTAGTATGGATGAATTTCATGGCAATTCTTAATCACATTTTCTTGGTTGCTGGATCATAGCTTGTAGTCTTTTCCTGCAGGTCTGCTTTGACTTTATAGTTGAAAAGTTTGGATGGGCACAGACTTGCTGCCAGCTACCCAAAAAATGGTCTAAGTAGTTGTTGGTTTTAAGTGATTAAAGAAAAATACATCTTAAAATACATCTTGGTAACTGATGTCTTAACTGGTCAGTAACATAAAAAAAGTCATAACCTTTTGTCTTGAATGCTGACAGTCAATTTCTGATGAAGCAAGAAGTTGAATGGGCAGATAGTTATAAAGAAGGATGTGTCATCATCCACTTTTTGAACTACTAATTGTTGCATTTGTGATGACAGTCAGTACTAAATATTTTAAATAAATCCCAGATAAAGCTAAACTTGAATTTTAAGTGCATCACTTTTATACTGTTTAAGTTCCCTTTTTAAGGTTAAATAGGTGAAAGACATTTATAACTGAAAACATGTTTCCTCTGCCTGAAGTATACATATATCTGTATATGCCTTTGCTCCAAATAATAATCTTGTCATGAAACCCACTGAAAATACCTTCGGTGCTGCTTCTATAAACCGTGCAGTAGTTTTCTCAACGAGAAAGTAAATGAGCTCTTTTGTAATCTTACTTTGTAGCTTCAGCAATGTGAGGCTGCTTCTTCAAAGGCAAGGGTTATTTCTTCTTCTGTACTTGTGGGTTAGGATAAATGAAGAAGCTTTTGTAAAGTTATTTTAATGTAATACCTATCCATGATAGTAAAGCAAGCAGTGAGTGCTGCTGCTAGTATTTCTTAAAAAACTATTTTAGAGATTTTTTTCAGTTCAATTGTTTAACTTTTTATAGTTGTTTGAACTCCTTTGTATGCCCACAAGACTTGTGTTCCATGATTGCCTGTGCTTATTCCTGTTTATAAGTTTCACATTTTTCATAACTTTTTCCCTCCTTCCCTGATTCTTCTGGATGAATAAAAAATTGGTAAATTTAGCTACTCTGATTTTATTTAACAATAATGCATGAAAGTGTAAGTTATTATTGTAACTCCTTCCCAGCTAAATCCCAGTTACCTTTGGGAGGAGATCTCAGAATGTAGTTATGAGCAGTAATTAATCTTACTCAGTTGTGGTGCTGATTAGAGAGGACAGTAAAATACTGACTATCCAGTTCTGAAAAGCCTTCCTCCATTCCTCTTCAAAAGGACTTTTAACAGCTATAGGAAATCGTTCAGTGTTCTGCCAACCCTACATACAAATGACATGATCATTACCTGTGTTACTTAGTGTTCATTACTTGTTTTAAAATGTTACTATTAATGTTCAATATATTTTGTGGTCTCAAAGTCCTGTATGAGGTTAGAGAGATTTGTTCTGACTACCTTGATAGTACATGTAACCAGAATGTTTGAATAATGCAGTAGTGGGAGATGAGTTAATGTCAGCGTAGATTTGGGGTTTTTCCACAGTATGGCTTATTTTTTCCAATAGGTCATATCTTTTAATCTTTTATACTGCCTTATGCATAGAGTGGCTTTCAGTGTGCAAAGTAGTGGTGTAATTGCTGCAGTGATGGTATTTTAAAAATTTTTGCTAAACAATTGCTCCACACAGTCCTGGAGGAAAGATAATATTTCTTAGAGCTGGCAAGCATGAGAATACTAAAAAGTGCTTGAATCAAAAATTGCCAAAATAAATGCCAGAAATTACAAGTAGCCAAAGCATTTTCTGGTGGACTGTTGAAGGGCAAAAGTGAAGGCGTCACCCGCAGCTTCCCCCACAACATTTTGAATTCACATTAAGCGAATGCTATCTGATGACTTTTTGCAGGAAGTGCAATTTGCCTCCCCCCCCCACCCCGGCCCCATCTCTACTTACTACTTTTTCTGTAATAATTACTGAAGCCATAGGTTTAGAGGACTTGGGATGGTGGTCAGTGGGATGCAGGGTATCAGTGTGTAGAGCTGTACGTTCTGAGCACTGGTTTTAATAAGCAGAGAGATGACAGTTCTTGGTAGCCCACAAAACCTGCAGCAGGTTGGGAATAGTCTGCTGGCAGTCAGTGTGCTAACAGGAATCTGAACGTAGTTAAGGCATCTTTATTCACCACCAGGGTCTCTTAAAGACTTAGCACTTCATGTCAAATACTTCTATTCTTTCATGAACCTGGTCTTGGAAGGACCACATACATGTGACTAGATAAAAATTAATTAATTTTGCTAGTTTAATTTTTTAAGAGTGTTTCACAGATAGGAAAACTGATACCAGCTGACCTAATAGCTCTTACTCTTACATCATCCCTCAAGTACTGTATAAAGCTTTATACTGCTTCTAATTTCTCTTGCATGGTATGTCTTGATGAAATCAGACTATTTCTTTTCATATACTAGCATGTTTTGCATAAAGTGCAGTATCTATCTCTGTAATTTGATTCTGATGCATTTTTCTAGATCTATGTAGTGTTATTTTTCTCTTTTTATGGAGGGGTGCCCATGTTTTATGATACTGTTATTCGCAGTCGCTTCTGCACAATAGAATGTATTGTGCCTAGGAGCCTGGGATGAAATGGTTACTCTGAAAACTTGAATGCAAAGGCTTTCTGATCAAATGTGGTTTGCATGGAACGGTGTCTTTCCTCAAGTCACTGGTGGCAAGCTGGAATTCTCATAAAGGAATGCTTCTCCTTTATGTGTGTTATGCTTTCACACTGCTATATGAATGGGTCTGTAATTTGTAAGTCAGTTTTTAAGCAAATACTGAAGATGCCCCTTTTCCTTTACCCAGACCCATATCATACGGAAATGAGCTCACTGCATTTTTACTCTGACAGTATATAATTTCTAATTACATTTCGTAAGAAGTATGCACTACTATAAATATGAAACTTAAATACATTGTTATAAGTGAGATGTGAAAGCAGCAAAGATTTAAAATAAAATCTGAGGAATCCACTGAAGATGATAAGAAACAATGGTATATATTTATACTTGCTGTCCTGTATTAGCTTTCTTGTTTTGTTATCAGGGCCCTGGTTGGTTATTATGGGAAAATATTTTTATTGCTTGCTAACTGCATAGTTGTTTTTTTTTTTAATTTCAAAAGTTGTCTCACTAAACACTCTCTTCCTCATCTGGTAAGATTCCTGTACTTATTTTCTCTTTATTCGGTAGATTTTAAAAAAGACAAAACAGGAGTTACTGAGGCTGTATCATTTTTAGCTATATGCTTACAAAAGTTTTGAATGCCTTTTCCTGTAATTTTTTTTTTTGTCATGGTAGCTTGTTGTTGTCTTAAAAAAACAAACATTTGCAATAGTAGCTGCCATTGTTAAAGTGGGTGTAGTTACTGTATGGTTGGCCTGTGGTTAGATTAGCTGACAGATATCACCAAAATGTCTCCTTGTTCAAAAGAGTCAGCCCTGTTCAGCACAGAGCACTCTATACCTGCAAAGCCACTGCATGTGTGAGCATTAGGGAACTGCAGAACCTAAATCTGGATCCTCATGGTGAGAGCCAGTTCCCCTGTGGCTCTCTGCTGATAGAAGGTAACGTTGTTCAATATGTATCTACCGTAAGTGGTTCAGGGTTGCTACGGTTGTATTTTTTCACCCAGCAGTTACTCAGAATAGGCTTGCAAGGAAGTTTTTATTATATTTCTGCACCCTAGGAAATTTTTTGTGACAGTCAGAAATCTCTGTGGAAACATCTAGCTCACTTTAGCCTTTGAGCAAAATTCAGTGTATGCATGTGCTTCAGAGCACAAGGCCCTTCTGAATGAGTCTCTGACTGTCAGTCATAATAAGACATAATAAGTTCAGTGCTTGTTCAGTATAGCTTACTGTTTCTATATCATAATGTCATACTAATGATATAAATTCCCAATATAACTTGAATTGATAAATATATAGACAAGAAATACAAAAAGAGGAAGAAAATTAAAGCTTAAACTTTAAAAAAATAGTACCAAATAATGAAACATAAATTAAAAAAAAAACAAATTAGGATGCTTAGAATACCAGGGGCTTGCTTCATGACTCCTAATTGCTACTTCAGTACAACTAATCAATAACAATAATAATTGGTTGTAATTGTCAGCAGTGTATGCTAAGAAACAAATATAACCCTGGTGAGAAATAATGATTATCATGAAAGCATGTCAGTCAGATCATTCTTCACAAAAGAGCAGGAGGAGACCTGTTAAATTTCTTTGTGCATCTCTGGTCTCCTTCTGTGACGCCAAACTAACCAGTCATTAAGACCTAAAATTTGTAGAAGATGTTATGTTTCTTTTCTAGAAATAACATATGTATAAGCCTTCAGTTTTTTACATTTGCTTTCTTTCATTGTTTATTTTTATGACCATATTTTGCTGAGAGAACTTTCCACCAGTAATCTCTGAACATTTGGTGTCTGCTGCTAATTCTGCCATTTTGAACAGGGCCAAGACATTCTAAGTTTTTTCTCATTTATAACTACTACAGAAATCATTTAGTATGTTGTAGCTTTTAAATTTTATGTACCTTATCCTGTCCAAGCTACTTGTTTGTATGCTATATTATTTCCACCATTCTCATTGAAGGTGGAGAAAGTAGTGTGCAGGTTTATCTGCTTAGCCCTAGTATTTTAAGCTGATTGAAAACATAATTTTTTAGTATGAAATATCTGATGTTCTCTACTGGAGACAAGGGAGTAAAATTGGCTAAAAAACTCTTAATCCCATGAATTATGTGTGGAGATGCTTTACTCTTCTCTGACAGTCACCTAATATATAATAAGGAATTTTATCTTTAAAAATAGAACAGACACTTGAAACAGTAGGATATGTACCTGACATATTGACATATAAAAATCATCTCCAATCAGAACTTTGTTTTAGGACTTGTATTTTGGGTTTTACCCTACCTTTAATTCTCATCTTTCTGTTAATGGCTCCGGACTTCTGCATCAGCAAGGGCCGTATCTGCTCTGGCCTGATTCTTTCTATGTGTTGGCCAATCACATTTCAACTAGTACTCCTAATTTGAGCTAGGACAGCAAAATATCAATTTGGTGCCTAAGTGATCAAACTTCATTCTAGAAGTGAAGTATTTGATTCTGTTAAAAGGGAAGTTGACTTACATGATACATAACAAGTGAAAACTTGTTCTTACACTTCAGTAAGAGCTAGAGGATGGCTCTGGTGGGGTAGCCTGGGGGAAAGAATCCCTAACACCTATGCTTGAGATCCTATAACCTGATGCAGATGAGCTAATCATGTAGCTGACTGTCAGTGACCACTCCTGTTCAGTCTTTGTAAGGACTTTACTGCTGGTTTTGAAGTAAGGCCCAGTGCTGTGTTGCACCGTGATGGGGACAGGACTTGCATATTCTCTTCAGCTGGTGTAACATGAACTGGGCATATTGGGTTCTGCTCTCCACTAGGATGCTGAAGTTTGTCATACAGTAATAAATATATGGACCTTTATCATCTCACTTTGGGTATATTAAGCAAAACTCAAATAAACTGTACAATTATTATTACCCTGAGGTCTATTGTATCAAGATAAATTATCTATCTCCTGTAAGTTCTAGAAATTCTGCTCAAAATGGCATAAACTTTAAGGGTTTTAGAGATAAAGTACCAAATTCTTTCTGTAAAGCATTTATTATGAAAGTGAAGAGTCAGAGAGATCATGTGATGTTACTGCTGTTTTTCACATCTTGAAAACACCTATCCATCTGGACTGTGACTGGGTGACCTAATAATGATAGAAAGAATTAGAGAGCCCTAGGAACTTTCTGTAATACTGATGTAAGATGTCTGATAGCTTTTTTAGGAAATACACAGGAAAGAAGCCCATTTAATTAGCTCTGTAGCAAGCATCTGTTGTAAACAGAGGCTGTTGCTTCTTGTTTTGTAGGAGGACTCATTTTCAGTGCCTACTGAGTAATGTATTTCAAAGGATTAGCTAGATGGTTTCAGAGCAAGAAATAAAACATGTTTTACATAGGTGAATTTGAACTTCATAGGAGCTAGAAAATCTGTGCAGGAAGTTTACCTCTGTATGTTTTGACATCCATCTTTGGAGTTTTGAGCCTTCATCACTGAGGCTCACAGGAAGAATGATCCTTCTTGACCAGG
This sequence comes from Eopsaltria australis, assembly GCA_034509425.1. NCBI lineage: Eukaryota > Metazoa > Chordata > Aves > Passeriformes > Petroicidae > Eopsaltria > Eopsaltria australis. The sequence goes on from JAVTVJ010000794.1 coordinate 823,298, forward strand.
GCCTGTGAGGTTTCACTGAAGGGGATGGCTCAGTCTGTGGAGTTACAGCTTTGTTGTGAATGTTGTCCTGTTAGCAGTGAAATACTCTCTTTGGCAATTGCACCTTTTGACATCCCAGCCTTCAAGGGAGTACTCTTAACAGAATAATACAACTAAATTTCACACTTATATAACATTCAGCTAAAGTCTCTAACTATTTTAGGCCAGATACCTTTGTCTCTAGGAAGTAGCACGTTCAATTCTGTTGTTCAGTGACAGTTGCTGCCATTTATTACCAGGTTGAGAATGTTCCCTGTGAAGTTTTTCATAGTGCCATACCTGATCGTTTGCTTTGTTAGAATGGACACATGGTTAGATGATAGATGTCAGCAGTAGTAAATCAGCAGGAGAAGGAGGCTTGACAGGAGGACAGACCATGGCTTGTCCATCTTGCTCTGTTTTTTATTTACTGATCTTGATTTCATTAGAAGTGCTTAATGGCAAAAGAGAAACTGTGAGCACTACTGGAACTGTTCGTGGCAATAAGTTACCCAAAATACTAATAGCTGACCTCCTCAGTTCAGGGAATGGCTAACACTTTTGTCCCTGATCCTCACTGAGCACTGCTCCCTGGCATGCCTCCTGGCTGGCCAGCTGACTAGCCTGGTGTTCCTGGGACCTGTTGAGGCTTGGGTTGCATTTAGCTGGCTTAATGCAACACATTAATTCTTGCTTAAGATCCTCAAAATGAGATCTTTATACCCCAGCTAAGGTCACTTCCACTTTTGATTGTTACAATAGATGGCATTTGTATTGAACAGATTATATAATGTCTGCTGTTATTCATTCTCATCCAGTGCTCTTCCATCAAACCTGTTACTAGCTGCATTGATTGTTCTGGCATAGCTGCTTTGTGACCGCTTTTGTTCCTAATGTTTCTTGTGGTTCCTCATGGTTTGACCACTGCTCATATGCAAGTTACTTTTGCTAAATTGCTTCAGACAAATGTTTAAAAGAAAAAAGAAAACACCCAAACAACTCAGCAGCTAGTAACTTTTCTCCTTGCTATGATTGGGTATTTGTGGATATAGCAAATAGAATTTCCTTTTCTTGGTGAATTGACTTCTGTTTCAGAACTTGTCTTTTTCCTGTCTTCCTGCTGCCAATAAAATACGGTACAGCCTGGCTATTTGATAAAGCTTTTTACCCAAATAAGATAGCAGAGAAGCCAAGACATCTAACTGTTGAGAAGTACAATAAAATGCACAATTGGCAAATGAACAGTTGAACTTTCATATAACATTATGTATCTTTGTAAGAAAAATACTTGCAGAGAATTAGTACTGAATTCACTAAGTTATTTAGAAGTAAAGTTTGCTTGTGTACCTCACCATAGTTCATTAAAATAGCATGTGTACTCCATACCTCATTATAAAATACTGAGTCATTGATCCATAGAAAACAAGTTATTAATAATCTAGCTACACAATTGCTTTTTGCAAATCTTCAAAATTTAGACACAGAAATGAAGGACATTTTGCCTTCTCTGTTGCATAAAATGTTGCAGTAGATTGTTTCTATGCAGTGCGTTAATTTTACTGTATTCAGTTTTGTAGTTCATGAAGCAGATAATCCAAAGTGAATAATGCAGTTATTAAGGTGCAGATCAGTGAACTTATGCATTAAACTCCAGTATTCATCACACTGTTGACCTTGCTCAGTACTCCAGAACTCAGTTTAGACCCATTTCTTTGCAACTGAATTAATACAGGAACTGGTGTCTGTTGGTTTGGAAATACCAATACAAAGAATTCTGAAGATACTTGGGCCTTAAGGAGGAGGGAGGCAAAGTTAAAAAGTTAGAATTTATCAGAAAAAAATGTCTTCTATCTTTTTTTGTTTGATTCATGAGAAGCTGAAACATTTAAGAGCAAAATCTTTGCTTCCTGATGAAGCAGAAGGGTGGGCTGTTGAGAAATGTAAGGCTCCCCTGGCCCAAGCATGTTCTATGAAGTTTGTTTTTAGCTTGCTCATTAGCTTTGTACTGAGTCAAATAAAACATCACCTGGGAGTCACTTAAGTACATGGCTGTCACAAATAGATGCTGCTCTATGAAGGTCAGAATAGTCTGTACACTGCAGGATGAAGTCCTTGGTGGAATATGCTCTGGATTTCTTGGTTTTATTTTATGCTGAGGTACAGTGATCTAGAGACTGGCAATCTAGACATTGCTGTGTAGAAAAACCTCAGATTGCCTGGAATAGATGAGGGAGTTTGCTTAAGATCTAAAAAACAAAACAAACAATAAAACCCCAAATCCTGTAGGTTCAGGGTCACAAGGTAAGGGTATCTTGCTGTATGTAGGAGTTTGCTGCAGTCACAGGAAAAATATTGTTTACACAGACCCAGCAGATAAGAATATTCTAATGAATATTTTAACCAAGGCTTGAGTTAAAATGTGAAGTTGTTTTGATCACTTAAGAAGTTGTGTTCTATAAATAAAAAGAAATATATATAGATATGCATGCAACTTAAATTCTGCATAAGACAACTGATTTACTAAGCAAAAGCTTTCAGACACAGTTGGTCTTTCCCACCTGCGTGTAGAGAAAGCACAAGAGTTCTTTGTGCGGGCAAGAGTAGATCGGTTTAGCTGTCACATGAGAGGAAGATAGCTGCTTCTGCTTTTTAGAGAACAAGCAGAGATTGTGAAGCCTCTACTGTTGTATTACATTGTTCATGAATTCAAGTCCAAGGGCCTTTAAAAGACTTTTTATATCAGTTGGGAAGTTAATCATGGTTATATGAACAAATGAAATACTGTGTCATTCTTTCACTGCTAGTGTGGTGTTTTCTGTCTAGTATATGAAGTGTTCGTGCAACTGAGATGGTTTATGCCATGACATAACTAATATAAAAAAAAGAGTAATTATGTTTTAACTTGTACCTGTATTACTTTACAGCTGTGCTGTTCTTATCAAATATATTTTGTCTATGAACAGATTTTTTTGACTGAGGAAAAAATTTAAAATTGACTCTTTTTATACAGTAGTTTCTTCTGCATTTGAAACTTTCAGGCACGTTTTTCATTTGGAATCTACCTACTGCTACAACACCTTTGATTTTCATTAATTGTCGCTACTTTTGGCTCTGTTTCTAGAAGGCAATGTTACGGAATTCAGTGCTGGGACAAAAATTATTCTTATGTCGCTTGCAGTACTTTTAGAATTAAGCAAGCATTAATGCTTAACCTCTGAAAAAATATTCATTCTTAGGTGGATTGTGTTTCTACTTACAAACATTTTTAAGTCCTTAATCACTAGAATCATGCAGTTCCGCATATCTAAAATCAGTTATTAGCAGTAGGTTTAGATGGTAGCTTGAAAGAAAATACATTTTCTTTACAGTGTCCATCTGCTTATTACGTTTCAGCACTGAACAGGAAGAATTATTTCCTGCCTTAGAATCCTTTGTTTCCTTTGTCTCTACTATGAGAGAAGAAAAAAAATAACAGTACTCTCCTTCTGACCTGCAGAAACTTTTCATTTTCTTTGAAGTACAGATTTGTGATAAATGACCTTAGTAATACAATGCTGCTGAAGATAGGAATTCTAATTTTAACATCATTTTATTGCCATGAATATTGCAGGGAATATATTTTTAGGTCATCATACAGTACATAAATGCAGTTGTGACTGTATGGTTAAATGTTTTAAAAGCTGAGATTGCATGGAAGAAAGTGGTGGTTGTAGCTAAATTATTATATAGTCTTCCTCTTTACGTTGTGATTTTATTTTTGGAATAAAATCTCATTCTGACAGTTGGCTTAATCAAGCTTGCATATTTTTAAAGAGCACTGGCTTCAAGAAGATGGGTGGGGATCATGTGCTGCTGCTTAAAAATGTGGTTTTCTTGGTGATTTAGCAGATAGCTCAACAGCATCAGGAAATCTTCCAGACTGTTCATATTTCTTTTTCAGTGTCTGACAGTATTTTTTACTTTTTTGTTGTTGCCAGCAATCACAAGGAACTACTTTGCTGTAGGTCAAAAAGTACAAGCCCAGATGGATTAAATTTTCATTGCACAGATAAGAACTTGCTGTGAATTTCGCTCTTATTATAGCTGACTTTAGGAGCGCTGAAGTCATTAGTCACTTGGAAAAAACTCACAAAGTCACTAGCCTTAATTTTGTGACTTCTGTGTCTAGTTTGAATATACTTTAGGCCAGGTTGGATGGGGTAACCTGGTGTAGTGGGAGGTGTCCCTGCCTGCAGTGAGAGGGTTGGAAGTCAATGATCTTTAAGGGCTCTTTCAACCCAGGCCATTTTATTATTCTCTGATATTTAATGTGTATTAGTTTAGCAGTTCTCTTTTTTTTGAGCAGAGTTAATATATGAAGAGGCACTAGGTATATAGTTTGATGCTTGTGCATCCTATGATTATGGAAAATTTTCATCTTTAATTTTTATTAATTTTGTAAATTATTTAAAAGTGGAGACTGAAAACTTTGAATTGCCAAGGAATGCATGAACCATTGCAAAGCTTGTGAAACCTTCGATGAATGGCATGACATAGAGAGTGATTTTTGTATTGGTTTTATATTTGCCAAGATCTTTGTTTTTACTGGGTGTTCAGTGCTACAAGCACTTTTAAAGAAATACTCCACTGCACAGGTATTCTGCTTCAAATGGCAGAATAACAGATTAGTTGTAACTCTTAAAAGGCTTCTTGCAGTCTGGTGGAAATAATGTTTTAGCAGCTGCATTGAAAGAGAGGAGAGTAGGGTGGCACAAAGTTTAAGAATGCTGTGGCATTACAGTTTAACTGAAATTAATTGTGTTTATGACTTTTTTTTCTTTGCTGTAGTCGTGACATGGAGAATAAAGAAACCCTTAGGGGGTTGCAGAAGATGGATGACCGCCCAGAAGAGCGCATGATCAGGGAGAAACTCAAGGCAACGTGTATGCCAGCCTGGAAGCATGAATGGCTGGAAAGAAGAAGCAGGAGAGGCCCTGTGGTAAGTGGCACTGATGGGAGGACAGTGTCTGTAACAGCTATTACAAATAAAAACCACTTACATTTCTTTCTATTAAAAACCACTTTCTCTGTCTTAATGATGGTGCTCCTGTCCGTTTCCTGCGCGGTGTTTAACAGGACAGCGTGGCTGACTTTGTGAAATGTGCCGCGATTGCTGCTGTTTATTTTTAAGCAAAGGGGTTCTTGCGGTGCGGCTCTGCGAGCGGCCGCGCATGGCTGCGGCACGGCTGCCCTCCTGCGGCAGCGGCCGAGGGAGCGCCTGCTCAGGGGAAAGCCTGCTCAAACCGGGAACAAACCGAAACTCGGCCAGCTCTCAGCTCTGCTGGAGTCTGCATGACAGTGTTCTGGTAGCCTTTTGGGTTTTGCTTTGGCATAAATGGCTTGGAAGTGCTTTTAAGAAATGCAAGTAGATCAAACCTGAAATATTTTAAGAGTAGTTCCAATTCGATTCAGTATAATGCTGGTTAATTAATAGGCATTACTTTACCTATAAACGCAGTTGCATTGGTTGATGTGACTCCCATGTGCAGCTAATGTAAACTTAAGATCATCTGATGCAGTAGGCAAGTATTTGGCAACAGCTTTTCTAGAACAGAAGTAAGAAGGTTTTGTTGGTTCTGCTGTGAGAAATAACATTGAAAATACTTACAAGTGCCCCAAACCCCAATACCTCAAAGGGTCAAATAACACTATTTTAACTTAAAAATATTAAATGCTTTTGGGTTACTGAACAGCTTGAAATTATCTCCTTGCTCAGCCCACCTCCCTTGAGGTTTCTGGGTGTGTTAATACAACATTTGATGATCCAGATTCTCAGTTACTATAATTTGACATTTTTAATGTTTTCAAGTACAAATAGCTGGTAACAGTAGCTTGTCATAGGTATTTCAGCTTATTCATAGGGTATATGAATTTGCATTCTGATCTTCCAGGAAAGGAGAATGATTACCATAATTGGTAGGAGTGGAAAAAAAGGCTTTCATTGCTCTTTATACTTTTATCCTGTTCAGTTTCGTAACTGGGCACTGAGTCTAGGTGTCTCTTCCTGCCCTGAGGAGGGAAAGCTCATTTCAGTTTATGTCTTAAAGAGACTTCTGAAACTTTCTAGGAGAGATCTGCTCTGTTTAGCTGAAGTGTTGCTTGGAGCTTCCTTCCGGTGTTAAGTCAAGCCTCTGAGATGCTGAGAAAAGTAGAACTAAAACTGAATCTTCCCAATGTGACTGTTTTAAATCCGATTCCCAGGGACATTACTCTTCTTATGCGTTACGCAGGTCTGACAGGCAGAAAGCTGAAAGTTGCCTTGAAATATTCCAATCGTGAGTGTCAAAATTAAAGTGTTCTTGCAACAAAGCACTGTTGTGTATGTACTCCCTTTGCTTAAGCACCCCCTCTGTCCATACTGTGCAGCACCGTGCACAATGGTTACCTCAGATACCAGATGCGGTGTCGCTATTTTACTTGTATGGCATAAAAAAACCTGGGTGTGGTTTTTACAAAGAATGGCACACCTAATTTTGCTGGATTACCTCCATGTCTGAAGTCTTTATTTTGCAAAAATGTTGTGTTAAACGAATTGTAGCCCTAGTATTTTTCAGCTGGTACTGTGTAGAATCGATGGATCCAGTATTATAGCTCTTAATAAGCACAGTACTTGTAGAGAAGAAAATTCTTTTGGCTTCTACTATCTAGATGGGGAAACTGCTATTCTTTGAGGTATCAGGAATGATAATTATAGAAGTACTTTGAGGATCAAATCAGTTGCTGCCAGAACTAACGTAAGCTGCGAAAATGGACAGGAAGCAAGGTTCCTTTGTGTTGCATACAGATCAGTAAGCTAATCCCTCTTAGCTGTTAGTAGTATGGCCTAAGGAATATTTGGATATCTGTATAATGGCTTAATTACAGCAAGAAGTCTTGATTAATCTGCTTTGTTTAATGTAAAATTACCAATTAATAATTTTAACATGTGGTTTAATTCTCACAAGGTGGTGAAACCTATTCCTGGAAAATTAGATGGATCAGAAATGAACAAACTCTGTCTAGATCCTCAAGCTGAAGGACAAAACACTGCTTCTTCACCTATACAGAAAGGAAGACGTAGTCCTTCTCCCAGCAGTTCCTCTTCATCATCTGCTAGGACAGTTAAATCTGAGTCACCAGGTGTTAGAAGAAAAAGGGTATCTCCAGTGCCTGTAAGTTGCAAGCTGTGATGCAATTTTCAATTTGGCTTTATTCTACAATCTTGCTTATAGGGGCAGTTGGTCCTCTCCCTGTAGAGCAAGATGCTGATATAAAGATGTTATTACAGGGTATCACTTGAGTGACATACATATCTCATGTGATATTTCTCATGTGTGTTTTCTTTTTCCTTCAGTCCTGCTTTCATTTGTTATTGCTAGGAAATAAATGAAGAAATATAGATAGTCAATTATGAATTCATGTGTGTTCTCTTAGCTTGATTAACATGAAGAATGGCTGGTAGTTTTGTTTGGTTGTTTTTTTGTTGGTGGGTTTTTTTTTTTTTTGGGTTTTCTTCTTTTTCTTTTTTCTCCTTTTTTTTCTTTTTTCTTTTTTTCTTTTTTTCAACTGTAGCCAGTGTCTCCTGCCTGTCAGTTCTCTAGGCAGGTATATTTCATTACGGATAGGGACATGGATGAGATTAAAATTCCTATAGAAAAGTCTTACTCGTATGCTGTTGTGATCCTGTATTTCAGAACTGATCTTTATGTACAGATTAGGGAAGACTTATGTATGTACATTGTTAGAAGTCTAAAATCACTATCACTGTGTTCTAGAGAACATCTAGAATAGAATGTTTTGAGCAAGAGTAACTGGCTTAATTAAAGAAGATCAAGAGTATGGTTTGAGCAATGATATCTAACACACTATCTTTGTTGTAAAAATGCTCATCAACAGTACAATTCACAGTGCATTTCACAGTGCGATTAGAGGAAAATTAAGATCTAATTGGTTTTATTTTCCCATTGTTCTAAACAAGTTTTTCCAGAATCAGTGAAAATATGTACTGCCTGAAAATATGTATTTTTCTGAACTAGAGACAGGTATCACAAGTTACAGCACAGCAACACTGGGCCTTTCCTCTTGACAAGAGAAATTGGAAGGTTAAAAGAAAGAAAACAACCATTTTTACTTGGTTGGAGTTTTTTGTTCTATATTAACTTTTCACATTAAAAACATTAAAAATCCATTTTATATTTTATTTATATAATGGACAGCGAATTCATTATTACTTTCATCCTAACATGAAACTCAGTGCATATAAATAAAAGCAGAAGATCTGAAATGGGATGGAACCATTAATGCATCTCGTAATGTTAGAAATGTGAAGAATTTAAATGAAGACAATCTTCCTAAGAGGTTTGGGCCATTGACTTTTTTTGATTAAGGGGAAACCATATTAAAAAAACCCAAAAACATCCTCATCTAAGAGTTGCTTTCATGGTGGAAAAGGGAGAAAGCTGTATCTTTTTTTCCTTTTCTTTGGAATTTTCTTAAACTTTTGATCTTTGTTGAATTTGTATTCCCTTTTGTAAACTGTAGTCATAGCATTTTTTCATTTATTAAATATATCAGTGTTACAGCCTTATATAATTCCTTTACTGAGTAATAAGTCTCTGATTATCTTTGGATTGAATTCTATTTGATAATTCAGCAATAATATGGTAAAGCAACCAATGATGACATGAAAATAAGAAGCAATTTGAAAGACTCCTTTTGTGTCCCAATGTCAGACAAGTTTCAGCTACAGAATTTCAGTTTTCTTCTGCCCTTCAGTTCTGGGCATGGGAGAAAAGTAATCCTTTTAAATCATGTAGTCTAAGAGATTGTAGTAGTTCCAGATTTTGGGGACTCTTAACTCTGTAAATAATAAACAAACCATACCTATTTAAACATTTTTCTGTCCTTTGAATGCTTTGAATGCCCTTGTGTAGTTTCAGAGCGGACGGATAACACCACCTCGACGAGCCCCGTCTCCAGATGGCTTCTCTCCATACAGCCCTGAGGAGACAAACCGCCGTGTCAACAAAGTGATGCGAGCCAGGCTCTACTTGCTGCAGCAGATAGGACCCAACTCTTTCTTAATTGGAGGCGACAGCCCTGATAATAAATACAGAGTGTTTATTGGGCCTCAGGTGGGGAACATTTTTGTCCTGTCTATAGCTTTTATCAAATCATAGTTAATCCTGGAAAACTGTTCAAAGCTAGATTAGATCAATTGATGATCACTGTTCTGTAATGCTTAAAGGTTGTAATCTGTATTCATATCATACCAAAATCAGTTTGTAATTTGTAAATTACGTTTTTTTACAGTTTCCCTTTGTTTAAAGAAAAAAAGACTCATTCCTAGAAGTGCCTCTGAATTATGTCCTACATATTCTTGGCTAAAATTTGGCCACTTAATTCCTCTGTTCATAGGATGTATATAAATGAAAAACACATGACATAATTCCCTTAATAGTGTGGTAATTTCATTAATACCCATAATGAGATCCTTTTCATAGGCTTTCTTGGTACTAATGTGATGAAGTATTGGGATACATCCAGTTTAGGTAAACAGAAGCATCTCATTTAAGCTTGATTGATGTCATGTTGTGGATTTGTGATTATATGCATAAATTTCTTCCAGTATGAAGCTTAGAAATAGCTTCAGTTGATATGAATAAGGAAGTGGGGGGGAGAAAATAAATTGAAAACTGGTGTCATAATTTTATGCTTTCATGTATGCATTTCTGAATATTTTAGGAATTCTCTTTTTTTGTAAGGCTAAGCAAGAGGACATTTATGCCTATATATGAAATACTTTTTTTGTTGGAGGCTGGGTGTGTTCTGTGTTCTATGATACACTTAAATGTGGAAAAATCACCAAGTCAGTAGAGCCTCAGCATATACTTTTCTTTCTAGACTTGCAGCTGTGGCCGTGGGACATTTTGCATTCATCTGCTGTTTGTTATGCTGAGGGTCTTTCAGCTTGAACCCTCAGACCCAATGCTCTGGAGAAAGACGCTGAAGAACTTTGAGGTAATCAATTTCTAATAGGTCTAATGACGATCTAGATACACTCCATAATGTCTTCAGGACACTAATTTAAAAATGCTGGAAAGTGTTAGATTTCAAAGCAACAAAGAATATAATTATGTCTTTAATTCAGTCTCAGGAGTTCTGTAAGTGGAAAAAATTACCTGCAAATATAAGACATAACTGCATAAATAGTAGAGAGCTGTAGTTAAGTGAGTGATTCAACTCTTGGGATTTTCTATTAAAATTTATAGATCTGTCTCACTGATTTACTAAAAGGAAGAAAGAATGTGGGTATTTTGAAGTAATTGTGTGTATCCTTAGAGCAGTTATTTGTTTTCAGTAAGCAGATAAGTTTTTGGTATAAAATGTTTCTTGTGATCTTTTTAGTAGTAAGACTTCTGAAATTGCTGCTGCTACTGCTAATGCACTATTGTGAAGGTGAATAGGTTTTTCCTTTTAGTACTTGTTTACACTTCAGTAATATGACTTTTAATTAGAAGCTATTCATAGCATAAATACTACTGTTGCTATCTTTTTCTGATGTTAGGTTGAGAGTTTGTTCCAGAAATATCACAGTAGGCGTAGCTCGAGGATCAAAGCTCCATCTCGTAACACCATCCAGAAGTTTGTCTCACGCATGTCAAATTCTCATACATTGTCATCATCTAGTACTTCTACATCTAGTTCAGAAAACAGGTTAGTATTTTTAAAGGAATTACAAGCTTTATTCTGTAGTTTCAGAATCACCTACATTCTTTTTGTTCAAAGCTGCTTTCATTTCAAGCCAGGTTAAGTGTCTGCATTTGCAATCAATCAAGTCAAGCATACATTAGTCTCTGTGGTACCAAGCGGGCATATTTGTTTTATAACTTGTGTTTGGAAAATGTTAAGTAGAGTTGTAAAAGGAATTTTTTTGACCCTATATGAATTTTGTGAAACAAACTTTTGAAATCTTGAGTGCAAGACTGAAGCTTATGTCTACTTTGGAAGCCTATTGTGTACATTTTTTCAAATACAGCACTTGTGCAAATGTTAACAAAAGAATAAACATGGTTTTTCTTTGTATCCTGTCTTGCTTTGGAGAAAAGCTTCTGACTCTGACAATACACTGTAAAATGTTTAGGTAAATGCACTCTATATAAACACATACATAAATATAAAAACAGAAGCAAGCACATGTTTTTAAAATTACTTCATTAAAAATGGGTGATTAAATTAAGATAACTATTAACATATTAGTTATGCCTTGTCTATGAATTGATGCCTTGTCTATGAATTTCAAGTGATGTGTTACTCTTTCATATTTTTTCCCTGACTACTTCTACTTGAGTTCTTTTGTTTGTTCTTCTCCATGGTTTTGAAAAGATACTGATTAATTTTTAAACACATAATTTGTGCTTGCATTATTTAGTGAGTAAACTGTACATCATTTAGAGAGGTCAAACCAAAGAAGGCAACTCTAATTGAGGCTTTGTTTTGTGTGAAGTGGAATCTAACTTAAGGAGTACCTTGATATTTGTGATAATGAGCATATGGTAAGATGAATATATTCGGACAGGTTTATAATTCTGATATACAGACTGTGACCTTAATTTCACTTCATCTTTTACTTATTTTTCCAAATTTTGTCATTGTAAATAAGTTGCATAAACAAAGTTTTTAAATACATAATTACTCTGGAACTACTTATCTGGCAAGCCAGTTCCTTTTATGTAGATACTTTGTGTAGGAATTTCTTTTTCCTTAGGATTGTGAACTTTGCTGCAATAGTTATCACTTCTATCACTTTTACCACAATAGATATCACTTACATCACATAAGTTTTTCAGTTGTTTGCCAGTACACCTGGCGATACTGATTCCCCCTGCAATACCGATTCAATGAGAAGCTGCTGTTTTGTCTAAATTTGTACGGTATAGGTATTGAATACTGAGCATCAGATTCATTTGAGATAGAAGTTTACTCATTCTGATAATTCCTGTGACTTGCAGTTATGCTGTGCTTACTGCTAATTCTCCAAAAATAAGTTTCTAATTAATATATATAGATATATATATTTGTGTGGAAAATTATTTTTCATTGTAAGCTTAATTTCGTGGGTTTTTATCAAGGAATAAATAGCTTTGCAAGCATTTTCAGAGAAACAGAAAGGAATACATGTGTATAGAAATGTACAAGTTAATTTTATTTTTAAAATATATTGTTGGTGAACAAATGCATGGTGCCTGTAAAGATTTAGATGCACACCAACAATAGCTTAAATTTTTTGCAACGAGTAATTAGAGTTTTGCACATTTAAACAATATTGCAGAAGATTAAAAATCTGTGCTTTTCATTGCATGTTTAAGTTAAGAAGAACGTTTTGTGTAAATCTCTGGTTATATCCATTTAAAAATTAAAGCAGAGAAAAAGAAAATAGAAACAGCAAGCAAAAAATGGAAAATAGGTTTTTTTAAAACATCTATGTGTGACATGTATGTTAGTGTTCATGTGAATCTGTTCCATCAATTTCTGTTAGTGGCAGAAAATTCTTGAGTAGTTGTTTCTTGAGTATTACTATGTTCATCAAAGAGTATTTACAGGTTCCTGTAAAGGGCTAAAGACTGCCTTGTGACTCCATACTCTGAAAGGAATGTGATACAAAACAATGTGGTTAGCTTTCAAAATACAAAAATTCCTTGGTTTTTCAAACCAAAATGATAAATTAAAAAGTGAAGGTTAGTTTGTTTAAAGAAGCCTTAGGGAAAAAAATGTTAAGTGCCCAAAGCTGGGCCTTTCAATCTCTAATTGGTATCTGACCTAGTTTGAAAAGATGTCATGCGTTTTGTGACTTTCCCTTTCATTTCAACAAAGTGTTGTCTGTACTCAGTGCTTCTAAAAATCTGGTTGCTTACTTATTCAGACCAAGGTTTAGGAGAATGATTCATGAATAGCCTATAGTTATCCAGAAGTGACTGTTCCAAACTGGAAGTTAATCTTTTTGCACTGTTAAAACCTCTTCTGAATTCTGATATGCCTCTTCTACAATCACAAATGTCTCTTTTTATAGTATGAAGGATGAAGAAGAACAGATGTGCCCCATTTGTTTGTTAGGCATGCTGGATGAAGAGAGTCTAACTGTGTGTGAAGATGGCTGCCGGAACAAATTGCACCACCACTGCATGTCAATATGTATGTTCTCTTTGTTTTGTCACAATCTGGTGACTCTAAATCTGCAAAAGTATTATAGCTTAGTATGTTTTGGATTGTTTGTTTTATGTTCAATAAAAAAACCACAAATCTGATTATAAATGATGGTTGGTAATGCTTGAGAATTTGTTATCATTCAGATACTATTGATACACCTTATTTTATCAGTTATTCACAAATCAAGTTTGTCATTCAGTGCTCTGATAGAAAAGTTACCTGCAGGTCTGAAGGTTTAAGCTTCTCTTACCTGAGTGAAAAGATTATGTCCAATTAGAACAAGGTTAGGAGCAGACTTTCAGCTCCCAGTGAGTCATCATTAGAATGCATGAAAGTTATATACTGTTAGCTACGATTATATAATGAATTATGAAGTATGTTTATATAATACATCAAATAAAGTATATAAATATTTACAGTTTGCATTAACAAATAAAATTTTCCTATATTTGAGGTACAAAAGGATGTGTATTTCAGTTCATAATTTAAAATATTAATTGTAGTACTAAAGTTAAGCATTTCTTCATGCAGAAAAAGAAAATGTTTAAGCACTCGTATTTTAATGCCCAGGCTGTTGAAAGTGGCTCAGTTCAGAAGTTCTAATGTTCTTCAGTAAAACTTAGAAATAGTTATGCCATCTTCTGTTTTTGTGCTCTGTAAAACTTAAGTGCATATGATCGTGTTGCTGTATTCCAGGGGCAGAAGAATGCAGGAGAAACAGAGAGCCGCTCATCTGTCCACTTTGTAGATCTAAATGGAGATCTCATGATTTCTATAGGTGAGAATTCAGTTGGTGTATAATAGACTACTTGTTTCTGAATCTTTAATTGATATTTCTGAATATGCTGGAGTATCTACCTCAGATGTTTAATTTGTTAATCTGTGTTGTTCTTGATCTGTAGTCATGAATTGCCAAGCCCTGTGGATTCTTCTGTTCTCCGTGTGGTTCAGCAACAATCTCAGCAGCAGTCTGCAGTTGGATCACAGAGAAGAACTCAAGATAGCAATTTTAACCTTACTCATTATGGAGTCCAGCAGATCCCTTCTGCATATAAAGATTCAGCTGAGCCATGGATTCAGGTAATTCTATTTTGTAAAAGACCTAATAGCCTTTAGAGTGTAGAAGCAGGTTCAGCTGAACATGGGTCACACACTTAAAAATGAGAGAACTTGTGCTTCCTTTGTTTCTGCCTTATTTTTGTCTGGTATAGCCAGACCTTGATTTCAGGACTGTTAATTTCCAGGCTGTTTCACTGTCTGGAAACCAACTTCATACTTAATAATTAAGATTCAAAGTGAATTAAACCATTCACACAGTCATCCTCCCACTTTTCTTAACAGAGTTTTTACAGAATCACGTAGCACAGAATTTATGATGTGTTTCTATCACAGAATCTATTTTTTTTTTAAGACACTCTACCTTTGGACACATTTTTGTTGTCAGCCATGATGATTTTTAACTAGAAACATCTTACATCTTTTTGATTGCTCTTGTCAGGTACTTCAGTTGCAGCATTATTCATTTTGACTCCTGTAATGTTGCTTTCTTCCTTGGCAGGTATTTGGGATGGAACTAGTTGGCTGTTTGTTTTCTCGAAACTGGAATATACGAGAGATGGCACTTAGACGTCTTTCCCATGATGTTAGTGGTGCTCTGTTACTGGCTAACGGTGAAAGCACTGGAAACTCTGGAAGCAGCAATGGAAACAACACAAGTGCTGGAGCTCTGGGAGCAGCTAGTGGGTCATCTCAGACCAGTATCTCAGGAGATGTGGTGGTGGAATCCTGCTGCAGTGTGCTATCCATGGTCTGTGCTGACCCTGTCTACAAAGTGTATGTTGCTGCTTTAGTAAGTAGTCGTTTACTTGTTGCATTCTACTAATTTCATAGCTACTGCATTTTTGAAGGGGGATGGTATGGGAGAAGATACATGAATTCAGGAATCCTAGTAATTGTTGTTGAGCACCACTGATGTCTTTTAACTATCATTTGAAAGTGGGATGATCAAAATACTCATCATTAGTGAAAGTGAAATGACTTCACTGGCACTTCCCACAGTGCTAATGACAGTATTTGTATGACTTTTCACTCTTAAAGAGGAGCTGACTAACTCTAGCAGTGAATATGTAGTAAGCTATTTATCCTTTGAGCATTTCACTGACATTTTGAACACAATTTATGTAGAACTGAATTTACAACTCTTTAATGCTTATTTACGTCTCTTTAAAGAAAACAAGAATTTTATAGCTAGTTTGATTTCTTCTGTATTTTTTTTTCCTTTCTCTTAGAAAACTTTAAGAGCCATGCTGGTGTACACTCCCTGTCATACTTTGGCAGAGAGGACTAAACTACAGCGACTTCTCAAGCCAGTTGTAGAGACTATATTAGTTAAATGTGCAGATGCTAACAGGTATGATGTCTCATGAGCTTCATTTTGGATTGTTGCTGAAATATCTTAAAGCTTCATTTGTTGCTATTCATGTGCAACTAGTTGGTGTTAAAATAAAATGTGTGGATTGTAAATTTATTTGTTTTACTAGCCTAACTACTGCTGGCAAACTTCTGTCTTGAAGTATGTAGGTTTTGAAGGCAAGTGTTTGTACACATTGTTTCCATACGGGCTTTTTCCTACCCCCCTTGAAATAAAGGAAGATGCTAGATGCAGTCATGAACCTATCCCTTCCATCTCTGTTGCTCTTGCTTTGGTCTAATTCTTGTGACTCTACTTAAAGCTACTGACAAGTACTCCTCCGTATTCTTCATTCTTCAGCAGAAGTTGTTACCCATCTTTGTCATGAAGTAGCAGCAGTAATATAACACCTGTGATTTGTAATTCAGAGTGCAATGATAGGAGATGGCTATTCAGGGTGAATTGCCCTTGGCTTGAGTCTTCCTGTCCTAGGCTACCCTGTTTGTTCTACCAGGCCAACCATTTCTTTGCCTGTACTGTAAACTAGATGCAGAACTCCACCACCTGGAGTTTTGTCTCTCTAGGTTTAGTTTCTAAGCAGCATTTTTTATGAAACTGCAACTAGAGATCCCCCACCAATAGTCTAGTAAGAGAATATATAAAGTTAAAGTGGTAAGTGAAATAGAACTGTTTCTATGCGTTTGGCCACATTTTGCAAGAGAATGAGACAATTTGAGGTTTTGTTTGTATATTAGTGGTAGATATGACATTTCTGGAAGTATCCTTGTAAAAATGTCACAACCTCTGGTAGCTTACAAAGAATGGATTATAGAAATTTACTGGAATAAAGTGATGTGAAATAATTTTACACATAATTCCTAGCTGATGATGTTTTAAGTATAATGAATAGAATGTTTTTCCTTGAAAGTATTTGCTAAAGGAGTTCTTTTTTTTGTTTTTCTTACAGTCGAACAAGTCAACTTTCAGTCTCAACGCTATTGGAGATGTGTAAAGGTCAAGCAGGAGAGCTGGCAGTTGGGAGAGAAATACTTAAATCTGGTAATAATTACTCTTCATATACAGTTGAATTATAATTACAAGCAAATAATACTGGAATTTATCAACTACAAGCATAGCAAAGAGAACAGTATTCCTCTCAACAGTTTTGAAGGGGGCTAATTTGGGCAAACAATGGGTAGTTCTGTATGATACAGTTCTGATCTTTGTGTAAACTGTGAACATAATACCAAATCTTCATTTTATTGACTATTTTATAGGATCCATTGGTATTGGAGGTGTTGATTATGTCTTAAATTGTATTCTTGGAAATGAAATCGAATCTAGCAACTGGCAAGCACTGCTGGGGCGACTTTGTCTAATAGACAGACTTCTGTTGGAATTTCCCGGTGAATTTTTTCCCCACATTGTCTGTGGAGATATCTTGCAGGCTGATACCGTAGTTGACAGGTACTTGCTTGTACTATGCGAATGTTACTCTTTGTAGTTGAATTCGTTGGTGATGATTTCTTAAAAAAAGTAGTTATTCTAATTCCTGTAAACAAATAACATATATTTCTATGCTAAGTGTGCTTGCTTTACAGAATAAATAGTTGCCTTTTTTAAAATTTCTGATCTGTGATTCATTTTTGAAGCACCAGTGCAGTGATAAATCTCCTTCCAGTTTCAGAACTGGCAACTAAATGCATTATCTTGAAATGGCTTTTTTGGTACTAGTTTACTAGAGCATGTCAGTGTATAAAAGGCCTCTTTTCTTTTTTTTAGGTATAAGAAACTTCTCTCCCTCCTAACTTTCGCCTTGCAGTCAATTGACAATTCCCATTCAATGGTTGGCAAGCTGTCGCGGAGAGTATTTTTGAGTGCAGCAAGAATGGTGGCGAGAGTGCCCCACATTTTTGTAAAGCTGTTAGATATGTTGAGTGTGACAAGCTCAACTCATTATGCAAGGATGCGTCGACGTCTGATGGCAATAGCAGATGAAATGGAAATTGCAGAAGCCATTCAGCTAGGCATGGAAGAAATGCACTCTGGGGAATGCCGACATGAAGACTTTTTACAGCTGCCTGTGCCAGATAACTCTCCAGAAGCTACAGAAAATAATACTCCTAATAATACTGTCCAGTTATCAGGGAAAAGTGGGAAAGGTTTAAGTGATGGAAAATTGAGTGCCAGTCCAGATGACATTTCTGAGATGCTAGCTGGCCTTGCTATGGGACTTCCTGTTTCATCAGTAACCACTGAGCAACCAAAACCAGCCATTCAAACAAAAGGAAAATCCCACAGTCAGTGTGTGAACTCTTCTCCCTCATCTAGTCATTCCCAGTCACTATTCCCAACACTTCTGTCTCCATCAAGCCCATCTGTACCAGCTGGCACTGTAACAGATGTCTCTAAACTCAGACCTCAGGGATTTGTTCCCTGCAAAATCCCCTCACCTTCTCCTCAAACACAGCGGAAACTTTCTCTACAATTTCAGCGAAACTGTTCTGAAAATAAAGAATCTGAGAAACTTTCTCCAGTTTTTACCCAAGCCAGGCCATTGCCATCCAGTCATGTACATAGGCCAAAGCCATCACGACCCACCCCAAGTGATGTGAACAAGCAAGGAGAAACCTTAAAAAACAGTATGACACTTGATCTGACTGATATCTCACAGTGTGATGGCAATAGCAGTGCAGTTATACCAAGTGAAGAGACAGTGTTCACACCAGTAGATGAAAAGTGCCGGCTGGATGTTAATGCAGAGCTCAATTCCAGTATTGAGGACCTGCTCGAGGCCTCCATGCCAACGAGTGATGGCACAGTTACATTCAAGTCTGAAGTTGCAGTTCTTTCTCCTGAGCGGGCAGAAAATGATGATACATACAAAGATGATGTAAATCACAATCAAAAATGCAAGGAAAAGATGGAAGCTGAAGAGGAGGAAGCTTTAGCTATTGCTATGGCAATGTCAGCATCCCAAGATGCCTTGCCAGTAATTCCCCAACTACAGGTCGAAAATGGTGAAGATATCATAATCATTCAGCAGGATGTAAGTGTATACATATGAGAATTTAGCTTAAGTCTCAGCTGAGGATCACTGGAGTTACAAAGCAGTGCTGTTATATATCAAGTGATAGAAAACATGAAGGTATTCAATACTCTTTCATAGGAAATCAAATATAAAC
Organism: Eopsaltria australis; assembly: GCA_034509425.1. Taxonomy (NCBI): domain Eukaryota; kingdom Metazoa; phylum Chordata; class Aves; order Passeriformes; family Petroicidae; genus Eopsaltria; species Eopsaltria australis. Next base: position 842,135 of record JAVTVJ010000794.1, read on the forward strand.
AGTCTGCCACTTGAGGGTGCTAAAAGAATCCTTCCATGTTATTAACAAACCTAGAGAAGGTGTTCGTAAGAGAAATGCCATATCATGTATCAACATTTAAAGTGACAAAAATGAAGGTGTAAAATTGGGGAGACCAGGAAATAGAATCAAAAACTTTAAGCAGGAGTAGAACTACTGAGTACTAATGTTGATTTACTTTGAAGGAAATGTACAAAACCAAACTAATTTTTGAAAGAAAGAATGGGAAAAGATCTTGTTGTCTTCCTGTCTTGAGAAAAGATGAGAGATACTTTAGTAGCCAGAAAAAAAATACATATATATTTGCAAACAGACAAAAAGCACAAGAAATAAGAAAGGGGTATTTTATTTGTGATCCTTTGACGTAACAACGTGTAAAGCATAAAATGGGAGGGATAAATTAAATAGAAAACAACCTGAATTTGGTTCTGTTTACAGTAGATAAACAGGTGCAAGATGTGAGACAAGGAATAAAAGAAAAGTCATGCTCCTAACTGTGTCCTCTAATCTTGCCTTTCACCTTCATGTAGTAACACAGAGGAAGCTCAGTTTCATACAGTAATGTAGGTTACAGAATATTCTGGTCCTCTGATCTCAGCTAAGACCTATATAGCAAGCAGTTCAGAAAAGCATAAGGGAGAGGAGCAGTGTATAAGCTTGGATATTTTCTAAGACTTTAAAATGTCTGTATTTTAGGTATATGTTAGTAAACTTGGAATTGATTTTGAATTTAATTTGCAGACACCAGAAACCCTGCCTGGACATACCAAAGCAAAACACCACTACAGAGAAGATGCAGAATGGCTTAAAGGTCAGCAAATTGGACTTGGAGCTTTCTCTTCCTGTTACCAAGCTCAAGATGTGGGAACAGGCACGTTAATGGCTGTAAAACAGGTAAATAAATCTGGAAAGTGCCTCACTTCTTGTGTTTGCTCTCTTAGACCTCTTGTGTTCCTGCTTCTTCTACTGCCTGTCATGTGTTCTGACATAGTACATAATTTAAAAAAAACCTTTATGTGCATGGGATTAACTTAATATATATAAGTTTTTTCAATTCTTCTTAAAGTGAAAAAAGTCCTTTTTTCTATGCCCATTTTCTTCTATAGTTCTTCAAGTGTGTTTTTGCTTCTGTCAAGTTCATAAACCAGTGGCTGGAATGGAGCCCAAATATCTTAATTCCAAATTAATGCCCTATTTGCAAGCTAGCTATTTAAAATAGTTTCTCCTCTCTTGTCCAGAATATTTTTCCTAAAACTTTAAATGAAGGAAATATAATTTAATATTTGTTTCCTCTGACTCAGCTTTGCTAACCAGCTAAAGCCAAATTGGAGGCAAGTATTCTTACATTTTAAATTAATAGATACAGAAGTGTGGTTGAGAAGAGCTTCAGTCACTAACATGCTTCAGTCAGGATTTTTGAAGGTTTCAGGTGTGAGTAAATTATTCACACTAGAGCTGCCCTAGGGCTGAATCAGTGGTAATAAAATAGAGGGAATTTTAGTCCCAACACTCTTATCAGTGCTACAGTGAACTTACACCTGTGGAATTGGTTAATGTTTTGAAATTGCTCAAGAAAAGAGTATCTGCCACCAGTTATTCTTCCTTTGAAACTCTTTTGCTTGTGAAAAAGTAGGGCTGTCCGTGTGGTCCTGGAGAGATGATGATGATTGTGATACTCGGTGGAAATTCCCTGCAGCATACCATTATGTCATATTTAGTATGGATCAGAACTGAGATTGGCTCCATTCCATTACTTCTTATCTGTCATGTTCTCCCCTCAGTTGAATTTCTATAAGAGCTTTAGTTATGAAACATTAATCATTTAGCTGGTAAAATTTTGTTAGTGACAGTCAGGATCCTATATCAGGCCTTATCTTTCTTCCTTTTCCTCAATATCTGGAAGACAAGTGTTTTTTCCAAGTTTAAACATAGGCAAAAAGATGGATGTTTCCCCACTCTGTACTTGGAGAAGTTTTTGTTTGTTCCCTAGAATATAACTCTTAATTTTCTGTGACTGTCTCACGTGGACATATGTCCTCAGCTGATGGAGTTGGAGGTAAAAAAGTAGTTCCAGATGGTGAAAACCATCCATTCTTTTTGCTGTACTGAAGGGGGATTACAAGACTTGTACTTAAATAGGTAAGTCTGAATACCGTATTTCTAAACAGGTGACATATGTCAGGAACACATCATCTGAGCAAGAAGAGGTGGTTGAAGCACTGAGGGAAGAAATAAGGATGATGAGTCATCTGAACCATCCTAACATTATTCGAATGTTGGGTGCTACCTGCGAGAAGAGCAACTATAACCTCTTTATTGAATGGATGGCAGGTAAACAACTGGTCAACTTGAAATACATAGTTTCATACTAGTTTTTGCATCACTTGAAGGTGTGAATTTATATTTTCATTGCTGTGTTGGCAACTAGTATAAAGGTCTACTTACAGAACAGTTTAAGTGGTCATAGCGATATTCTTAATGGTGCATCTTTTTGTGATTTGGAATTTTCCATACCTAATCTGTCATACAGTTAAAGCAGCTGGAAACCCTGAAGAAAGATTCTATTACTTCTCCTTCCATTTGTGACTCTAAATGAGAAGTTGTAAATTTTGATATATTTCCAACTGAAGTGACTGTCTCTCAAACTGTTGCATTTTCAGTATATCTGTGTAGCTTTAAGTTATTAAAAAACTTAGTTTGGAATACTTGTCACTTATTTTTGTCCCGAGCTTTTTCATAAAAATCGTGTCAGGTGACATGCAGAGGCATTTAAGAACTGAAAAGGAAGTTTCAAATAATAAGTAGTAAGCAGTGCTTTTGGAAAAATTAATTCAAATTGTGTGTCTCTTAACTGGTAATATAGTAAAATTTTTAAAAATCTTTCCATAATTTTATAAAGCAGGGACAAGAAAACATGTCTTTATTTTGAGAAGTAGCTTTATTAATTTTATGAATGGGATTATATGTTGCTGCCATCCAGTTACTAAGACTTGATGTTCTATACATCCTTATTTGCTGTAAAAGAAAGCATTGGACCCTAACCTTTGATCAGAATGCTAACATGCAAAGCCCCCAAAGTATGTGTCATTACAAGAAGTAGTGCAAGAAATATTTTCTCAAAATTCAGACTGTTAAACTTTTTAAGTGTAGTTTTTTTCTGAAATATTATTATTTAGATAGTGAAATGTCAGAATTCGGGTTTACTTCATTCAAGCCAAGGTTATATTACAATGCTTTGAGAGACAAATTGGAAATCCAAAATCTTGAGAATCTATTACCAGTTTTGGAAAATAATTTTTGCTTTTATTGCTTGTCTGTGTAGTTCTATGTATTGGATGATAACAAACATAAATAAGGATATTAAGTGGGAATATTTGCTGGAGGTTACACTTAACCTATTGCCCCAAAGAAAGTTAACATTCTGCTGTTTACACGTTAATGTGAAGTGTGGATAAAGTGCTTTTAAGGAAGTATAAAATAACTAGGAAGCATGAAGACTTTTGTCTGTAATGTGTACAGTTCCATGTAGAAAGTAATTGAGGAATGAACTATGTCACTTTTTGTCTATGAAATTATTTTAATTTTTGGGGGGTAGAGGAAGGAGAAATATTGTTACAAATTAGAAATACTAATATCAAGTTCCAGTTTTAGGATGCAGTGTTGCACTCTGTTAACAGAATGTATAAGTGTTGATAGAATGTACTGTTTTATCTTTTAGGGGGTTCAGTTGCTCATTTGTTAAGTAAATATGGAGCCTTCAAAGAATCAGTTATTATTAATTACACAGAACAACTGTTACGTGGCCTTTCTTACCTCCATGAGAATCAGATAATCCATAGAGATGTTAAAGGTGAGAATTAATGATAAATTATTCTAAGAAGGAGTATTCATAAAGCAGCATTTGTTTTGGCCTGAGACCTGTTCATTCTCTCAGATACCATCTCAGGAGTGGTATTTCTACTGGGTTTGTCTGATAATTTTTAAGAAACTCTATTGCTGAAATTAATCAAAATGCTACTGAAATTAATCAAGATGTTCATGGCAAGATTGTGGATATTTGGTACCTGTGCTAATAGTTAAGAAAAATTGTCTTTCTCGGTTGGTTAAAATAAAATACAAAGTTGCCATACAGTTTTAAAACTACTGCTACTTAAATGAATGTAAATGTTTACACCAAAATGATAATAAAATCTGTGAACAAGCCAAGATAAAGAGGCCAGGTTTCTAATGGAAACATTGTGATAAGTTTTCTTCCTTTATCCTAATTGAACATAAATACAGTTGTAGCCTGAGTAATGTGGACTTTACTGGGAACAGTCTTAGTGAACTTTTCCCTCTAATGTCACTATAGCTATCGATGAACTGGAGATATATAAGTACCAATAAATCGGTGGCAAATATTTGTCTTTACTAGTTCTTTTTGAAATAATAAAACTTTAAATTGCTCTGTAATTCTCTTTAAAGCAACTCAAGGTTGCTTGATAATGAAATAACTTTAAATTTCATGAGGAGCCACAAGCAATGAAAGCCTCCAGGGCTTTAGGTCACCATTTTCTTCCATTATACCATCTCCAGGTATTGTTCCAGAGCCCTGTGTGTTTGCCCTACTTTGAAAGTTTGATTGCTTCTCAAAATCTCTTGAACAGCCTCAAGCTGTTAGCAGTATCATTCAGGCATAACAGAGAAGTGAGGTTATTAGACTGTATCCTTGATTTTTAGATTTCCTTGATACTCGGGGGGGGAGTGTCAAACTGTTTTATAGTATTGAAGTGCAGGGAGGAAAAGTGCCGAGTGTCTGTTCATCCTTTTGCCTTTAATAGAAAGCCAACTAGTAGTATTTTTATTGTGCTGTTGACAGGTGCCAATTTGCTAATTGACAGCACAGGTCATAGATTAAGAATTGCTGATTTTGGAGCTGCAGCCAGGTTGGCATCAAAAGGAACTGGTGCTGGGGAGTTTCAGGGGCAGTTGTTGGGAACTATTGCATTTATGGCACCGGAGGTAAGATACCAATTTTTAAAGTTTGTTTAAATCTTTTAAGCTAGTTCATGTAGCCAAATAATTTGCTGTATATGCTTCAAATGTGTTTTAAATGCCTTTATTCTAAAGATTAGGAATGATTCCAACATGGTGATGATGACATTTCTTTCTTGCTGTTAAAGTTGTTTTAAGTAGTTTGTTACAAGATACAGTAATCACAAGTGTTGTTACTAACGCCCAAATGACCATTTGCTCAAAAGCCAGTCATTGCAAGGTACTTTGCAAGGTACTTTGGTTGCAACTTGGTCTAGTATTTTATTTGCTAGATCTCTAGACCTGTATAAATCTTATGGTATTTACATCACTGGTCACTCTCTTATCCTGAAATGTTAATCAGAACACACTTGTTTGATGACATGTTGGGGTTCACTTCTAAATGACTTAGAGCTAAGAGACTTCGAAGCATATAATCTGATTTTTGGTGTCTGTCTGTTCAGGTCCTGAGAGGTCAGCAATATGGAAGGAGCTGTGATGTGTGGAGTGTTGGCTGTGTTGTCATAGAAATGGCTTGTGCTAAACCTCCTTGGAATGCAGAGAAACACTCCAATCATCTTGCTCTGATATTTAAGGTGAGGTATTTTGTTACTATCAATGCACTACAAAAGATGCCAAGTAATCTTGTATACAGCAATGTGAATTTCAGAAAAGCGCGCATGTAGCAGGGGTTTTTGCAATAGCTTTTTTTTTTATGTTGGAGCTGTTAGTACAGAAGCAATACTGGTACCAATATAACCATACTTGCTTCTTTAAAAAAAACCCAAATGAACTGATACAACAAAAAATACTAGTATGTGATATTCAAAATCATAGAATTGTAGAATGGTTTGTGTTGGAAGGGACGTTAAAGATAATCTATTTCTACCTTCCCCGCCATGTGCTGGAGCACCTTGCACTAGGCCAGGTTGCTCAGAAAGGTCTGTTCTAAGATAAAAAATATAGTGTAACAGGCAAAAAAAAAAATCAGGAATAGAATTTGTCTTAAGTTAGGCAGAAGACTGGGATTTTAACTTTTTCTTACAATCCTGTAAAATACAGAAGCTTTTTTTACCATAAACCATTTGTGTATGTATTCATATTTCACAGTAGGGAAGGTCCTTTTGTAAAAGCCTAATGTTCCACGATCAGATTTTGCTGAAAGATGTTTTCCATTATGCCATGCTAGATACGATTTTTGCCCCTTCCTTTTCTAGACCATCCATCTTGACATTCATGTTTGTTACTAAAATCAATTACTTACATTTAATTCTAAAGGTCAGTTGAACTGTAGGCATGAATGCAGAAAATACTGCTGCAAGGGAAGGAAATGTTTGCAGAAAACAGACATTGCACAGCAGTTCTCAGACAGGTTCTAAGTAAAATCACTTGTGCCAAGAGATGTAATTGTCTTGGTTCTGTGTCTCTGTGAATCTGGTAGTGCCACTCTGGTGTTCCTGGTCATCCTGCTTTAATCCATCTAGATAAAATGAAAATTAATTTGGTTGGGAGAGATCTGTGTCTTTCTGAGAAATACTGACCTTTGGGGTGGTAGCTGAAATACAGTAAAGGCAGTGCAAGAAAGCACACCCAGTTTAACATGTTGTAATGTAACATTGCTCAGCTTAATCTCTCTCCCTGGTTATGCCAATTAACAGTGAAGGCAGCTGGTAGAGTAAAGAATGTCCATATGTGTGCTGTAAGAGCTTTTCCTGTGGCCTGCTCAGAGATGATCACTGCAGGATCTTGCTGTGAGAGGAACATTCAGAGAAAAGTATAAGGGGGAAACTAAAAAGCAGTAGGAGTAAGGACAATAAACTGAAAGTAGTAATTCTGTTTAGTCTTCAAACTGCAGTAGGAAACATGCTGAATGGAGAAAAGTTCATAAATCTTAACACGTCAGTTGAAATAAAGTTTGTAGAATGTTTTTGGGGTAGAAGAGGAGACTTAATCACTGACTTCTAAAAAGTTATTTCCCCTTGTTCAGATTGCTAGTGCAACTACTGCTCCATCAATCCCTACACATCTGTCTCCGGGCTTGAAAGATGTGACTCTTCGGTGTTTAGAACTTCAACCTCAGGACAGACCCCCTTCAAGGGAGCTGCTGAAACACCCAGTCTTCCGTACTACATGGTAGCTACTTATGTGTAAGGCTGAAATACTGAAGAAAATGCTACTGAATATACAATAACTGTCTTGCAGTGCAGTTAAGCACAGCAAATTACATTATTCTGCTGGCCTTAATGATAGATACATCAAGAACATAAGGCCAGTGGAGGACCCTACCTAAGTATGTGATTGACAAATCAAGATCTTTACCTAAACTCAGTATGCAACATTTGACAATTCATGCAGAATTCTGTGCCTTTTCAAACATCTGGCTCTATGTTTAGACAAAAACATTTTTCCTTTTAAATCTGCATGATTATTTAGCAGGTAAGTGATTTTTATTTTATTTGGAGCACTTTTTCAGCAGTATTAGAAGCTGAGAGGCTCAAGATCTATTTTAATATAGCAATCACTGTTCAATTTCACATGTAGATGCTCTGCAATTAGTAAGTTTTCAGTACTGGTTAAAAGGACATTCTGTATCTGTCCCTTTAAATTCCGTGATGTTCTCTGAGTAACAAATCCAAATATTGATGGAAACTTTAAAAAAAGCATTTTGCCTTCCTATAAAGTAAGAGCAGGCACTCATGGTTCACTGTGCATTTACTGCTGGCCATGTAATTTCTTTTGAAATCAAAGTTTGTTTTCTTTGTATTTTTAACTTTCATGAAAAGGGGATATTTTAAAATAGTCTTTAGAAAAAAAGATGCAAGCTGTGTCATGGAATATTTTCCTGACACAAGAGTTTTAAAACCAGATTTACTGGAAATCTGGGATAAAATGCCACCTTCAACAAGGATAATGTTGAAGGCTCTGATAGTATAGGTTATTTAATAAACAAGATTGTTCTGTATAAAGCAACTTAGTCTGAACCATGCTAGAAGTTGTTGAGCCTTTTTTTTTCATATAGCAGTTTCTTCTGGCAAATCGTGTAGAGAAGTTTCATGTCAAAGGCCCCAAACCCAGCTCCCATTAAAGTTTTTATGGGAGACTTTGGCATGTACTTCAGTGTGAGCAGGTGCCAAATGAGCAAATCTCATTCTCTGTGTAAAGAAACTGAGGTTACATTCTCTACTGATAACAAGATTTACCTGCTGTTTTCCTTCTGCCGTACATCATCTATTTACTGTAGCCATTAGTGATAATTTAATTTGAAAATGTTAAAAATATTACCGTAAGAAAGGTATTTATTTTAACAAGAAACAAACTTGGACTTGAAGATCAAGATAAAGTAAAATGTGAAGTAAAGCTTCACCTGTAGTGCAAAACTTGTCGGTTTTTAGGAGCTGTGGGGGTTTTTTTTAAACAGATTTTTAAAATTATTTTAAAGGCAGGTTTTTAGATTCTGATGCATGTAATTCTGAAGGAAAATGGCAGCTTTTTCTTTTGCTTTTTTAAAAATGGGGATCTTTTTTAATCTAATAATGATTGTGTTTAATCCATTTTGAAAAAAATACTGTTCATGTTATAACTCTTCAGAAGCCAGTTGGATTGTGGGACTCAAATAGAATTGGTTATTCTCAAATACTCAGGACAAATTAAATAAGCTATAGTACCTTAAAAGTGTATAATACAAATTGGAAGTAAGACATCTTAAAGATAAGTTTACATGAATGATAGTGCTCATACTAATAAAAAAGAAAACAAACCCGTGTCATTAGTTGTGAATGTGTTTCTTTTGGAAATTTTACATTCCTTTGTTTTTGAAAATTGGCAGACTTTGAAGAGTTAAAAAGATAATACCGAAATGTGAAGTTTGGTAGCTCTGTTTTGTACTTGACTTTTTTTTTGACCACTTTAGAATTTCTCATTCTAATAAGATTGTTTCCAAGTCTTTCTTATGTGCAAGCTTTAAAGGATGCACTCTTGCCAATTCATGTACTGGAAGATCAGTTGTCAGATTAATACTGTTTCTGGCAGAAATGTAAACTGTATAAACTGATGAACCTCAGCTAATCAGTATTACTATGTAGATCACCATGCCTACCACATTTCAAACTCAAACTGCCTCTTAGGTGTCCAAATGCATTTGTTTGAGTTTGCATTTCCCTCGGCTTGCTGGTAATTGTGGTGTTTTTAAAATGGAGATGTGATGTAATATTCTTATTTTCTTTGGATCAAAGCTGGACTGAAAATTGTATTGTGTAATTATTTTTTGTGTTCTTAATGTTATTTGGTACTTAAGTTGTAAATAACGTCTACTGCTGTTTATTCCAGTTTCTACTACCTCAGGTGTCCTATAGAGTTTCTTCTACCAAAGTTCACTTTCACAATGAAATTATATTTGCTATGTGACTGATTCCTAAGACTTCCAGGGCTTAAGGGCTAACTTCTATTAGCACCTTACTGTGCAAGCAAATTTTACAGAAATCTCTGGGTTAAGAAATTTGGCTTCATTGTATCCTTTGTTATTTTAAATATATCAAGATATTTTAATTAAAAGTTTTTACCCCATTGAACCAATTTTATATAGTATAATTTGTACGTATTTTGGTGTTTTTTGTCTTTATAGTAAATAAAAGTTTTTGAACAAACTTTGTCCTTTGCTTACTGTAAGACAAACATTCGTTTTACTGATGGAAATAAAGTATTTCCAGTACACTTCACTGTTCATACACAATTTCATACGCCACACTTCATATATCAAGACTTAGTTTCTGTTATTAAATGACACAAGTGAATGAATACTTGCCTAGATATATCTATATATCTTGCATAATTAATAAAGAATGCTTAGATAAAGGGCAGCAACGAAGACTAATTTTTTCTTAATGATAAAGATACGAACTTCTCTTATGACAGCACTGTTATCTACAAAGCTCACTTGATTATGCCTTAAGGCCAAGAATTAAATTTTGCATTACTGCAAATGTAACAATTACCTATTCAGGTGAGCTGATTTGATTGGGTCAGTTCAGGAGCCATTGAAGTGTATGTTGGAAGTTAATCTGTTGTTTTATGTTTTTGGTGAAATGATTCTGTTGCTTGAGATTCTAATAGCAAACATAAGCCCTTCCTTATTCAGGCAATCAATGTATTGCAAAGCATGGGCTTGTTTCAGTTCTTGTCTTTCTCCAGATATTTTTGAAATTTAAAAAATTCGTCTTTTTTTATGGAAACAGATTTCAACTATAGACTTTTTTGTGACTATAAATTCTGTATTTTGAAGGACTGCACCTTTTTATTATTTTCATTAGGTATGTGATTTTCTGCATATAGATAAAGTGTATCAATTTGCGGGAAAAAATGAGCAGCAGAAACCTTCAAATAAATTCTAATATGTGATTTCTCAAATCAGAAAAACCTACTACCTGAAATGTCAGAAAGGAAAATACATGGGGAGGATTAAGTAGGAGATAAACTGATTATAATGTATATAATCTGATTTACTATAGAAGTTCTGAATCCTGAATGTTGCAGCCTGGTTTTTAGGGGCAAGGGATGGCAGAGATCACCAGTGCCCCACAGATGGCAGTAAATTTCAAAGACACCTCCTTAGGGAACCAAGTCTCTTCATGTGCATGGGGCATGTTCAGTTCTTCCACAGGCAAATGGTAAGCTCTATGCTTGGTGTGACTTCTCCGGTGGGAATAAAATCACATTTCTGCGTGTTGATCATAGGTTGAACTCTGATGGTTTGCAAGTTCTCACTGGAGGCTAAGGACTGCCTCCAGAACATGTTGGGAGTGTCACAAGGGTTACATATGTCCTTTCATCACATGAAAGTGGGCAGGTCGTGTGCATGGCTGTTGTGAGCTGACAGCCCACCTCTGAAAGCACTCTATTTCCCTTACTAACTTTTTTGCTCATTGCTTAGGCTTCCTTAGTGAACTGAAATACGCTGTGACTGCCTTGCTTTTAAGAGCCACGATATGCATGTGTTGTGGTGAACATGCGTGTTGTATTCTGGTTATAGCACACGGCTGCTGAAACCACAGTTGCAAGGATTGGAGACCTTTCCTCCCTGTACTTACCGAGGCAGGCCAGGAGATGGCAGGAAAGCACTTAGCGGCAGCCGCTGTGCCTTTTCCTGCATTTTCCCTCGATTTCTTCAGTTTGCGAAAGCCCATTGCCCAGCTCCTGTTCTTGGAGAAGATGTGGCAGGCCAACAGTAGAATTGAAGGGATTATGTAATAAATCAAGGCACTGCTTTAAATATTTGTAAAGCTCTGAGATGGAAAGTTAATTCTGATGATTAAATTGCTTTGGTGGGCCTGTTTCAAATTCCCAAACTCTTGTCAAAATTTCAGGTCCAGAGGAAGGACTGTAACCCCTGAGAGTGTTCTGAGATTTGATTTCTCTGTTTACACCAAAACCAATTCTCAAACACTCCATATTTCTTAAACTGCTTTCCAAATAAAGTAAAATATATGCATATATGTTCTTATTTTCCCAGTTCATTGGCAGCGTTAATCTAAAACTGCAGATAAGGAGCAGCATCCAAAGATAAAAGTTTTATGAAACTAGGTATCCAAGCAGCCAAAAGATAACAGTGGCCAAAGATGATAACAGCACCCTTACCTTTGTACCTGTGGTGGTACAAAGGTGGTGGTAGAGAAGGATTTGGGGGCCATTGCTAATTTTTGAAGACCAATTACTGAGCGATTGTTTTCCTCACTAGATTTTTTAAAATTACCTTAGAGATAAGTGATGGTAGAATGTGGCATCAGAAGGGTTTATGCTTCTGTTTCTAAATGCTCATGATTTGTAGTATATCCCTTCAATCTGTATACTTCGATGCTGCTGCTAGCTGTACATCGGTCAGTGGGATGCACCTTTAAATCTACAGTAGCTTATGATACTACAAAGTACAACTCATGTCTCCTTGTTACCAAATACTAGCCGAAAGTGTGGGCAGAAGTGTAACAGGTCTCATGTCTCTAACTGAGCCACTCTTTTTCTGACATGGCTCACAACTCTGGAGGACAAGGCTTACGAGGAGCAGCCGAGGGAGCTGGGAAGGGAGTGGGATGGGCTCAGCCTGGAGAAAAGGAAGTTCAAATATGACCTGCCTGAAAGGAGGTTGGAGCCAGGTACGGGTCGGCCTCTTCCCCCAGGCAACAGGACGCGAGGACGTGGCCTTAAGCTGCTGCACGGGAGGTTCAGGTATTAGGAGGAATTTCTTCACAGCGAGGGTGATTAAACGTTGAAATGGGCTGCCCAGGGCGGTGGTGGTGTCACTGTCCCTGGAGATGTTTAAGAGAAGATTGAACAATAATACCCACAGTGGTGTTTGGTGATAGACTGGACTCGATCTGACAGGTCTTTTCCAACCTAATTCGTTCTGTGACCATCTGAGGCACTAAGAATCCTTAGCATCGCTAGAAGCAGGCACTGGATGATTTTGGAGAGGTGATCTGACAGTTAGGAGTGGTCTTTAACGGCCGCTTCTAGATAATTTTTAAACCACCTTTTAATCTGGTCTCGTCGTTTTCGATTGTTCAGTACAACACAGAAAGTGCAACGTAACATTGTTCCGACAGAAGTGTGTGTATTTACGTCTGTAAGTGTGCACTCAGGAGCTATGCGGTTTCATTCCCGATGCCTGCAGCTCTCCCCGCTCTGGGTATTGCGTGTAGTTACCGCGGCCGGAGCGTGAGCCGGACTGCCACCTTCGGCCCTCGGGGGCTCCCCTCACGGCCCCGCCGCCGCTCCCAGCCAATGGCAGATCAGGACACACACGCGCCGGCGTGTGTCCGGAGCGCGGATTGGTTGTCCCGGTTTGCGCGGGCGCGGCTCGGCGGGGGGCGGGGCCGAGGCCGTGAGGGAGCGGCCGCCATGCTGCGGGAGCTGCGGCGGCGCTGGCGCTCCTACAAATACCGCTTCGTGCCCTGGCTCGCCCTCAACCTCCGCCGCCAGCGCAGGTGAGGCGCGGGGGAAGGTCCCGGGCGCCAGCCCACTGCCCGCTGCCCCTCGTCGGGTTGGTCTGGGGTGCCGCAGGAGCTCGCTCGGGTTTGTCACTCTGAAGTGTTTCAGCATTGGTTGCCCCTTGGGTGGCATGAAATTCTTAGTCAGATACCTTAAAAATGGTGTTTAACGTTGAAGAGAGGAAGATAGATAGATAGATAGATAGATAGATAGATAGATAGATAGATAGATAGATAGATAGATAGATAATTTCTTGTTAGTAAGATGTGTGTGCCCTATTTTAATCGTAAAAGTGGTGTTTGAATTTAAATTACTATGACATGGTTATAAGTAACAAAATTAAAGTAAGTAACTAAATTGAAACCTCCCTTGCCCATGTAATATTTATCTCGCCTCATTTAAAGTGTAATGACCTTTTTTTTAATAAACATGATAATTATGTTTTATTTTTGGTGTGTTTTTCACTGAGAGCTCATTAGGGTTTAATCTACTTGTGGTAAATACTCAGATGATGATTTATAGTAGAGCAGGTACTGGTTTTGACTTAACAGCCGTTTTTAGTGTTTTTAGTGTTAAGAACAGTGGCTATAGCTAGAACAAACATTTAAAAAGCTTGGGGTTTTCTAAAACAATAGTGTATCAAAGTTACAGGTCCTGCAAAATGGCGGTTTTCTATTTAGGAAAAAATGTAATATATGTTTTTAATTTTAAAATATTTTATTTTCTTTACAGGACCCTTCGATATGTACCTGAAAGCTCTCAAGACAAAGTTATTGCTGATGAAGACGTCTTTGAAACACTACTGAAAACATTTAAAGCTTTGTTCGTGAATGACTTCAACAGACAAGCAGATATTCTGGCCTTACTTCCAGAAGTCAAGTGTCAATATCTGGAATTATTTGCTGTGGAGCAGAAGCGGTCAAAAGTAAATTCTTGTAACCATCAGGGTCAGCATGTCTTTAGTCCTGAGGAAGTTTTGTTTAACACACTCGGGTTCACTGTTAGCAGAGACCGGAGTTCCCTGGTGTCTGCTGGAACTGGCGTCTTTGTTACCAAAGGTTTTGCACCAAAAGGGACGGTTGTGTCTATGTATCCTGGTAATGGAATGTTCTTATTTTTCATGAAGTTAGATGGGACTTCTAACCATCTTATCATGGAATGCCAGAGATCTACACTAATTCTTGTTTTATGCATTTTCTTTCTGTCCGTCCTTAACAAAATCACCAGTTAGGCTGCATGAGAATACTTGTAAACTATCTAGAGTTATTTTGTAAATATGAAAAACAATATTGGGAGGGACAATTTTGTTTACAAAAAGAATTTTAGTACTTAAAGCCTGATTTTCCAGCAGCTGCAAAACTTGTTCCAGATTCTTTAAGTGCGTGGGACAAAATTTCAAAAAGATGAACAGTACAGTTTAATTCCTTGGGGTTTCCATTTTGGTTCAGGATCTGAAAAATGAGGGTTTGAGATCTCCACACAGGTCAGTAGACAGTTGTATGAGCTTCTTCAAAGTACAGAAGTACAAACTGGAGAATGAAAATAAAACCTTCATTTAGCAGAACTTTATTCCATGAAGTATGTTGGGAAAAATCAATACTTCCCTCTTTCTCTTACTCATTTCTTGGAACTATATTTGTATACATTTCTTAAAAAGGTTTGTAGTTCTGTCAGTATGGCTGAGCTAGCAACTCTGCTGGGTTGTTTTGGGTTTGTTTCTGTTTCATCTGTCAACAAAATCATTCCCTGTGGTCTCTGGCTTGTGCCAGCAGTGCAGGATCAGGAGCAGCCCAAGCATTCCCTGGGCAGTGGAGTGTGTTTCTGGAGTGCCTGGCCATTACCATTGATGACTCCTGAACTGACTGATTGTTGAGTGACAGAGCCTGCCGCTTTTGCAGCTCACTTCATATTTCAAGAACATAGTAGACGTGAGCTTAGGCTCATTCAGAGTCTCCTGTAACAGCTCTTGTAGCAAAACAAGAGGATGGGCTGTTGAAATGCCTTTTCAGGGTAATGAAAGAACTTGCCAGGCCGGGGATGAGACCCTGTGTACAGGGACTGCAGCCTGCCTGTGGCCTTTGCCTGGCTCATTGAGAGATTGCACTGCAGGATTTCTGCAGAGAGGTGCTGAAGATGCAGTGGGTGTAAGGAATGCAGCACAAGGATTTAATGAAAAATAACATGCCAGTCAAGAGTTCCTTTTCTGTGCTTGGAAGCCATGGCAGGTTAAATCCACTCCTCAGATTTGGGAAACAGTCTGCTGTTCTTGGCTTGTCATTTTCCATCTCCTGGACCAAACAAATCCATGGGGTAATGGAAGGAGGTGTTTCAGATTCTTTGCTGAATCCTTGTGTGCTTTTCAGAGTCCTGACACAGTAGTAACAAAACAGCTCAGTATCTTGAGCTGTGTTTCCTGAACAAATATCTCTTGATGTTTTCATCTCTGTAGCATGGTAGTTGGCTGTGAGGTTTTATCTACCTCTCCCAAAAATACTTGATTCAGGCCTTCTACAATTTCCTGTGAGGCTTCTCTCTTTGGAGTGTATCAGCTTGTTTAGTTGAGAGGGAACTTTTTACATCCCAAAAAGTTGTGTCTGAAAGGTTGTAGGTTTACAGATATCAATGTCACTAAGTGAGAGAGGACTTCTCTCCTAGCCACAGTCTCTCCTTTGAGTTTCTGTGTGGAGGGGACTGAAAGTCCATTCTAACAGTTAACTTATTTTCTTCTGAAATAATATCTGTCTTGCAACAGGTACAGTATACAGAAAGCATGAGCCCATCTTTTTCCAGTCCCTTGGCAATCCCTTTATTTTTAGGTGCATTGATGGTGTCCTTATTGATGGGAACGATAAAGGACTGTCAAGATCAGTGTACAGGTAAGCAAAAGAAATATAGGATTGTCACTCATCTGATTTAAAACAGGGTTACTCCTTGTCTCAGTTCCTGTTTCTTACCCTGAGTTGTACATGATTGTGCCTAGCTCATAATGCAAACAGCAAAGGGTGAGAGATGCTGGATGTGATCCATTGTGTACAGATATGTCTTCATCTGTAACACCAATGAGATGCATTTTGGTGTAGAGACTTTCCCGTACAGAAAATAGCTTTACTAGAGCAGGATGTAGCGTAAAGGTACTGAAATGTTTCTGAGCTTGTTATTCAAACCTGCTCGCTTCAGTTCATTAAGTCCAACTCCTGTTCCTTGTGGGACTACCTAAAACTGAACCATATGACTTAAAACCTCATGTACATGCTCCTTGAACTGTGACAGAGTTGGTGCTGTGACAACTCCCCAGAGGAGTCCTGTGACTGGCCACCCTCTCAGTGAAGAATCTTTTCATAATGTCCAGTCTGAACTTCCCCTGACACAGCTAATCTGTGCTGGTTTGGTTTACTTTAAAATATAGTTTGTTCCAATTTGTGTTTACATATTACATAAAAAAGAACTAGGAGAATGATATAAAATATTACCTACTTTGAATATTGATACCTACTAATATCAGATTTTAATTTCTGGAATGAGTTTGAAGCTCATATTGTAATGAGTCTTTGCATTTTCAGAGGTGAGTGAAAGATGTTGGCATTTCAGTAATGGCAATGTTAGATGTTGATTTGTAGAAGAGTGTGTGGTAGTTTTGTGCAGGTACTTCCACCAGAGTCTGAAGGACACCGTAGAGTAGTGGGAGGTGTTGGTCTGTGCACGTGCCCCTATCCCAGGTGGGTTGGGCAGCTGTAACTTTATGCAGTGACTGTGGCCATTCCTACAGAGGCAGTGAGATAACCTGTTAGGTGCAGGAGCCACGATCCATGCTAACACTGTCGGGCATTTCAGGTCTTGCAGCAGGAGAGATCAGCTTGGCCCTTTTCAAATGAGTGATGAGAGCTGGCTCACACCCACCCCACAAAACCCACTGGCAGTGGGACAGTATGTCAACAATTGCTCACATGGTAAGTTGCCAGGTAAATTTTCCAAGTATAAGTTAGGCTTTATGGATATAAATTATTTTGAAGGTGACAGACTAGAAAATTGATCTTGGGGGGGCAGTAGTACTGTTTAAAACAAGCTCTTATGGGGTAAAATGTTTCTGAGGGTATTTGTCACAGCTGAATGTTAGAATCCTTCAGTGCAGCAACACTTCATGGATACTGTTTCTTTTCTCACTGATACCCCAGTTTCCTTCCTGGTATGTACAGTGAAAGGCACACATCCCAAAAGTGAGATGTTGGGAAAGGATATCTGGCAAAGTACCACCAGACTGAAACAGTAGAGAGTTGCAGATCAAGTTCCCCGGTGTGGTTCCAGGAGGATTCATGCAAAAACTGTACACACAGCAACATGTACAGTAGGATTCTGTCACTGCACAGTTTGAACTGTAAGACCTTTTTTAGACTTCCTTAAATTTATAATCTAGGAAACTGTCAATGTAATCTCTCTTGTTGGGCTTGAAGAAGGGAACTAGTTACTATATGTCACTGTTGATCTTAAGTAACTGATACACTATGCGGACAGTTGAGTCCTCATACCGTACTCAGCTTTTAAGTGGCTTTCATAGCGTGCATTATGCTAAAGATTCCCTGCCTCCAAGTAGCATTCAGAAAAGTTGTCAGATGAGCAGACCCAGGATTGACTGGCACAGAGGTACAGGGCTGTCCTGTGAAATAGCTTCTTCCAGGTCATGTCTCTGTAAGTGGTTATTTTCTCCCTGCCTGTATTTCTGACACGTTTCACCGCCAGGAAAAATTTTTCAGTGTTTTTTTTGTAGTTGTAAAAGGAAACATTGTGTATTTGGATCATTTAGCAGTGCTGTAATCTACCCCTGGCACTAAGCAAATTGTGCATCTTCACAGACGTGTTGGTAACTGGGCAAAACTCCTATAGTACCTCTTGTGTAATTCAAAATTGGCCTTCAGAGGGGTGCAGTACCCCCCAATGGAGGAATGGTTTTCAGTCTTGATGAAGCATCTGGTTCTTCTGTAACAGTACATTTGATGTTTTTGCACATCTCTAAGCCCTATCTAATAACTTTATTTTTTTATTCCTAGAAAAAGCAGCGAATGTGTGTTATCAAGAGTTTGATGTGCCGGGACATTTTCCAGTTGAACTGAAACAGTATCTTCCAAACATCGTCTACAGCCATGACATAGAGAGGTTGGCAGCAAATGAGTAAACTCATAGATTTGTATGATACAGAGCATACTGCATGTGTAAAGAAAAGACAGACATTGTTGAAAAATAACAAACCACATGAAAATGAGTTACACAGAAGTGTGCAACTGTACGGGAGAGTTACCTTTCTGAATAGGCTAATTTTAATTACAAGACTCTTCATTCCTTTTTCCACATTTTCACAAATGAAATCAGCATAGCTCTGAAGACACAGTTTTCCAAGCAGTTGTTGCACTATAGTGCAATTCTTCTGAATCCCATAAAGCACTAGTTGTACTTCGCTTGTACTACAGTACTCAGGCTTTTCAGTCCATGTCTCAAATCTGTTTCAGCCTTGACCAATCAAAGCCCTTCTGAGATATTTCAGATTTAAGCTTCTTACTGTTTATTCTTCATGTCCTCTGCTTATGTGACAAATAAGCAGATGAATTTGCAAGAAAATTACATTGAGACAAGAGACATACTGTGCAATATAAAGGCATGTACTTACAGTTAGAGTACAGTTAGTAAAAGTACAACATCCTGGTTATGACTTGAAAGTCCACCTTTTTTCAGAAATTAAAACACTTGGAAATCTTTCACAGATAATCCTCTTCATTTCAAGGATGTATAAAAATTTTAGAGCAGATCACCTGAACTCTCAATGTAATTCTGGAGTTATTTAAATACTCTAAAATTTCATTGGAGAAAGTTATAGTGGATATAGGAAAAATTACTTTTCTGGTTAGAGTTTGTTGCGTCAAGGGTAAAGATGCACTTGGAATCTAGATAATTGAATAAATGCTAATAAAATAAGCAGTAGGATTAAATTCTCAGGAAGCCTGGATGCTGTACTTGAAGTGTGAAAGCACACAAGCCATGGGACTGCTTCAGGAAGGGGGAATTTTGCTCTTGCTTTAAATCTGTCCAAGAAAATATGGTCTTCTGGTCGTCATTTCTCCAAGTGTACAGCTTGGAGACAAAAGATCCCATCTGCTTCTAGATACTTGTTTCAGTTCTGATGTGTGCAGTGCTGACAACACCGGTTATCTGCTTTCTAGATCTGTCTGTGTCTTATGAAAGAGTTTTTGGTACTTATTTACCGTGTTTCATATGTTTCAAAATGGGCTCACAACTACAATTTTAATAGTGGAGACTTGGGTTGATGCCATTTTCCACTTCCTGGTTTGTCAGTATCTGAAGCATGTGCTCTCCTTCCTAGAACTCCTTCCTTACTTATAGGAAGTTTAGAGGGGTGAAATTTCTACATTTCTCTGTGAGAAATTGCCTGCCAGCCCCTGATTCCAGCTTGGAGTTTATGGATAATTGGCCCATTGGCTGCAGGTCTCTGGTGCAGTTAGGAGCTTCTTCCTGGGTGGTGGTGGGCCTTGGGAGAGACGCTTGAGCCAGCTGACAGGCGTGTCCACACGAGTGGCTTCTGCTGCATGAACTTTGCTGTAGCTTCTGCTCCTGTCTGAGTGTGTTTCTTGCAGCCTTGACTAATTCTTTTCATCTCTGAATGATTGTGTGGAACAATTGAGTGGAAACATTTTTGCATACCCACATAGGCTGTGTTTTTTTTGGTAATTATATTGGTTTTGCTTATATTTGCTGTCTGTATTCCAGTGTTGTTTTTAATGTTCCCTGCCCTGCATTACCCATATTACTCAGAACTAATCTAGACGAGGCTACTGGTTTAGCTTGAAATGAATAATTGAAAACAATTCAAAGGAAAATGTAGCTGTTCACTTTCACATGTTTTGCTTCTTCTTTTACAGCCACTTGAGGTGTGTAGTTCTTGTCACTCTCAGAGACGTCAAGCAAGGAGAAGAACTTTTTTCAAATTACTACACTGTTGTCAGCTGAATTAATAGATTCAAAACTGAAGAAATGTGTGTCAATAAAATCTTTACAGTGCCTGTACTTCAAGCTTCATCATCCTTTTTGTGTAAGGGAGAGCTGTAGTTTTACCATCCAGAGAGCAAAGCTGTAGGCTTGAATTTCTCTGAAAATAGTCCCCATTTGATGCACAGGTGAAGATTTAACCATTTATATCATTAGGTTCTCAGCTATTGCTGATATTTCTACATATTGGTGTTCAGCTGTCCATAAGGTAGCTCATAAAATTAAAACCTATGTTCTGGACATGTCATTTAATCTACTAAATTGCACAGTTGCCTGTAACTGGGACTGTTGTATTTTTCTGTTTAATTTCCTGTGCTTAAAATGGACATAGCTCGTAAGAATGACTTTCCTCTTGAACTGTATAATAATATATAATGCTAATCCTGGTAGTTCACAGTAGTTACTAGGTCTTTTTCTGGTTTTCTTGAAGTTGACCCCTTTGGTATCAGCGTGCTTTTAAAAAACACAGCAGTGCAGGCAGTTGTCCTCGTCTTGGACATTTTGTAACTGTGCTGGCAGGCTGCTCAGCTGTGCCTGCACAGTGCACTGTCATCCTGAGGCCATCTTGAGCCACTGGCTTTCGCTGTGCCTGTTCTGGGTTAGGAGGAAACGTGTGTGCCTTGAAGCCTTGTCCAGTCCTGATTCCAGTGATTCACTGCAAGTTTCCTGGCATGTGGCAACTTCCATTGCTTTTATTCTGCAAGAGGACTTCATTAAAGAGTTGCTGGTATAAAAAGGGCCAGGTATTCCCACATTAATTTTTGCTGCTGTCTGCAAACTACTTTCAGAAAGATGAAGCCAGTAGTTACTGCAAAAGTCCAAGCAAGCCTCCCAATGAACTTGTGGTTGGCATAAACTCGTGAGAGAGGAGGAGCTGGGAAACAGTGTGCTGTTACTATCTGTGTAGTGGTTGGGGCAGCCAGGGTGCCCTGCTTAGCTGCTGAGGCATCGTCTCCATTTCAGAATGCAAAGCTTTGTGGTGTCTGCGTTACTTGGTCTGCTTCCAAGCCTGAACCTTGCCTGTCACATTCATTTGCAAGTCCTTCACTGCCAGAGGAGTTAACCAGCAGAGCTCTGAGACAGTGACATCAGGCTCAGCATGGGTTGTACAAGTTTCATGGTGATGCTGAGGGTGACTTCTAGTTGCATTGTTTGTGTCTTCACTGCTTGGTAAGGGATTGGAGCAGGGATCACCAGTCTGCTGAAGAGGGTGGTCATCCTCCATGATGGAGGATCCCTTCTCTCCTGAGCTGACCCTTTCCCCACCTCTTGATCTGTGGAGGAAGCTGGATATCAAAGGCACATGCCAGTATTCCTGGTGTAGGGGCTGTGGCTCCCATGGCACTCTGGAAGGAGAGCAGGAAAGGTGTGTGTGCTGCTGCTTATTTGTCCTTTTTCCCTTGCTCTTAAAGCTGCCATTCTTTCCTGGCCACTGCTCGTCAGACACTTCCATGAACTGATCTGACTTGCTAAGCACAGTAACACCTCCACCACCACCCCAGGCTTTTTCTGCTGTATTGTGCTTTTCTATTACAGTGAGCTGAAACAGCTCATAGAAGGGCCGGAGTGAGCCAGAGAGCAGGAAGCCCGTAGGTGTGTCAGAGTTGATGATTTGACTCCCTGGGTCTTACAAAGCTGTGCTTTCAGACAATTCTGTTTTGCACATAAAGGTGATGCTGTACTTGCTCGACACCTCACCGCCTGCCAGGCTGCTCTGCTCCCTACTGCGTGCTCCTCCCCATGCTAGTTCTGAAGCTCATCTGGCAACACAGGAGACTGTCAGGAACTGCAGCAAGAGGGAGTGATGGTGTTGTGATACCTTAAAGAACTGTGCATGTCAGACCTGTTGGCACAGCAGGCAGGTGTGTGCCAGCCATGGCAAAGGAGCATGTGGGGATAAGCAGCCAAGCTGCAGGGCAGGAGTGTGCCCATGGCTCAGCACGGTGAAGGGAGCAGGAAAGCACGTTTCTGTTGGGGCATCCTGGCCTCCTCCCCTAGCAGAGGGACAAGACTTACTGGGAACGCTAAATTACTTTCCCCTACAGAGAGGGAAGAGAAATCCAAGAAGTAGTAGGAAGTGTTTTATCAAACTGATGGCCAGTGTTTGCTGCCTTGCAACTTGTGGACAAAACAAGTCAGTTAGTGAGGCAGCAGCAGTGATTGTTTGGGAAGGTTTGGGGATGAGGGTTAGATTATGCTGTTCATGGGATTCCCTAACTCAGGAACATGAGCTGCAGCACCAAGCCCTGTCTGGACGTGGAAGCCCTCAGCAGCCAGTCAGCCGCTTCGCTGGGTGCAGTGTGGCAGATTTAATCGGCTCTAAGGCGCGTGAACTACCCAGAGCAGTGAACAGGAACATGGCACAGCAGCACATGATGACCTGACTGGATGACCAGGCAGGGCTCCTTTGACCATCTGGAGGGAGCCAATAGAGGCAGATAAACAGACTCAGTATCTGGTGGAGAGGAGCACAAAAAGATCCTTTCAGCCCCAGTCTTATTAGTGTAAGGTAATATTAGCATAAGCTTCAGTTGTGGTGTTGCTGCACCACAGATCTTGTTCCCCTGAAGGTTCTGGAGTCACTGACCCAGCCATGTCAGAGGCCTCCAGCCAGCTAGACCTGCTGATGACGGATGTAGCTCTCCAGGTCACGGTCTGCAGCAGTGTTTGATGCCTTTTAGGCTGGGCCAACAAACAGTTCTTTTGCAGAAGATGTGCTGCGTTTGAAGAGTTGTGTCACCGGGGGAAGGAGCAGAGGAAGAAGTGAACAAGTTATGTCGTATTTGAGTGAATGAGTAAGGGATTGGCCAGTTACTTACAGAGATGCTACATTCTCAAAACTCTCAGGAGTCTCAAACCTCCATGGTAGTGGAGAAGTTGATGGACTCAGAAACCTACAAGGTAATTAGCCAAGGGTCTGTTGAAGATGAAGGCTGGAAGCACATCACAGCATGTCCCAGGAGGATGGTTCCTCCTCCTGAAAACAATTGGGACTAGCACCTCCAACAATAGGTATGAGGCCCTGCAATTAGAAGTCCAGACAGCACATGAGGTGGGTGAAGATCCTTCTGGAATAGTGGGGCCTTGTAAAACACTACCACCTGTACTCCACATCACGACCACATTTTTTAAAAGGATAGTTTTAATAGGAGAATCCCTTGTAAGGAGAACAGAGGGCCAAATATGCAATTGGGCCCAACCCAAAGGGAAATCTGCTGGCTCCCAGGGGCTCAGATAAGGGATGTTACTGGAAAGCTCTCCAGTCTATTTTATTACCCTCTGCTATGGGTTGTGCAAACTGGCAGGGACAAAAAACCAAAGAGAAGTCTGAGGGCCATCAAAAGAGCCTTCAGGTCCTTGGGATAATTGGGAGTCTGAAGGATCAGGAGTACAAGTAGTGATTTTGTTGATTCTTACAATAACAAGGAATAATACTGGTAGGATGATGGACCAAGGGAGTCTCAGTGCCCTGGGCTGGAGGACCATGACTGTGAGAATGATCAGCTCCCAGCTGACCCTGTGCTTGTGTGGGACCTGCTGCTCCAGCTGAATGCCTACAAATCTATGGGGTCTGATAGGATTCATCAGAGAATCCTAAAAGAGCTGGGTGATGTTGCAAAACTTCTCTCTGATTTTTGAGCAGTCTTGGGAATTTGGAGAGGTCCCAGCTGACTGGAGGCTGGCAAATGTCCTGATTTTCAAGAAGGGCAAGAAGGAGGACCCCAGGAACCACAGGCTTGTCAGTCTCACTTCAGTGCTCAGTAAAATCACGGAAAAGATTATTCTGGGAAGTACTGAAAAACAGCTGGAGGACAATTCAATCACTGGTCACAGCCAGCACAGCTTCATGAGAGGGAAAGTCCTGCTTGTTGAACCTGATTTCCTTTTATGACAAGGTAGCACACATAGCTGATCAAGGGAAGTCAATTGATGTGATCTTTTTGGATTTCAGTAAAGTTCTTGTTACTGTCTCTCACTGTATCCTTCTGGACAGAATGTCCAGCTCACAGCTGGACAAACATACCATAGGATGGGTGAGAACTGGCTCACGGGTTGGGCACAAAGGGTTACAGTGAATGGGATCACACCAGACTGGGGACCTGTTACTAGGGGGGTTCCACAGGGCTCCATCATCAGGCCTGTGCTCTTTGACATCTTCATACATGACTTGGACAAAGGATGAAAAGGAATACTAAGTTTGCTGATTACACTGAATTTGGAGGAGCTGTGGAGTCCCTTGAGGGCAGAGAGACCTTAAGAAATTAAATGAGCAATCACCAACCATATGAAGTTTAACAAAGTGCTGAATTCTGACCTGGGATGGGGCAACCTTGGATGTACGCACAGACTGTGGAATGAGAGGCTGGAGAGCAGTGCCATGGAAAGGGCCCTGGGGTTCTGGTCAATGGCAACATGAACCTGAGCCAGCAGTGCCCTGGCAGCCAGGAGGGCCAAGCATGTCCTGGGGGCATCAGGGACAGCATCGCCAGCTGGGCAAGGGAGGGGATTGTCCTGCTCTGCTCTGGGCTGGGGCAGCCTCACCTCAACTGCTGTGGCAGTTTTGGGAGCCCCCATTTAAGACATTAAACTACCAGAGAACATCCACAGGAGGACCATGAGGATGTTGAAGGGTCAGGAGGAGAAGCTGTATGAGGAGCAGCTGAGGTCACTTGGTCTGTTCAGCCTGGAGGAAACTGAGGGGAGACTTCACTGTGGTCTTAAGCATCCACAGGAGAAGAAGCAAAGGGGCAGGCACAGATCTCTTCACTCTCATGACCAGTGGCAGGACCCAAGGGAATGGCCTGGAGTTGTTTACATGGAGATTGAGGTTGGATATTAAGAAAAGGGTTTTCATCCAGAGGGTGTTTGGGCACTGGAACAGGCTCCCAGGGGCAGTGGTCAGAGCACAAAGCCTGACAGAGTTCAAGAAGTGGTCTGACAGTGTTCTCAGGCACATAGTGTGACTCCTGGGGTAGTGTGTGCAGGGCCAGAGCTGGACTTTTTGATCCTGATGGGTCCCTTCCAAGTCAGCATATTCTATGATCCTATGAATTGGCTGTTTGGTGCCTAAGCACTGCAAGGACTTCATCTTATCTTTCTAGTGGCTGAAACTTATGTTTCCTACCTAAATGGAAGTGTAAGTTAAATAACTGAGTTGACAGGAGAATTAAATACACATATACTAAACTACAACAATTTTTAAGACAGCAGTACTGCAAGGCTAACAATTAGTTGCATCAAAACAAGAACTAGATGGGGTCAGTCATTATTATTTATTCTAACATTGATCCTTATGCTAAACAACTGAAAAAAAGGGAGGTGCAACTTGTAACTGAAGTGGTTTGGATAGGTATTTGGTTTTACAGATTGCACTGACCATCAGTAGAAAGACATCCTTGTATCTTTTCATCAAGGGAAGCAAAGCTCATTACTTGGCAAATTACAACTTTTGCTGTTCAGAATTATATCAGCTTGTACTCCTGTCTAATTAAAAAATAATTTCTTGACTTGGAACATTTACTGTGCCAGCCGCTGTAAAAACAAGCATGCTGAGTCTAGGAAAGAACTCCACTAATTCCATCTGGCATTTGACAGAATTGGTATGCAAGATCTTACAGCTTTTCAGGGTCCAAGATCAGTGCCTATTGTCTTGAGGGACTGGAGAATCAAGGCAAAAAGCATTTCAAATTGTTTAAATTCAACATTAAGGCCTAAGCCAATGAAATCTTTGTATTCACAGCTGTAGCCTAGCTGGACATGGATTTACAACTTTGGGTGAGTTTTCTTCCCCCAGAGAAGAGGTATGTGTTTGCAACAGGTTAGGTGTAGTCTGAACACTGGGTGACACTGCTGCAATGTGCTACTTTGAAGCTACATTTAAGTCCTATCTGAGATTTTCTATACTTTAGCCATGTTTCAGAAGTCTGAGGGAAACCAATACTCATTAGCTACCTGCATCACTGCATGCTGCATTTTTCACCCCTCTGTGCACCACTACATGGATGGCAGCATGTGCTTTGGTGGTACCCAGAATTCTTAAAGTGCATTCAGATTTACTGCTAAATATCTCTGGAAATGAAGTAGCAAACACAGTGCAGATGCATGAAGAGCTTTACAAGTAAAGAAAGGTTTCCAGACATTTATTTCTGGAACTGTACACCAGGTATTAAAGTACAACAAATACAAAATAATGCTCAAAAAAATCAGTGTTTATGTACAAATATTAAAACCAATGCAACAACAGCGACTTCCTCTTGAACATCTGATACTAAAACATGTTCCGATTGTCACTTGATTTGTTGTTATGCACAGGGTAGTTACTTTGAACTGAGAATAACTGGAATCTGTTTTATTAGGAAGACTATAACCATTCCTACTTTATTGTACAATTGATAGCATCTTCCTCCTTCTTTCAATGAAAAATAGGAATAATAAAAATATCTTACATATTACTGTATTTCATTTCCCTGTCTGTAGACAATGTGCTTGTAATGCTGGGCAAATAGCGTCCCTGTTGGTCAGTTTATCCATTAGTTTACATTCAAAGTTGAAATATTCATTAGAGCCTTTGGTTAAATTAAGTAGCATTACTGTGTCCTACTTGAACTGACATTTTCCTATATTTTTGACTCTGTTTCAATTGCACAATTCACTGACCTAATTGTACACGATTTCATATTCTTCAAACAGTATTGTACATCCTTCAAGTAAATTCAGCAGTTTGACCATTGCAAGAGGAAGACTAAACACTTAAGAACCTAGCATGGGAAGATGACGTGTGACCAACTGTGGTATTGCTATAATCACAGCACCAGTTACACTTCTACATGAATCTGCTACGCTCTTCAGATTCCCTGTACATAAAAAGGATACATTTACCAACACTGCAATTGCCCATTATGGATTTTTTGGTTTGTCTGTATGAAGAAAACACGTGGCAAATGACAAAGAATTCATCACAGTTTCTTACAAGAATTGTGTTTCACTATGTAATAGCCAAGGCATTGCAATTTCTTCATATGGTTGCAATTCAGTTATCTCCATGCTGACTTTCAAAACACAATTCTTTTAATAAACAGTAACAAGTTCTCCATTTAAATGTTTAAACTGAGAGAAAGAAAGTTAAGTCCAGCTTTTAAAAGTAAAGTTCAATAAATAGCTATTTTACATGGATAAAGTCATAGTGGTACAAATTTATGAATGTCACATCAAGCATGCACAAAAATGTTACTATACACAGAAGTAGTCAGAAAATATTGAAAGAGATATCTAAAAAGATATGAAGAATTTACATATTTACGAAATCTTGCAAATTATTGCCTCATTTTAACAAGGAATTAAAAGTAAACGACACGAGCTAGCTAGCCAACAGGCTAAATAAGATCAGCATTTATATTAGACTACCCGGAAATCATTTTTCTCTCATATCATTTTCTGAATTTTGGTCAAAGTCTTTATTAAATAACTAAAGTGTCCATTCAACTTGCTGACAACCCAAACCTTAGACAAGTCTGCCTACATTAAGAGCCCAGCAATGCATAGATAAACTGAGTATATTACTGCATCAACTAATGAAAATGGGCATGTTCATTTAAGTGCAACTGGTATAAGCATTCAGTCATCTTTGTATGATTTTTATACAGACCAGCCACTCACTGTAAACCCATAGATAAACTTGAATATGTAACAATCGAAGATTATGGCCAGAATTCTACAAAATTACTTAAAATGGGTTGATACATAACAAAAGAAACAAGGTATGAAGTTCAGCACAAAACACAGGAGTAAGAAGCTGAGAACTTGGCTAAAAATGTCAAGAGTACAACACAGGGCCAAGGCTACCCGTTATTTACTGTGTACTTACTAAAGTTAAATATTTCAGATGTTTAACTTAAGAACTGATTACAAAATTATATCTACTTTTGTCCACTGTGCTAAACTAATTTGTTTTTAATATGATAAATGTGCTATTGCATAAACACTTCAAAGCAATCTTCATTACAATGCTGTAAAGAAAACTCCATATGCTGCATCTGAAACTTGGGATGTCAATGCAGTTCACAGTATGCATAATAAATACCCTCTTCCCTTTCAAATATTAAAATCACTACTTTCTAATTAGTCAGCACAACCTTGAAGCAACTATTACAAATATCAACAATGCAAACTTAATTGCTTGAATAATGAAAACAAATTAGTGGCAATTAAATTTGTAATACAAACAGTGCAAAGAAAATGTATGGAGGGGCAGGGGTAATCCTACTGAAGTGAGGTTCAGGCTTTCATTACAACACCCTGCAATTTGTATGCTACGACATGTTACAAGCCATTACTGTGCTTGGTTCCTGCAGCAATTGGAACAAATGTTTGCAAGACAAACATCCTGGATAGCTAAATTGCACTCAAGGTTCAAAATAAAAAAATGTAATGAAGTTAAATAGTTGCTTTTATGGGATGCATTTTTACTCATCCTTTCCTATCTGACCAAGGAAGTGAAGTGCCATTTTGAAGCCAACGACTTGCCAAAACAAATAAATGAAATCCACGCTAAATAAAAGCTTTCAAGCATGTACTTCAAGGTTCTACTATTACTATATAAACTAGACAGTCCCTCAAAACAGTAACACTTAGAACTGCAGTGCTCCAAACAACCTAAGATGTCTTCCAAATGTAGACTGTTTAGTGGTAAATCCTAAGCTATGCAGACTGTAGCTTTATACATCAGCTGCCTTAGGAAAGTTAAGGTACACAATTGCATTACTCTTCAAAGTTGTGGACAAACCCAATCCAGATACTATATAGCCTAAAACTCATTTTTATCTCATTTATGCCGGTAAGTTTAAAAGTACACAGATATCTATGGCAGCATGATTACTTCTGTGTAAGGTAGCCATGACCTTTAATTTTGCAACAGCATTCAAGTGTAGATCTTCACTTGACTCATCTTAAGTCCCTTGTGCTAGCTTCCACCAACATGAATTTGCTGTTTTGTAAACTGAAGTGCTCTAGTTTAGTATCACATGAGAGAAAGTTCCATTTAAAAAACATCCTTGTATGTTTGTGCAGTTTAAAATAAAGAAACCCATCCCTGCCTTTATAAGGGGGGGGGGGGGGAAATGCTACATTGAGCAGGGATCAAGATCAGTACCTGTAAACATTGTTATTCCACTGCATCCATTATGGCAAAAGTAACTTAGACTAAAAAAGCCACTCCAATCCGTTCAGAACTTCTGTGCTGGTTTTGAAATGGTGGCCTCCGTCTACAGGCTTTAGGAAAAAAACTGAAGCAGAGCTTAAAGCTGCACCACAGAGTTCTCTTAGTCCCAAACTCTGCCACACATCCTATGACATTTCCACATTTATGGACTGAAAAAAGAAATTACTCTTGATAAATCAAGATATAGTTCTATACATACAAAGACATCACTGATGTCATAAGTTCAAACTTCCAGTGAAAGACTAAGCAAACCTGATAGCTTCCATCAAGTTTACTACTACTGCATAAAGTACCCACTGTTTGTTTAGTTTTCCACAGTCATTCTGAATGAAGGGCAGCATGTTGGTGGAGAGTGTGGGTATTGATAAAACCATTTGTCTCATTTGCAGATAGACTGCTGAAGTCAGCCACTGAAACAGCCATTTTGGCACTGGTAATGTGGTGTGTGTGGTTCTCGAAGTCCACACCAAGGTTATTTACAGAGACATCATTCATGAAAGATTCTGGGACAGCAATCCCCATTTTCAATCTCTTCACAGGTCTTTCTGCCTCCTCACTGCACATGTTCATTTGGTTTAGCTCTGAATGATAAAAGCCAGTCTCAAATAAATTAAAACAATCACTTTCACCATTGCTAGGCAAATTAAGCAATTCCTCTGTTCCAACAGGCACATGATTAACTGGTGCTCGGGGTAAGCTGTCCATGGGAGGAAAAGCATCATCCAGGCAGTTCACGTCTGAAGTGTGGCAGACTGTAGCTACACTGTTTGTCAGTGCTGGAAAACAGATGAACACAAATGCAAATGAAATAGTTGTTTGTGTAGTTCCAACCAAGATATTTTTTTTTCTCGATTTACCTGTCAACTCGTTGGCAGTGATAGAGTTCAGAATGCTTAGCTGTTGATCAGGAATGGTTTCTGTTCGACTGTTAGATGTTAAGGCTGAAGAATGCACTGCTCCTCCAAGGGATTCTGCTTCATCTACCAAGCGATCCATGTAGTCCCTAAAAGAATATTGCATCAATAATGTATTATATAACTGGAAAACAAAACCTATAAATGATGATAGATTTAATTTCAGTTGCCATAGCCACTGAAGCTTTACATTGCAATGACAGAAATGGGGTGGGGGGGAAGTCTTCTACATTTATGATTTGCAACAGAAAACACATTTCAAGAACATTTTACTTACGTAACTCCTGGATGATGGTTGTATTTCTTCTTTCCAAATCTTGTTTGCTGAGCAAAGTAATCATAACGTTCTGACTTTTTCCACATGTAGTAGAAAGCCACACACTCAGCAACTGTTCTGGTTCTTACCTAAAGGGCAAAAAGAAGAACTGACAAAATTAATCCAAAGACTTGGGTTTTGTCATCTTCCCAATTCCCACTCCTGCAATACTGTTAGTTTTTATTGTTCTGGAACAAATCTTTGCAGACTTCTAACAGACCTACAGTTTCAAGTATTACATTTGTTCTACTCAATGCATTATTGGATTCTTTTTTAAACTAGGCTGAAACTCCAACTATATCTAAAGTACTTATATATACATAAACATTTTTTAAACTGTAAGCTATACCCTCTCTAAGGATGGAAAAAGCTGAGCAAATGAATGACCTAAGAGGAGTGAAGCACCAAATACTCTGGGTACATATTCCTTTGGGGGAAGTCCCGAACTGTGGAGGCTTTGGCAACAGAGTTGTCAAATCACAACAGTAAATGCTTCAACAAAAAGAACTGTAGTCTTGTTAAGAAGATATAAAGGACTGAAGAGACTCATTTTGATCTATGTTAACTGTCACTCTCTTTCCCCAAAATGGAGGTGCTATGTGAAGTGAGATTCTTGGAGGAAAAATCATTACTTCCACTTTTATCTACTTTTTGATGCAGAAACATCATCGTCATCATCACATCACCCACAGTTCAAACTTTACAACTGTAATACACAACTCTATCCCATACAGTCTGGCAGTAAAATATATTTGAGCTTTCTGAAACATACAGAAACATCAGTGGTGAATCCAAAATGCCTTGAGTGCAGTGTAAACCTTGCTAGTTTAGGCATAGACATACCAGGAAGGGGAGGAAATTAACAAGTGCCCATATGCTAATACATGAAGTCCCAGTTAACAAGGCCCTGCAGTGCAGTGATAAGGAAATATATCTTGTTAAGCTCCTCCACACACTAAATCTTGCCTAGCTGATATTTGCTATATACAAGTGACATCATCTTAAGCTGGATCCCAAACTTTCCCATCTTTCGCCTGGGAAAAAAAACCAGTAGATTTCTTCGACAAATTCTGGTCCATAGTGACAGACCCATCAACCCATGTGTTTTGTTCCATGTTGGAAAAAATATTTTTAATCTCTGATGCATTAATGTTTACTTGTAAAGTCCACTTAAAATCTGAACTACCCAAATTATTTAAGATAGGTTAAACCAGCTATTGGGCAAGACCAACAGACTGTTGTTGAACAGCAACCACAACCCTATAAAGTTTACCTGAAATACAATAAAAACACCAGACTCTTAACAAAAAAACCCCTTTAAAGTAGTATCAAAAGCATAAAGGAGGTATATACAAAATTTGGAAACACTGATATTGTCAACTATTGCTTTTTGATAAGAAAAAAAAAAAAAGCTCCTTCAGGTACAGAGAAGTCAACCAGAAGCAGTTCAGGCCAAGATTAGAACTCCTTTATTGCTCAGAAAAGAGAATATTATGGATGACTACACTTTTTGAAAACACAGAACTCAGCCTGATTCTGTAAACTTGCACCTTCCTGCTGACAAAACAAATTAGGCAAAGATCCATTCCCCCCTCCTACAGCCATGGTATAGAAATACTGTTCACTTCTAGGAAAGGCAGAAATTTAAATGGAATTGTGATACATGTGCATAAATAGAAGTAATATAAGTTGATTTCAGAGATAATACATTAACTCATCTTGCAATGCCTAATATTTCCAATGACATTTGGAAATACTAGTGCAAAGAAAGGAAATATTCGTTCAAAAATACCAAATTTGTTTTAATTTGGTTCTTATTTCCCTCCTCTGTATGGCTTCTGACAAACACACTGCCTTCACATAGTATCATACAATTTACCAACTCTTCCATTTAACTGTAAAATACTAACCTTGTTTTTCTGTATGAGATGAAAGTCTTTTCCATACATCAGAAGTGCATTTTCAAAGCTTCTGCATTCTTCTTCTGTCCATGCTGTCATCTCTTCTAGACAATTATAAAAGCAGCATGAGAAACTTGATTTTACTCACTAATCTTTTACAAAGAATAAAATTTTTGTTCTTAATGGATGAATATCCAAATGCATTCTAAAAAAAAGTAATTCAGTTATTTAGATCCATGGTATTTCCCCTACTGAGAAACTATCCTACCTGAAATTTAACATTCTTCTTTACAAAGAATGATCTAGAACAGTTTGATTTCTGAAATCTTTCATCCTTGAGGGCAAAGGATATTTGAAAGGTTTATGGTTCTTATTAAGTTTGTCATCAAAAAATAGTGTTTGATAGCATCACTGAGGTGGTAGGAGTGATAATTTTTCTCAGTATTTCTTGTTACACAGGACACAAGGAACAGTGGTTGCTGGAAAAGAGAGCAAAGGGAAACCCTGTTTTCATGGATGGCCTTGTTCTGACTGAGTGAGCATCACAGACAAGAAGGCCTGACAGAGCTCAGCCCTGCTGTGCAAACCACAGACCAGTGCTAGGCCCATGCCCTCTCAGGCACTCAGCAGCCTAGGCCATGTCTAACCCAGGAGCCATCTACCAGCCTGAATGCCAGCCTTGGTGCATGGCACTGTAAATCACAGCTGAGAAACAGGGTGGAAGAAACTGTCACCAGGAGGGCAATTCCAACCTGACACAGACAGACAAACTCCCCAGAACAAACAACACCTTGCCTGATCTCATAAACCCGCTGCTGAGCCAGTGCACTCCTGGAAAAGACATAATGCACCATGGAGGACTCCCTCAGCACTAAGTCTAGGTCAGGAAGCCATACAGGATAAACTGACTGGGACTATACTTAACACGATCCAAGCTTTTGAAAATTAAGGGCTATCAGGGAATCCACAAAAAAACAAGTAACTACCTGGTCCTAAAGAGCCACAGATCTCTTCTAAGCCCCTCAGATGTCTTAAGGAGAAACCGCAAATTTCTTTTCTCTTTTTTTTTTTTTTATTTTAATGATTAAACCTGCATTTTCTAAAACTGGATTTTGGTTTGACAAACAACAATACAAAATTCATTCAATACTGTTCTTAATTTCCTATCTTGATTGTAGCTTTGGATATATATATATATATATAAAAGTAAGAAGGGATTTTTCAGGTATCTTACATTCATAACGGTGACCCCAAAAGTTTCCACTCAACTAACATCTAAAGCCAGTAGGGGAAAACGCATTTACACATTTCAAAGTATCTCTGGAAGCAGACACTGAAAGCAGGACCTTTCTACTCCCAGATGAAAGTGATAATCACTCCACTGCACAGCTGTTCTTTTTCTTTCTCAGCCCCATTAATTTTGCATTCCTTACTACGGAGTTCTCAACCTTTGAAAAGGAGAAAATAACCCCATGTAGTGTCTCACTGCTGAGAAACTTGCCTGGGAGTGGTGTATTTTTGATTTCCGTATTCAGTGGGTAGAGTAGGTCATAGTGTAATGGCTACTCTAGGAGATAGACACTGACATTACAGAATCACAGAATCATTATGGTTGGAAAAGACCTCCAAGACCATGAAGCCCAAGTTTTGATCATGCCAGCTAGACCACAGCAATAAGTGCCTTATAGCCAGTTGTTTCTTGAACACACCCAGGGATGGTGATTCCACCACCTTCCTGGAAAATCCATTCCAGTATTTAACAACCCTGTCCATGAAGTTCTTTGCAATAACTAATATAAACTTCCCTCTGCGCCGCTTAAGGCCATTTCCTCTCATCCTGTTACTGGCTGCCTGGGAGAAGAGGCCAATCCCCACCTCCTTTCAGGCAGCTGTAGAGAGTGATAAGGTCACCCCGAGCCTCCTTTTCTCCAGGCTAAACACCCCCAGCTCCCTCAGCTGCTCCTCACAGGACTTGTGCTCCAGACCCTTCCCCAGCTCCTTTGCCCTTCTCTGCACTCACTCCAGCCCCTCAATGTCTTTCTTGCACTGAGGGCCCAGAACTGGACACAGCACTCGAGGTGTGGCCTCACCAGTGCCCAGCACAGGGGGACAATCCCTGCCCTGCTCCTGCTGGCCACACCATTGCTGATCCAGGCCAGGATGCCATTGGCCTTCTTGGCCCCCTGGGCACACCCTGGCTCATGCTCAGCTGCTGTCACCAGCACCCCCAGCTCCTTTCCAGCCACTCTGTCCCAGCCTGTGGCACTGCCTGGGGTTGCTGTGACTCCAGGTCAGGACCCAGCCCTGGGTCTTGTTGAACCTCACACCATTGGCCTCAGCCCATGATCCAGCCTGTCCAGATCCCTCTGCAGAGCCTTCTTGCCCTTCAGCAGATCAACACTCCCACCCAAATTGGTTTTGCTTCTAAACAGACTGAGACTGAACTTGATCCAGATCATTGATTAAGATATTAAACAGAATAGCCCTCAGTACTGAGCCACCACCAGCTGGGTGTAATTCCATTTACAACCATTCTCTGGGCTCAGCCATCCAGATGGCTTTACTCCAGGAAAGAGTGCACTGGTCCAAGCCGTGGGCTGTCAGCTTCTGCAGGAGAAGGCTGTGGAAAACCGTGTCAAAGGCTTTACTGAAGTCCACAACATCCACAGCCTTTCCCTCATCTACTAGGCCTTACTCCTCCATCTATCCCTTACCATTTTAATGAGGGTGTAATGATTCCATTTGAACTTGGGGATGGGGCATAGGTAAGGAGTACTAGTCCTCAGGATGAAATTTTGGCCTCTAAGCCACAAATGGATAGAGGTGCTTTTCAATCCTGAAACAGGAACTGAAATTCTAGAGAGGTACTGGATTTAGGATACAGCCCTGCAGCTGATACTTTAAGGTCTACACAATCTCTTATTGTACATGAAGTTTTTAAAGCATTCTTCTTACAGTCCTTATTGTCCCCTTCAGCTTGATCTTAAGTCTCCTGATTTTGGCTGAGGTAATTTTCTTTCTAGTAGCTGGTCCAGTGCTGTGTTTTAGAACCTGTATGAGAATAATACTGATAACATACTGATGTTTTAGTTGGTGCCAAACTGTGCAATTAAGGACATTTCTGTGTCCCGTGCTCTGCAGTGAGCAGGTGCCCAAGAGCCTGGGGGAGCACGGCCAGGAGAGCTGACCCGAACTGGCCAAAGGGATACCCCATACCCAGGCCCACATGGCCAGGGTATGAACTGTGGGGAGCTGGCTGGGAGGGGCCAGGTGCTGCTGGGGGACGGGCTGGGCATCTGTCAGCAGGTGCTGAGTAACCACATCACTGTGCACCACTCACCTCTTTGGGGTTTTATTCCTCTCTTTCTCTTTCATTACAAAAACTATTGTCCTCAGTATCATTAGTATTCTTACTATATTCTTTTTTTGTTTCAATTATTGAACTATTCTTAGCTCAACCCAAAGTTCTACTTTTTTCCTCTAATTCTTGTCTCCACCAGGAAAGGAAGTGGTGGGCAGAAGGAGGGAGTGAGCAGCTGTGTGGTACTTCAGTTGCCAGCCGGTGTGCAACCACTTGGACACTTGTCTCTCACTGCACCTAAACTGCACACACTCAACTTCCCTCTGGATCCAGTTCTGAGTAGAGGGCTGTCTGCCAGAATATCAGCTTATACCAGAGCTCAACCCTACACACAATACATATGCAAAAATAAAGGACAAAAGACCATCTTTGTTAAATGACAGCCTCTGGTTTTCATTTAAGAGTTTAATAAATAATAGGGACAAACAAGATGGAAGCTCATTTTCCAATGCAGATTCAAGCAAAGCTCTCCATGCCCTATGCAACTATACAATAGAACCCATTTAGGGTTGGCATAGAACAAATGTTAGCACAGACTGGGGGCTTATTTATGTACCCACCTATGTTCTAGTGATTTTGGTACCAATATTATCAGACTGTTATCAATCACAACCTCAAAGAGATACTACATAGAGTGTGAGAACTGCTTTATGGCAGCAGAATCACATCTCTCCCCACCCCTCTCCTCAATCTGTTTCATTTTTACAACAGCTGTGGAGGAAACAAGGGAAGGTCAAAAACAAATCCTCAGCCTTTCTCCAAACTGCAAACTTCTGTAGCAGAACTTTCAACTGGCCAGATGCCAGATTATACCTAATTTGTGCTAAAGTCATCACGACAGGGATGTGTTTGATAATCTGATTCCTACTCATGGATTTTCCACAAAACTTTTTTTTTTTTTTAAACCACACTTTTCTGAAAAACCAGGTATTTTCTTACCCTGAGATGCCTTTCCACTTGAACAGTATCTCTCAATTGCTTCTTTAACATTATGGCTACTTTTAAGAAGTTCATACAGCGCCTATAAAATAGGAAAAGTCTTTAGAAAGAGTCAAAGTTTTCTGATATCCAATCTAGACCTCCAAAACTAGTCTTCCAGTGAACATATCTAATATAAAAAAAAAGATTTATCTTTACACACAATGAAAATTTAAAAGTAACAACCAAAACAAAAACCACCCAAAAGATGAGGCAAGGTTTAACTAAAATAATGTAAAACACTATATGCAATTATTAAAAAGGCTGAATTTGTCAACAGTATGGCAATTAGAAACATCACAGATCACAATGCTGCCAACATTCAAATACTCTAGATTTTTAAGCATATGCTTAAAAATTTTAAGTATGATCTTGACCTCATAATATCCAACTAAGAAATGAAGAAACTGAGTAGTGGTGCCTTTATAATACAAGGCAGAGAAGGAGACCACACGTTAATTACAAAGTGCTGTGTCACAAATGGAACAGGATATAAAACTTACTTGTTCATTGTCCCGTGTATGTAGTCCTTCAGGAATTCTGCCAATCATTTTTTCATTTCCTGTTCTTAAGGAGGTTTCAAAAAGGTATTCTTTAACTTTACTTTCTGAAATCACATCAGGTTTCCAAAGTAAATGGTCTTCATTTTCATAAGCTGATAAAACAGAAATCCATTAATGCCAGGTATAACATTTTTAAGGCTGTAACATTAAAAGCTATTTCACAAATACAAAGAACAGGAACACAGAAGTAATCAAATCAAGCATGATCATACCACTTTTAAACCGCAGATCACTTCGGCTACTTAGTAATTTTCAACTAAAGTTTGCCAAAGATTATGTAACAGAATGGTAATCTATATGGCACTGTGGCAATTTGTTTTTCCATTCAGTAGCAACTGAATGCTGTTAAGAACTTGGTATGTTGAATGCTTTAAAGTGATTAGGATGTACAGTCCTCCACAGTACATTGAAATGACGCCTGCAATTCACAGATGGCTTATTTCAAAGACAACATATTGGAAATGCACAAGAGCTGACCTGCACCTTTGTCAGTCTGTGCATGTTTCAATACTAGAATTAACTATAAATCCTTTACTCTGATCAATAGCTATGATTATTGTTGCACATCATGTTTCATGTACTCTCTTGGTACTACAGAATTTGAGTTATTTAATTCAAACATAGAATCATAATGGCTGTTACAGAAGAAAAGATGGAGATGGCTCAAAGCTCTCCTAAAACTGCAGGAAACAACATTAGGCTATGGTGAGGAATAAAATGACACCTCCTAAAGTTCTTTTATGGCTTAACATGGAAAGCTTTCAGACAGACTTGCCACTAGTGTAAAGTTTATAAGATGGCAGAAGTGCTTTCCAGCACAATTCTGGTAGCTGGGACTACATTGCAGAAATGTAAGCCCCTATTTGCTATCACTAGCTCTTCAGGGTGTACAGAGCAAGCTTTCAAAGAATTCTCCACCCCTACAACCAAGACCAACCTTCAGAGTTCTGGTGACATTCCTCTTCAGCTTTCTTTATCAACCAAGACAACACACTGCTTTTTGCTTGAGTCCGTGACTAAAAACCTCAAAAAATGCTCCTTGAGCTCTCTGATCTGGGAGCTACCCCTTTGCTCTTGGCCATGCTATCAGATAAGACTTTCACTGGTTCTCTATACTACTAGCTCACCACAGAGAAAATTGTCAGATTAACCCCTCCCTGGTCATCCTCTGGTTATTAGCACTTTCTTAGTTCTCGGCTGAGGAGAAGTCAAGATGTGGAAATAGTGAAAGAATTGCCCACATAAATCCAGTTCTTACTCCTCCATTTCTTGCAACCCATTAGCATCATGCTTGAATCTTAAAAAACTGGAGGCTTTCCTAGATCTTAAGCAACACAAGAGATACTTCCTAACACTTCCAGCTCCATTCCTACCAAACATTCTTCTTCTCTATTGCAAAGGATTATTCCTCAAAAGAGCAGGTGGCAATGTTGAACACAATACAATTCACTCAAATAATATCCCCATTAAATGTTACAGTAACAGAACACAAGCACCTTACAGAATACCAAAAATTTACAAAGAAAAACCCAGAATGCCCTTCATTTGTTACTAGATCACCTACCCACTTCCTAATTTCATAGCTGTTCCAGTCATGAGCAAATTTTTTTGCATTATTTGCCTTTTTAATGACACAGCTATATGCCCTAGGTTTCTAAAGAAACAAAATAAAACTCTATTAAATAAAGCTCTTTTTTCCACTCTAGCACAGCTGCAGTTTTTAACCTAAATTTGCACTGGAGTAACATCATACTTAAAACACCACATTTTAAAGAGACAGTGTATCAGGGCCTATACAATGAAATTTAAACTAGCTTATTGCTTTGTTTTCCATACCAATTTTGTAATTCACATGGTTCTACCTACCATTAAAAAAAGGGAAAAAGACTGTTTTGAACATCCTCAATGTAAACTAAGTTACATGCTCATAGACTAGCTATGATTCTCCAATGAAAGTACT
The DNA here is from genome assembly GCA_034509425.1 of Eopsaltria australis. Lineage (NCBI taxonomy): Eukaryota > Metazoa > Chordata > Aves > Passeriformes > Petroicidae > Eopsaltria > Eopsaltria australis. The sequence continues at coordinate 881,403 of JAVTVJ010000794.1, forward strand.
CACTCTTGACCTAGTTAGTTGACACCTAGTATTACCAGACACTTCAGAATGAACCCTCTAATTTTGTCTTAAGAATGTCCTCTCCAAGTTGGGAGAGTCACACTTCTGAGATGTAAGTATACAGTTCTGCTGCTTCAATTTTCTAGTACCTTTATTTAATGGTCTATGAGACTTTAGCTAGGTACTCGAATTGACCTTACAAATTTAAATTACATTTTTCCATCAAGTGCTATGCATAAACATAAAATAAGAAGTAAAACAATTAGAATAACACACCTTTTTCATCATCACTGCACCTGCCAAGGTAAGCTGGAATTTCAGCCTGGTACTGTGAACCAACCATTATTTCCTGAAAATGAAATAAAAATGAAGAGAAAAAGTTATTAACAATATTTTGTGTATGGAAGTATTAAAAAACATAATTAACCTGGCATGTGACATAGAATTCCTGAATGAAGGTACAATTTTAGATACATACAAAAAACCTTAATGGATTTTTCTTAGCAGCAAAGTTCGAATTTTGAAAAAATGTAATTATTACCTTTCTCAAATCTTCAGATGAATTACCACTGTCTGCCTCTACATCTTCACCATCAGATTCCTTATCTCCATCACACGTGGTGTTTGCTTCAGACACAAAGAAGTTTGCTTTTAGCTATAAAGAATTTTCTGTTCAAGCACAGAACTACAAGATATCATGTACTTTTGAAAGGAGCACCTTCTTTTATTCAGGAAACAATTACTGTGTGTCTGTTGATCCAGATTTCTATCAAAACCAAACTAGAATGAAGTCAGAACACATTGGTATTTGTATACTGCAGAAATGAAACATTTATCATCATTCCAAATGACACAATCTACTATATTTCCAACAGTCAAAAGGAAACTGGATAATTTTTTTTGTTGATTTTCTCAGTAAAAGCTTATACCTAGAAAAAAGACAGAAAGCTTCCAGGGCTATGACATAGCCTCAGGTTAATCACAAAGAGAGTAAAGCTGAAGGCATGCCTTTATTACCTACTAAAACCTTTCACCACAAGTTTTAATGGGCATTCAAAATATTTCTTTAAACCAGGCTGCCTTAGCACAGAATGAAGATACTGGAGAGACACATAAAATTGAGTAAGTAAAAGACAAGACAGCAAAAGACTGCTTATTCCTCTTAAACCTTTTTTTTTTCCTTCCCTTAGGAAGATATACAGCAGAGCCCTCCAAACAATTTAAATGCATTACTCCACAGCATAACTTGTACTTTAGAATCTGGAATGTTGTGGTACTGGGCTCTGAAGCAGTTCTTTTTCTGTAGTTGTATAGTCCCCAGCAGAAGGGAATCTACAGTTGTGACACAATTATAATGGTTTTGTATTCTCCAATTTCAGAAAAAACATTCTCACAAATGGGGCTGAAATTTTAGCTTCATCATGATGCTCATCATGAACATCAGAGACAATATCCAAGACAGTATGGACTGAGTGTCTTGTTCTGTAGTCATTACTAAAATCACCAGTCTCTCTTCTTTAGTTTTACAAGCAGCAAGCAAGGAGCTAACCTGAATGAATGGAACCATATGCCTGGACAATCATAGGCAATTATTTTGCCCAGTTAAGGTACTTAATTAAACAGTGTTGCATATTAGATTTGCATACCATAAAACTTAATGTCATCTTAGAATCTGGAAAATGGACAGAGATCAGAAAAAAGATGGAACTGCCAACAACAGAGAAATGACATCTCCTTTCCTGAAATGGTGGGTATTTGATTTTAAAATGGCCAGCTTAATGTTCTAACAAAGTAACATTTTGAAAGAAAATTGTGACAGCTGAGAACAAAGATGACTGTTTCTTAATCCTTAGCACAGACGAGGGGCTAAATGCTTTATTCTATGAAGCTGCCACACTTAAAATGTCATATTCATTAACAGTTCACAAGTGCCAGCATGTTCTGGAGTTTAACTGAAAGGGACATTACAATTTTTAGGTTTTTTGTATCTCTCTTTCAATACAAACATCTTGCATTTATCATACCGCAGCATGCAAAGGGCTGTGACTGCCGGTGACTGAGGCAGCACAATCTCTTTATCCCCCCCGTCCTCTATAAAAAAAATGAAATTCCCTATGGAATACCTTAAGATACTTGCCAAACTACAACTGTGATAAAAGTCTTCCACACTGCTCTAACTCTAGGACGCCAGTGAATAAATGAGATGCAACAGCCAATGAGGAATATCTCATCCAGGTTGGACGATTGAACCACTGGTTCTCAGATTTTTCCCATCACAGCTCCATGGATAGTGAGATTTTAGTGGTTATGGGTTTACAGGCCCCATCCCATATAAAACTACTTTGGATCACCCCATAAAGTCCTATGGAAAAGTGCTGAATGTGTGAAGGGAAATAATCACAAAAACACTGTGTCCCAGTTCACATCCACAGGGGGAGTCACTGGCTTAAAAGCAGCAGCAAAAATTTTAGCAGAGAAACACTAATTTAAAAGAAAGGGTTACATGTTCATATAATTCACTAATATACTGAAAATCATGAAGGGTGTTCCTTAATACTGTATTAACTATTGATTATGAAGTAATTGTATTTATAGAGAAATTAATTTTACTTGTGCTTTGAGCAGAGAACCAAATATAAATCCTTTAGGTAATCATTACTGCCAACCAAAGGCAATGCTCATGAACAATAGCCTGCAAAGCACTGCTTCTCAACTCCTGGTAGAGTGAGCAGTACTCCTCAATTTTGATATTTTAAGGTATGAAGCTATACATAATGCTATGACTTTGAGTACTTTTATAAAATAAAGTTTCCTACATCTTAGTGGCCGAGGAAAGAAGTCAGTGGCCTCATGTGAAGTAACTGATGGTGTCAAGTCATCAGCAGAGGACTGTGTTTCTTCATCATCACCCGACAAGAGGTCTTTAGCGATTTCCTCCTGCATCATTAAAATAAAAAAATAAATCCTCAGAGTGACTATAAAATACAGACTGGTAAGCACTTAGATTCAGCCAACTGTAAGCCTCATTAATTAAAATGAGCTACCTTACCATAAGAAAATTTAGCAGACCATACTCTCTTAATTAAAAAGCTAGCTTGCTCCTACTGAGTCTAAGAATATAACCACTCATTTTGGAGTCACACATAGCGGTTCTCCTGTGTCTTCTATCAAAACAAATGCACAAGAATTAACTTTTGCAAGCATCAATCTCAGGTGTTCCTCCAGCGCTTCCAGTAAGAAACACAGTGCAAACTGCCTCACATACTTAGCATTCTGTCATGCTTTACATCATAGATATACTGAGGCTTTAACAGCCTACTGCTCCCTAAACTCTGGAGAAAAAGCCAACGAAACAAAAAAAAACGCAGCCAGGATTTTTGTAGACTTGCTGAGAGGATAAATCCAGATAACAGACAACTTCCCAAAAGACAAAAAAACCCAATGTTTTTGTAGGTTAAAGAAATTATATTAAGAAAGAAAAAGCGCACTTCCTCCACTAGCAGACATGTTTGAACCCCTCTGACAGAGATTTGGAAGGGAAAGAACTGTATTAGACAACAAGCCGACTACGTTTTTGTAGCCTCGACACAATCGTGAATCCTAATGAGAATCAGATGTGCAGAGCCATCATTATAGCCTTCTTTCTGTGGAGTTTACCATTACATCATACTCACAGGAAAAAAAAAAGACATATACTTACTACTTGCATACTTTCTAAGCTCAACTACAAGTTGCTTTGTAGCCAAACACCAGAATAAAATCTCAAAATTTAAAGTTAACTCATAACCCATAAAAGCTGAAGTTTCAGGGTTTTGTATTAGCAATGCAACACATATAGTCACTACACATAAAACAATCTGCCACTCCCCAAATCTGAGACCTCTCTAAAAGATATGCATTTGACAATAAAATTCCAAAGCATTCAAGAGTGCACTTTCAAGTTATTCTCGTACCATTTTTTGGTACTTGATGTGTGGTGGAAGTCAGAGTTATTTCTGGACACCGCATACATTACTGAAAAATCCCACTTCTTAACTAAAAAAAACGCAAAACAACTAACAAACCTCCTACTTAAAAGTTCTTTGCATGTGTTTTAGAAGAACTGTTGACGTATTTATTTTTCTTTTGTACTAATATAGTGACACTGAAGTTGCTAAGCATTTGAAATGGTCATTTTTAGAACTAGATGCCAGATATCCTTGAAAAGGTAGGATCGCAGGGTGACAAGGTATATAGAAATTAACAAAGATACGTCTTTTGTAATATCAAGAGATTATGACATGTAATTTAAGGCCACCTGGATTTCTGCTTTTAAAAAACAAGACAGGTGAAAATGGTTCTGACTTACTTTATCTAGAGTCATATCGGGAAGTTCATCTGCAAGTTCACTTGGAGAGCTATTTGCACTGGAACCTGGCATAACTGGAATCGTGGGTTCATAGCCATAGAACGCGAGCAAATCTTCCAATGGCATGTTTCCTTCCTAATACGAGAAGATGTACAACACTTCAACATATTGCCAATTACTTGTAAACAGTTCAGGCCTAAGAGGATAAGACATACTCTGAAGAATGGAAACAAAAAGCAAATAAAGAAAAATTCAGCTGAAAACAGGAATTATTAAAGGTTTAAAATATTGTGATTCTATGATAGTAATTCATAAACACGTCTCTTGGCATATAGTGAAGCTCTGTCAGGCTACTGGGGAAAACATTTTAGTGGATGAAACTAAAGAGGAAGTATTAAAAATTTGCTCCTTATCTGATTGATAATGTAGAACATGATTTGTCAATATTTCTTCAAGGGAAATACAGAGAACCTTGACGACTTTATTCCTACATAGCTACAGCTGCACATGTGAAAACCCCCACAAAAGTAAACCAATACAGCAACTTTTCAGCCCTTCCTTTCATCTCCTGCACAATGTATTTTGTATTAATCATTGAGAAGGCAACAAGAGAAAGACAGCCAAGAGAAGACAAAAATCAAGAGAAAGGCTTGATTTTTAACTTGTCTTTTCCATCAGCTTTTGAACAAGTGATTCTAAGAACTATCATCATACTTGCATCCTAATACAATCAATAAAAAAATAAACCGTGAAGATTTTTTTTCCTTTACCTGGTTCAAGACATCAAAGTATTAAAAATGTTTTCAAGTATTTACACCTTTTAACGTTACACCTCTAAAAATTTACTGTTGAACTCATACACTGATTAAATTGCTTTTTTTTCTTTAGTGAGGCAAGGTCTTAGTCCTGCAAAGGCTTTTCACAATGGGTAAATGGAAACTCACATCCAAGTCTTTCCAGGATAAGGACCTAAAGTAATGAAGTGTTTAAAATGAGTGCCTCTCAGTTCTTCTTTCTTCTATTATAGAAGCAGTAAGAGAATTTTGTGGGATAAAAACTCCATTTTAACAATCACACCTGGCAAACTGCTTCACTACTGTAACAGCAAGCTCATGATCAGCAAAAATGTAATTGTAAAGGCAGTAAGGCAAAAAAAAAAAAAAGACAAAATCAGGAATATGAACACTGTCAACTCCACATTTAGAAAATTTGTTTTTACATGGACCTAAACAGAGCCTTGCATCTCATGCTAAAAATACAGCTTTTTGGAAGTCTGTTGACCAAAAGCTGCAGTTACGCTGAGTGGTGTAAGTGGATCACCAGACAGTAATGCAAACAGCATCAATTTCTGGGTGTTCAGTATTCAGCAGGCACTTAGAATGTGTGATACACTGCCATGGATGAACAAGAGGCGTAAATATGAAAAACTTCTTATTAAGAAGGGTAACACGGAATAGGAAAAGCCAAAGAGCACACTTATCATTTTGCACATTCACCGAATGCTAAACTGATGAAACGAAGACACAGAAATATAATTTTTGTATCATCATTTTTTAATCATACAGCAAATTAATGTGAGCCATCATGCCTAAACCAGGACTGTTTGTCTGCATATTGGAAAAGTAAAACCTGACCAACAAAATGAAACACAGCTAGATGTCATTTTAATAGTAAGCAAAACTGTACAGTTTCAACATACAAGTGATCTTAGATGACAGGACTCTAAAACCTGCATCAGTGATTTCTCTACCAAAGCAAATGTGCTACTAAATCAAAAAAATATGACCACCAATACCTTTGAGAAGCTAAGCTCAGCCTTTTCTGTGATGATGCACTGCTACATCCTAACCTTTCTTTTAAACAAGCTGCAAATATATTTTTGCAGAAAACTGCACTATAGAATACAAATTGAAGGACAGGCTGAATGTTCTTCTCATTAGAAAAGTTAAAATATGTATGGACATTTGCAAGGGACAGAGTCAATCTTACCTTTTCTAAGTCTTCAATTTCAGAGCTGAAATTTTTGCTTTCTTCCATCATCTCCTCTTCTTCGAGAGTTCGCTCATCATCATAATCGTGTACCAGCATTTCAGCAGATGGGTCAAAGTCATGATCCTCAGACGATAAAGAGCCAACTATCAAAAAAAAACTTAATTTGAGCATTTTTTCCCCTATACCAACATACGAAACAAAATCAAAGCAAAAAAGTTGCATGAATTCTCTTACAGACCCTCTTACAAAGGGTCAGAACTCTCAGTGGAGTAACAAATTTGTAACTACTGGACAAATCCAGGTGCTTCAGATGACCTTTCCTTTTCATATTTTTAAGTAATAAGGACAGATTTTTCTCTTGCTACAAACAGAATACTAGAGAGAAGTACCTAAAGAAGCAAAACAAAGTTTCAGGGAAATACAATCCCAAATTAATATTTTACTGAATAAAAGTTTGTTCAAAACAGTCTTGAAATCATCATTAAGATACAAAGCACATACATCACAAGATACCAGAAGCTGCAAGACTGTGATCAATAGACTCTGATTTTATTGATGTGATTTATGTGGTAACAAGCATAGTTTTTCACTGGGAAACAGGTAACTTAGGTTATGAATTCACATCCAATGGCAAAATAATGTGAGACTCGCTTCCAATTGCTTTAGCCTCACAAATGGATCTTCTAATAAACTTAATTTGTAGCACTTGATCTAGAAGAATAAACGCAGCAGAGTTTCAAGACATACTGTGGAAAATACACCAAAATAACAGTGCTTCTGATGGATCACTGTAATTAACAAGCCAGTGTGATAGCTCTGTGGTCCAACAGACACTTTTTCATTACTGAAGATGATACTCAGAAGTCATCAAAAAAGTACTATTATTTTAAATCTACTTTGTCATTTGGGAGATTATCATCAGTCAAGAAGTTTTCAAGATGAAAATATTCTGCACCAGTAGTCAGTGTTCTACAGTAAAGAATCACCAAATTACAGGGTTGCTTTGCTCTTTAATGTTCACTTTATGGCTTTCAGAATAGAGAAAAAAGACAGATTAGGATATTTCTCTCTTATTTCTGGTTTTCCCTAATATACTTGTGCTCTGTTACAATCTTTCAAGCATCAAAGAAAAGGTTTATCAAGAATTTCTTTTATCAAGTAACTTCTTCTAAAGTTTTGAGAAAATCAGCTACTAATTTTCAACTCTTGTCAAAAAAATAATACCGTATTCCTCCTTGCACTGCTTTCAGCCTTGAGACAGCTGTATATACCAAAACTTCTGAACCTTAAAAAAAGCAAATTTTCATCATTTATGCTAAGTGTTCATTCTATACATGCAGGTAATTTAACTTTGTTCAGCTTGCCCAAGACAAAGCTGTCAAAAGTTTGTAGTATAATACTGTAGAGAAACATCCAGGCCAAAAATGCTTTTGATTCACATGCTATTCATATTATGGTCTCACAGAACTTACAGAATAGCTGACAATGCTACTACAGTCCCAATAATGGTATTATGTGTTTAATTCTTCTGCTGCTGGCCATCACATCCTGTTTAAGTTTTAAGAAAGTATCAACTGCCTTAATCTAAGATGTACTTATAAGTGTGTGCTCCAAGATTATTGCTTCTAATTGCTTTTCTAGCTCAATTTCCATTTAACTCAAGGGGAAGTTCTACTCCAGACTTCACCTTAAAAAGTCCCACTTCTCCTGTACTTCTGAATGTTCAATATGCCATTTAAAATACTGAAAACTATACTGAAAAATACAAGCTCAAGGAATTTCACCGTAGTTAAGGATGATGACAAACACTGCAGAATGCATTTGCCTAGAAGCAAATGTGTTCCCAAATATTTCAGAATAGCCCTGCTGATGTTGACAATGCTTGGTTGTATAATGCATACCAAAGAACCTTAACAGCATTCAGTTATTCTTAAAAATTACTTGCTATGATTTTAAACATTTTCTGTTATTACCAAAAAGTCAAAAATTTAGACAAGCCTGCAGTTAGCAGCAACACGAGAAGCTGTCTCTCTCCAGGCTATTTGGCTTTACTGAGATGCTGACTTAAAAGTGCTACACAACTTCGATTTCATTTATGATTCTGAGCAGCCAATTTCTAACTGCAACTGGACTTAGGTGAAGGATTCCGCAGCGCACGTCTCCTCTTAAAAACCTGGCAGGCGGTTAACAGCGTGCACACGAAGCCTTAGGAAAACTACGAGGGGATAAATTTGGGAAGGAGTAGCAAGGAGAGAACGGCGTGCGGGCGACAGGCCGGGTGCCGATGCAGGAGGTGGGCGAGGACGAACCTGGGCTCGAACTCCCAAAGGAAGCCTGCAGGGAAAAGAGAGAGCTAGGTGAGAGGGGGCTCCCTGCGGCCCGGCAGCAGGCAGGGCTCCTTATTTCAGGCAGCCATCGGAGCTGCCCCGCTTTCTCCCGCTCCCCTCCAGCCTCAGCCCCAGCGTCCCGCCCTGCTGGCCGCTCCATCCCGCTCACCCTCGCCCATCCCTCCTTCCCTCGCTCCCGCCTGCCGCTCTCTGTCCCTCCTCCTCCCCTGGCACAGGGCCCCCACCCGGGGCCGCGCCAGGCCCGGCCGGCGCTCCCGCTCCCTCCGGCCCCGGCCGGGGCGGGACGTGACACGGACCGGACCGGCCGCCGCTCCCAGCCCGGGGCTCGCTCCTCCTCCCTTCCTCCGGGCGGTTTTCCACGGCCCGCGCCGCAGCGGCGACACCTCCGGCCCGTTCCCCGGCCCCTCCGCCGCCCGCGGGCCGCGCACCGGCACCGCGCCCGTCCCGCGGCCTGGTCGCGCAGGCTCCGCCGCCCCGGCCCCGCCGCCCCCTCCGGTCCCGCCGCGCCGCCGCGGGGGCGCCTCCCGGGGGTGCCGGGGCGGCGCGGGGGGCGCTGCGGCGCGGGGCCCCGCGGGGGCGCCGGGCCAGCCCCGGCGCCCGCCCGCTCTGCCCGCTCACCTCCGCCATATTGGGACGATGGGGCCGAGCGGCGGCGCCGCGCCGAGTGCCCGGATGGCGCCGTGAGCCAATGGCGGCCGCGGGCCCGCCGGACCGTCCGTGCGGGCGCGGGGGGACCGGGACGGGCCGGGCCGGGACGGGCCGGGCGGGGCGGCGGAGGCGGGGCAGCGAGCGCCGGGACCCGCCGGGACCCTCCTCTGGCGGCGCCGCCCCGGCCGGCGACGGCGCTCGGCCCGCCCCGGCTCGGCCCCGCCCGGAGAGGGCGCCCGCCCCGCCGGCGGGGGCGGCTGCTGGGGGCGCGGTGGAGCGGCCGGGGCCGGCCCGAGCGTGTCTACTCGGGCACCCCGGGCTGCGAGCGCCGAGCGGGAGCGGACCCGGCCGTGTCACCTCGGCACCGGGTGCTGGTGTCCAGGAGAGCCGGCGGTGACACTGACCCCCACACCCAAAGTGTCAGGAACATGAAGCAAAACTCCAAAGCCTTCAGCCTTTCTGGTGTGCGTTGTTTGCTCTGGCAAACAGAGAAAGTAAATTTACTTCGCAGTGTTTTTATCTAAAACGTCTATTTTATGCAAGTTATGTCTACTCCATTTTACAGAATCACAGAATTGCCAGGGTTGGAAGGGACCTCAGGGGATTCCCTGGTCCAAACCCGTGCCACAGGAACACATCCAGGTGCGCGTTCAGTGTCTCCAGAGAGGGAGACTCTATGACTTCCCTGGGCAGCCTATTCCAGCACACTGCCACCCTCAATGTAAAGTTCTCATGTTTAGGTGGAACTTCTTTTGTTTTAGTATCTGGTCATTACATCTTGTCTTATTGCTGAGCAGCACTGAAAAGAGTCTGGCATCATCCTGTTGGCACCTGCCTTTGAGATATTTATACACACCAATGAGATACCCTCTCAGTCTTCTTGAGACTAAACAGGCCCAGGTCTTGCAGTCTCTCCTCATTACAGAGATGCTACAGATCCCTCATCATCTTTGTTGCCCTCCTGGACTGTCTCTGGTACTCCTTTTCTTTTCTGTACTGAGGATCCTAGAACTGCACACTGTACTCCAGATGTGGCCTCACTAAGGCCAAGTAGAGGGAGAGCTCCCTTGACCTGCTGACCAAACTCTTCCTGGCCTCTTAGTGGCATTTTTTGTCCCTCTACACTTAAAGTTGGATTGGGCTGTCTTTAGCTTGATTCCTTCATCCCAGGCTATAAAGACTGATGCTTTTAGCTTTGGATTCACAAGTTTCTGCTTCTGGCCAAATGTCAATGGCCGTACTTGCTATGTAGAATATTCCTGTGCTGGAGGGATGGTGGGATCACAGCAATACTCACGGGCAGTAGTGCCCCAGGCCGTGTCCCACTTGGGGCACTGGGGAGGCTCATGGCTGTACACAAAGTGAGTGGTTCCTTTGGGTGCATCCTAAGTTGGGTTTGCAGACAGTGTAGAGATCTCAAGCTAGTTTAGGTACTTGAGCAGGAGAGTTCTACAATGCTCAGCTCATTCTGCTGGGACCTGTTGCTCTGAGTAACAGAGTAAATTAAATTGTGTCATGCTGCACTGCTGAGTCTAATATAATTCCAGTACTCAAACTGTTTGTCTGCTTTCAAACTACACAGCAGCTACAATGTAGTTATACTGCTCTCAAGGTACGTGGTAGAATGCTGACAACATAAAAATTGCAAGTCTTTGCAGAAACACATTTTCTAGGAAAGTTATCACAGTCACTGGCAGCTTCATCAGTACTTCAACCTCTGTTGACTGATCAGCCTTTGTGTTTTTGAAGTTACCTGGTAAAAATGGTCAGCAACAGACAGATGGGCTATGTCAGGGCACACTGCACTTACTCAAACATTTAGAAGAAAGAGTTGATCCTTTTCACTCAAAAATTAAGAGAGCAAATTTAATCTTTTCCACCTCTGACTGATCCAGAATGCCATTAAACCCCACTAACGCTACTTAGGCTCTCTAAGTTTCATTCCCTCTAAATACAACAAATCCAGTGCCCTATTCTCTTGAAGCCTCAGACTGGGTAAGGCAAATAGCTTTTCATGAACTCAGAATGTGTAACATACACAGGCTTGTTCATCTTATCAATAAAATAGCACAGAAAATGCAGCAGGAAAAAAAGTCTCAATTCAGGGAAGGACATACTTGCTACTATATACATTTTATTAGTAGTAATTCTCCCCAATTTGGATCCAAGTACCTATTCCCTAACTCCTGAAATGGCTTACTTCAGAGTCATTTGACTGCTTAACATGATTAAGCTTTTCAATTGCATGCAATTTTACAAAAAAAAATCTATTGTTAATTTGCTACTTAAAATATTTTATCAGATTTAGAGCTGAGTTTTAAAATTGTAATTCAGTCCTCTTTGATAAAATAGCTCATAGCTCTATACAGCAGGTCATGATGTGTATTCCAGAGCTGCCATGTAAATTGCAGCAAGTATTCTGGAAAAACTAGTGCTCAGAGCTGTGGACAGGGGTCTGCAAGGAAAATAAAAATCACTGGATTCTAAAGCATAACAGTGAAAAGAATTTTCACTGAGATTTATTTTCGCACCTGGAAATTGTAGCTATACAGAAAAACGTACAAATATTTGCATATTGCAATACTTAAGATAAAGAAAAGGAGAAAATCTGGGTCCTGAAGATTTGAAAAGAGCTGCTATGATCCTGTGTCACAGTGGGGGTTGGATTGTAACAGCAATATCTAGAAAGCATTTATATTCTATGCTGTTACAAGATGTTTTACCTCCCAGTAGTTTTTAGTGAATGCAGATCAAGATGAAGAGTGAGGATGGTGAATTACTGGCTAGAATTGTTTTTAATGGAAATGGAAAGGAACAGGGATGTGATTGCACTGCTTTCTCAGTTTTTCTCCAGGAACAGGGGTGAGAACCTGAAATGCTTGTAAAGTGTAGCTTGGAAACAAAACCATGTGCTTTGGTGGAGTGTGGTGTGGCATTGGTGTGGAGCTTCTCTTGGAGCCCAGTGCTTTCTTGAGTATTTTTCTGCCCTCTGCCTTGCCTCCCTGAACAGAAAGGCAAGGTGAGATTGCTCTTTCCATTTTACAAGGACTCAGAATTAGACATGGCAGAAGAAAATATACCTATGCATATGTAAAGCAAATCACATAATTGCATCAATGCAGATGCAGTTTTCCATAGCTACCATGCATATTAAAACCCACAGAGTTCTGTATTTCAAGGTGTCTTTTCTCTTGAATCGGAATCAAGAATATGGGACAAAAATCTGCCTAAACTGTACTTTATGAAGTAACGAAAGATGATACATTATACATATGTTTTGGCTGTATTTTATAATTTGACTTAATCTCAAACAAAAAATAGTTTCAATTGATTGAAACAGTAAAAAATGTGGAAACAACTAAAATTAATGATAAAAAAACCTGAAACAAAAAATCCAACAATTCAATGAAGCTAAACAGTTATAGATGGGGAATTGTAAGAAAAAGAGGGCAGAAGCCCTAGAAAAAAATCTTGACCTGTAGTAATTTTTCCTCCTTCACTCTTAAAGAAGGGTAAAATTTAGTCTTTTGCTTCCTGCACTTCTAGTGTGTGCTGTCATGGACATATCTATGCGACACGTGATGATCAGAGATTACCATAAACATGTTTGAGGTCTTAGTTTGTGTCTGGGTGGTGTAGATAAGGTGCTACTTTTTCACTTCAGTCCACACTCTTCCAGCAAATGGTTGCCCGAAGCCCTAGAGTAATAGTCTCAAACAGCCCTTTCTGTATGCATAAGAAAAAACAGTAAATGGAAAACATTTGTTCAGGAAATGGAGCTGATCTTAGACCTTTTGACTGTATCTGTGCTAGTAAATTAAATATGCTCAGGGATGTTTGCTTGACATTAAAACCACCAAGAAGCACAGAACTGCACATATCTCTGCAGCCAAAACCTCTACTTCTGTCAGAGACCCCCTGTTGTAGGTGGACAGTTGAACACAGTAACCTGAAGGGTGATGAGAAGGAATGCTGCTGGTCATGAAACACATGGGAACCATCCTAATAGTTTGGTTTCATGGATGACCATGTCACAGCACTATTCAATCTTCTGGAAAAGAAATATTATAAAAATACAAGGCACTTTCTCTCACCAAGCTATATTCTTTGAGCTTTGGGAAGGGAGGATGAAAGGAACCCCATCTGTGTATTAGGCATATCAGTTACTACTGCTAATCATATTTCTTGTGCAGATGCCATTGATTTGAGGATTTTATTTCAACAGAGAACGGATGTGCAGAGTAAGTTTTAAATCCCCTAGTTGTTTCTCATGGTTTAACTCAGTTGGCATCTAAGTATTGTGCAACTGCCTGCTCAGGGGGAAAAGTCAGAAAAAAAGTAAACTTGTAGATTGAGAAAAGAACAGTTTAATAACTGAAACAAAGTAAAGTATTATAATACTAATTATAACAGTATCAATAATATCTTCATCATCAACAACAATAATAATGAAAGAGAGAGAGAGGGGAATAAAACCCCAGAAAGGCACGAGATGCTGAAATGCAGTTGCTCAGCACACAGTGACAGATGCCCAGCCTGCCATCCTGCAGCAACAATCAGTACCTCCCAGCCAGCTCCCCACAGTTCATACCCTGGCCACATGGGCCTGTGAGTGGAATATCCCTTTGGCCAGTTTGGGTCAGCTCTCCTAGCCATGCTCCCCCAGCCTTTGTGCACCTGATTGCTGCAGAGCATGGGACACTGAAATGTCCTTGGCTGTGGAAAGTATTTAATAATAAAAATAAAGATAATAACAATAACAATAGCAAAAAACAACAAAACCCAACAATTTAATTTTAGTAGTGATCAAAGCAGCTTACTTTTGGTGGAGCTTACAAAAACCAGAAGATTTATAGCAAGATGTTTTATCCAGACTTACAGATATATGACTTTCACATGCAAATAATTACAGCACTGTTAGTTACACAAGAAATGTACACAAGAGATGGTGTAATGTGAAAACTTTAAGAGATTTTTACAGAGGTCATCTAAGGAAGGCCTCCTATCAGGGTTAGGCTGCAGCCTTCAGCCCTCTTTAGGTTTTTACACCTATGGGATGGATATCCCTGGTGTGAAGGGAACAAGCCCTATGCTCCGTTAAAGGCACAGCTTTCCCAGGAGGGTCTTCATGCTTAGAAAAAGCATATTTCTGATTGTCTTCACACTGAAATGGGACTGCCCTTGCAATAGAACTGAAAACAACTGTTACTCAGCTATGCAAAGAAAAGTACCTCCTCTGTATGCCCTGCTGTTGGTCAAGGAGTAAGTTTTTACTGAAAGGGTAGGTATATAATTCAACGTAAGCAATTAAGAGCCTAATAAGAAAGTTTCTCCTCAGTATAGCACATTGCTGATTTTCTTTTTATAACATTGGCAGATGTATCATACATTATAAAGGAAAAAACCCATTATGTTTTTTGGTGTCTCTCAAAATATTTTAAATGCATACACAGTAGCCATCATAATTAAAAAATATTTTCAAGAAACTTGCCTTATTAGAGATATGCTATTTACCTTTCTGGCAACATCACTATCGTGTAATAAGATATATTTGTTTTGGGAGAAGTGGGGGGAATATTTCCTAAACAGGAGGGTCAGTACTTGTGTTTTGAGGGTGTTTTCCCTATTTCTTTTGAGCAAATTTGTAAAAATTAGAGAATCACAGAATCCTTTATGCTGGAAAAAAACCTCTGAGATCATAGGGTCCAACCTTTGACTGATTACCACCTTGGCAATTACAGCAAGGTTTCATGTCCAGTAATTTCTTGAACACCCCCAACTTGGTGTTGCTCAGGCAGGAGCTGCCTTTCCTAGACCCGTGGTGGCTGGGCCTGATCCCTTGGCTGTTCTGTGGGTGCTGTATGATGACACTTTGGATGATCTGCCCCATGACCTTGCTGGGCACCAAGGTCAGGCTGAGAGGCCTGTAGTTCCCTGGATCCTCCTTCTGGCCCTTCTTGTGGATGAGTGTCACACTTGGCAAGCTCCAGTCAACTGGAACGTCCCCAGTTAGCCATGATTGATGATAAATGGTAGAGAATGGCTTAGTGATCTCTTCTGCCAGCTCCCTCAACACCCTAAATGACCAAGTTCACAGAAAGTATCATCACTGTCTTTCAAAGAGTTCACAAAGAGACACAGACTTTCAAAAAACTTAGCACTGTGCACATTGATGGGCAAACCTCGCAGAAAATCCTTACAGAAATTGTTTTCTTCATTTCACTTGCATTTACAAAGTTTCTAAATTATCCTAGTCATTAAAAAATGGGAAAAATAAAAAAATTGGCAAAAGTTGGTGCCAATACAGATTTTTTAAAGAAAACAGGGCTAAAGCAGATAAAATTGGCTCTGAAACAAAACAGCATTAAACTGAGATCTGCTTATATTTAGGTATGTGCAAGATCCTGATATCATTCCTGTTATCTCCTTATTTCAAACTTAATATGCTCTTAATTCCCAAGTTAGCAAGGCTAATTTTGTGAAAAACAGAAATTTCACTTTATAGAGAAAAGAGTAGGGTAAAGACAGGCATCTTTGGAAAATTAGTCACTTGGTATTGAATATTTAGTTCATAATTCCTTCAACATAATTCCTTTTCATCTAAACTGTTTCCTGTCATTAACAGTTACTATTTTAAGTTTGTTTTTTTTTAATTTACAACAGTGAATATTTACCTGCTGTTACTTCGTGGGTGGCAGAGGTTGAGTGCATTTAGAATTCAGATGTGTAATATTTTGTAGAAAGTGTATACCATTACTTTGCTCTTCAACAGAAGAAATGTAATGTAGGCAGTGTTCATCTGGGACATTTTTGAAGAACAGTTGCACCTTTTTAACCTCTATTTATTATCTCTTATGATGAGGAAGGAATACTACTTAATGGAGGCAAACCATTCAATTGGCTTCAAATAGCCCTTAGCTTAAAATTGCATAGTGTTTATGGAATGTGTTACTGGTGTTGGATGCTTTTACTGTTAAAGGGAAAAAACTACTAGTCAGGCTATTTTCAATTACAACATGTGTGAAAAACTTGAAATGGAGAAGCTGCTCTTTTAAAAGCTTTGTTCCAAAAGAGTTTCTATCTCTAATTAGCATAAAGAAAAGCATGGCCTCCCAGTTCTTGTCCTGGCTTTTCACTAGTGTCACCAAGATACTGATTATTTGTGGTAGGAATAGCCATTACCTTGAGAGAGGTAAAATGATCAATTTATTTCAATAATATAGGTCAAATTTATACTTATGTATAATTCAAAATTAATGGTGAGGTATTACTTCAAAATATGGACTGTTGATTACAGCTTTATTGAAGCCTTTGCCCAAAATTCTGCTCCTGTCAAGTATAAAAGTTCTTCAGAAAATAAGGAGTCAACAAGCACTTATATTTTAATTTCCAGACCTGTCTGGTACTTGCTTATTGTATTAAATGCATAGGATGCAGAGATGCTCAGAACTCTTGAAAAATCAAATGACTAGAGGTTATACATAATACAGTGCAAATAAAAATGGCCAATTATTTAATACAGTCAAATCCCATTGTCTTATTTATGTAGACAGATCCTCTGAAATCTGGAATAAATTGGTAAAGTCACCATACCTTCCTTTCCTGGAAGGGATAATACATAAAAATAGACAAGCCCAAATACTTTATATTAGTGTTCATCATGTTATTGCAAATGATAATGACTAGATGTTGCTGTGCTGTTCATTAGAGCTGTGTTCCTTTTGAGGAACTCTCACTGTGTTTGGGAGCTGATTATACAAATAATCATTTGCTGAGAAGAGCACACATTAGAGTTGCGGTTTTTATTATTAGCATTAGGTGGCCATTTGCCTTCTAGTTTTTGTATATTGGGCTCACTGCATCAGAAGCTTTCTGGATCAAATCTGTATTAATCAGATTTAAACCTCTTACATGAAAATTTTTATTTTGGCTTTCTGCCTGATCCTTTGGTTCAGATTGATAGCATATTGGGCACACTGTTTTTTTAAAAAAAGGTGAAGTGTTTTGTACATCTTCTGGAGTGACACAAAAATGTGTAATAGTAGGAAATTAATTATGTTTCAATATTTTTCTACAGTATTTTCTTAATTAAAAATCTGAGTGTGTACTATACTCATGTAAGTATCTTGTTTTCCACTACTAGAAATGAAAGCACATTTCAAATGCCCGCCAAAATACATTTTTGGTCTCATACTTCATCCCATTAGGTGAGGAAGGAGAGGTGGTGGGGTGACTTTATACAGCAGGGAGTGTTTCAGTTGTATAGAGCTCAAGGATAGCGATGTTACAAATTTGACTCATGATGAGTAGGAATCAAGGGGATGGCCAACAAGGCAGACATCCTGGTGGGAGCCAGTTCGAGACCACCCAACCAGGACGGAGAGCCAGACAAAGCATTCTGCAAGCAACCAGAGGATATCTCATGATCACTGGCCCTTGTTATTGTGGAGACTTTGCTCTAACTCACTGAGTCTCTGCTGGAAACTCAGCAGAGTAGAGAACAGGCACACTAGGAGGTTCCTGGATCATGTGGAAAACAATTTCCTCACACAGATAGTGTGTGTAAGCCAGCGAGGGATGACCTCAGTGGACCTGCTGTTTGTGAATAGAGAAGGACTGGGAGTGATGTGGTCAGAGGCTGTCTTGGGCATAGTGGCCACACAATGACAGCTTTCAGTTCTTGGGGAAGGAAGAGAGGACATCAACTAAACTTCTGCCTTGGCCTACCAGGGGGCAGAGTCTGGCCAGTTCAGATCAGTGGTTCAGAGAGTCCCTTGGGAAACGGTCCTTAATAACAAAAGGATCCAGGAAGGCTGGACATACTTTAAGAAGGAAATCTTAAAGGCACAAGAGCAGCCGATCGCTATTTGCCAAAAGATGAGCTGGAGGGGGTGGGGGCAAAGAAGGCTGGCCTGGCTGAACGGGGGCTTTTCCTAGAACTCAGGGTAAAAAAGAGATTTTATGACCTTTGGAAGAAGGCAACTTGGAAGTGTACAAGGATGTTATTAGGTCATGTAGACTGAAAATTAGAAAGGCAAAAGCTCAGCTGGAACCCAATCTGGCCACTCCTGTGAAAGATAATGAAAAGAGTTTTTATTAAAAAATTAATAACAAAAGGAGGACAAAGGAAAATCTCCACACCTTACTGGATGCAGAGAGAAGCATTGTAAGTAAGGATGAGAAAAAGGCTAAGGTAGTTAATGCCTGTTTTATCTCAACCTTTAACAAGAAGACCATTCTCATCAAGGTAACCAGCCCTCTGAGCTGGTAGACAAGGAGCAGAACTGAGCCCCTGTAATCCAGGAGAAGTTACTTAGTGACCTGCTGAGCTGTTTAGACACTCAAAAGTGTTGAGGGCCAGATGGAATCCACCCAAGGATACTGGGGGAGCAGGTGGAAGAGCTCATGAGCCACTCTCCATCATTTACCAAGGGGCTTGGCTAACCTGGGAGGTCCCAGTTTGCTCGAGTGGAGGTTGGCCAGTGTGACACCTATCTATAACAAGGGTTGGAAGGAGGTTCTGGGGAGCTGCAGGCCTGATGCTGGTGCCTGGCAAGGTTATGGAACAGATCATCCTGAGTGCTATAGGGCAATCATATGGCATGTGCAGGACTGCCAAGGGATCAGACCCATCCAGCAAGATGCTTGGCCAGCCTGATCTCCTTCTGTGACCAGGTGACTTGCTTAGTGGATGAAGGAAAGGCTGTGGATGTTGTCTACCTGGCCTTTAGTAAAATTATCATGTGCTTTTTCTACTTTATGTTCTCAGTCGTTGATTTTTAACGAAGTTTCTGGTAATTGTTGCTTTCTAGTGATTTCTAGTGATTTCTTTCAAGTTATGAAAATAGTTTACTTTGGCCACACATAGATGCCTATAAAACACATTCAAACAAAGAATCCTAGTTTGAGACAGTTTTTGTCAAAAGTCAGTGCATAACCTCAGTTCCTGTAATAACTTAAGACTTCTTTTCCAAAGAAAATCCAGAATCAAATGTAGACGCTATAAACACTTGCCAGCATTCTTTCTAACGATATCTAAACATAATTTTGTAAATTTACTTTTTTACCTAATTAATTGAAAAAAAAAAAACAACAATTTCAGTTGCGTTGGTACAAGGATTTTAAAATTGCAAACAGCTGATTTAGACATTTAGACGCCAAGCAGTAACAATCTATCCACCACGTTTTTCTCAGAACTGTATGCACGGAATAACTGCGGGGACCTCCAGGGTATTTCCTCTTCGTGCGCTTGTACGCCGAAGCCGTTTCTGTTGATATAGCGAAGATGCTGGTATTTTGTTTTATTAATTGGTGGTTGTTGGTTTTTACAGAACTCGGGTCCCGCCGGCGCCGCGATCGAACCGCGCTGCGGAGCGCCCGCTCCGTCCGCAGCTCCGGGCGCGGCGAGCGACCTGCGCTTCCCGGTGCCCGCCGCACGCCGCTTCCTCACGGCGGGATCTCACGGGCACGCACCGGCTGCTCTCGGGCCCCGCCGGGCGGGCGCTCTCGCCCACACAGGCGGCGTACGGACCTTCCGGCCGAGGTCCCGCGGCGCCCGCCCGGTCCGACCCGACCCGACCCGGCCGAGCCGCGGCCCGAGCCCGCGCTCCGGTGTGAGCGCCCCGCGCCCGCGCCGCCTCTGCGCCCGCTCCCCGCGCGCGGGCGGGGCTGCGCCGCTGCACGGGTAATTACGGCGGCGCCGGGGACTCCCGCCGCGAGGGCGGGGCGCGCGCTGGGGATTCCCAGTCCCTCGCGGAACGTTCGGGACGGTTCCCGTGACGTCACGGCAGGGGCGGTCCCGGGGAGCCCCGCCCGCGCCTCCCCGGGCTCCCGCGCGGGGGCTCTCGCGCAGCTTGCGCGTGCGCGCGCGCGCGGGAAGCACTGCGGCGCGGAGCGGCGCCATTTTGAGAGAGCGAGGCGAGCGCGCGGTGCGTGTGTGTGCGCGCGCGTCAGCGTGCGCGCGCGGGGGGGCGGCGGCCGCCGGGACAGCCCGGGACATCCCCACACGGAGCACCCAGGCCGCCACTCTCCTTCCCCGCCGTGCTGCCCGCACTGCCCTCGGGGACGGTGGGGGGACCGGGCCGACCCCCGGGAGGGCAGAGGGCGAGCTCCCGGCGGAGCGGCAGCGAGAAGTCGCGCCGGGGCTCTGTGTGCCCGCACAGCCCGGAGCGGGCGGGTCGCGTGCCCGCGCAGCCCGGCAGCGGGGTCTGTCTGTCCCCACGCCCCGGGAAAGGGAGCATCCCCCGGGCCGCGCTGGGGCTCTCCCGGCCGCTCGCACCCCCCCGGGAAATGTCCCGGGCCCAGGTCAGCGCTTCCCGCCCGGCTGCCTTTTGCAGATCTATTCAGCTTTCCCAATAAAACGAGAAATGCCCGTTTCTCTCCCTGATTTTTCCGCTCCTCTCTCCTCCCAGCCCCCACTCGCGTGTCCCCTCGCTCCCCCCGCTGTGTTTTTCTCTGGGCATGAGGGGCAGGAGCAGGTTTCCGCTGATAGGCTGCGCCCTCCGTCAAACGCTGCTGCCGCCCTCTCCGCCGTGCGACTGGAGGTGTAGCCGAGGCTTCCGCTCTGGGCTCGGCTCCTTGCCTGCATCCGTGCTTGCTCTCGAGGATCCAGGTTACTGTTTGTTTCTGTTTTTAAGGTTCAGGTTTTTGGGTTTTGTTTGTTTTGTGTTTGCCTAACGCC
The DNA here is from genome assembly GCA_034509425.1 of Eopsaltria australis. NCBI lineage: Eukaryota > Metazoa > Chordata > Aves > Passeriformes > Petroicidae > Eopsaltria > Eopsaltria australis. The sequence goes on from JAVTVJ010000794.1 coordinate 902,419, forward strand.
AGATTTCATAAGGGAAAACTGATTTTTCTGGTTCTTTTCACCGTAGGTGGCTTGAACGGCACAGTCGGTCCTGGATGTTTGCAGCGCTTTGCTTCAGGAGGCAGAGAAGAAAAAAGGTGCACACTGACCTGCAGCAGTTGCTTCCTGTGAAAGGGAGGAAATATCGGACACTGTTCTGGGATTATTTGTGCGCGCTTCGTCCTGAAAAGGCCTCTGAAACAATTAGTAGACATCTGGGAAGAGAATTGAGGAAGTCGCGAGGTTTTTTTCTTCTGGCAGTATCGAGCACATCACCCTTGGATTCTTTGTCCACATGGCATGGATACACAGCTAAATTTATGAAGTTCTGAATACTTCATCTGCCAAAATAAAGTGTTTTCCTTTTTTTGCATACTCTTTTTCTTCTTGGCAACATTCTGTCTGAGTCAGAAGCATAACCAGGTTTATTAACTGGCTCCAGGTTAAATGTGGCCTGAGTCACTGTGGAGACATTGCTGAAAAGTTTCATGGCAGATTTTTTTTCCCCCCATATTTTATTTTTTAGATTTTCTGGCATAGTCTTTTCTCAGTTTGCAGTGAGACCTATTTTATAAATGAAGAATTTAATGGGTGTTTGTTTATCCTTTTTTCTTTTATATTTTATTAAATATTTTTATTGAAAAATGTTGTTGCAAATAAGCAGTATGGAGGTATCCAGATAGCTGTTGTTTACAAATGCCCCTGCTACCGGAAGGTAGGAAATCTTCTACAGTTCATATGTGAAATTTGGGGTTTTGGCTTCACAGTTTGTGATGTAAAACCTGTATTTATTTCACTTGGAGCTGATGCTGCATATAGTGGTACCTACATGGAATAGACAAGAGAAGAAACTGTCAGAGAAAAGAAAAGGCTTTTAAGACAGACAATTGGCAGACTTTGTAAATAGCCTTGCAGGATCTGTAAGCAAGAAGGATGGGTAGCTGATTTCTGAGAGGTCGAATCTATGTCTAACTGCTACAAATGTAGTATCAACAGGAACTGGGGATTTTATCTCAAGGAAAACAAACTGGAAAAATATAAATCACGCAGCGCTAACACCTTGTGCAGTCCTCTTGGTTTAGGTAAGTGTTGTAATGTTCATAAATCAATTTACACTTGAAAAAACATTTTATCAGTAGAACAGTTAAACCAGTAATTTTTACTAGATAGAATTTTTTTTTTTTTTTTTTTTAGAATTTTGAAGGTTGTTAATTTTTACTTGCTGGCTTTTATAATTAATGGAATAATTCCTTAGGAATTTGAACAATAGAGGTACAAGGAGGAACGTGTAGGTAGGAGTGTGATTTTTATGTGAGATTAAAAAGTAGCTACATCTAGACTAAATCCATAAGGAATTTAGCCTTCTTGTTAATGTTATTATCTCAGCAGTGAATGTTACATCCTTTTGACCAAGTCTTCTGGATAGCTTGTATATCTCAGTCCTTCCATTTGTGTTAGATGAGTTTGTAGCATCAGGGTAGTAATAATACAGAGGGTTTTTAACTCCTTTTTTGTTTTCTTCCCTCTATTCTTTGTCACTTACGAAAACCAGAGTTTTTTTTTTTTACCAAAAATTATTCTGCTGTCTATGCATGCTAGCTTTTTTTTGTGTTGGTATTTTAAGATTGGCTTCAGTGTATTTTCCTATTCTGTAATGGGAATGAATTAGTCTGACTGGTCTGCAAGTATAGCACAACAAAAAAAAGCCTCCTTCTCCTTGGAATGATTCAAAATTAAATCTAATGGTGGATTGGCTTATCTTCCTTGTTATTTTTAGATGTATTGTAATTTCCTTCTACAGTGATTGAATATTTTTTAATTTTGGAATTAATGTGTTTATAATAATTTTTTGTAGGTTTGCATTCAGCTGAACTTCTGCTGCCTGAAAGAAAATTAAGATGGACAGAGCAACTTAATTCAAAAGTCAGTGGTAATTTTACTGAAGTTCTCTATCCCCTACCCCACCTTGATGATTCATAAGGCTTGAAATAATTAAAACATTACTGAGTGGACTTTAAACTGAGCATCTGGTGGAGGTTACTCATTTATCTCAGTTGTCACCTTTTAAAATATTTTTGAGAGCTTCTATGATACTGAAGTATTAGTAGTAGTGAACTAATGAAAAAAGAGGTTTTCTCTAAGGGCAGTGCAAAGATGTTTGGGAAGATTGCTTGTGTTAAAACCTTGTGGGAAAAGTGTAGTTAAGCATGTGAAACTGTATTTCAGAATTACTGCAGAGTATTTTAACTCCTGTAGCTTGTTATTTAGACCACAAATGAAGGACTTGCATCTACATACATTTTGTAAATTCTTGGTCTCACTGAAGTTCTTGCCTGTGTGTTGTCAGTATCTAAACGTTGAAGTAGCTTCAGTTTTCTGCTTTGGGTGGTCTTGCTGTTTTGTTATTTTAACTTCTATTTCAGTTTTGTTGTTTTGAAAATATGGAAACTGTGGAACATGAGTGGCGGGCTGTTTCTTTAATCTCTGGGTATGGCTTGTGGCTCTTCTGTATTGAGTCTTGATGTGGCTGGGATTGACTGGTGATCTGACCCACTTGTTAAGGAACCAAACCAATAGAAAAGAATTATCTTGTACATTCCTTTACTTGTACGAGAATGTTTTGTTTGAAAGCGTTTTATAAATGGAGAGTTCAGGTGTGAGTGGCCATTTCATTTGATTTTTGTCTATTGTATGCTCACAAGGGTAATAGAAATACTCACTTCTTAAGTCACAGAACAAGTGACCTGTTGATTGTTTTTCCAAGCTAGTAATTTTCAGTTCTGTGAGATACTTTTATTTCTTTTCAGGAAGTTCTCACTGAAATCACGGAGCTACATCCCCCTCTTACTATTGTGGGTGACGTCTTTATCTAGACTCTTCTCCTTCTGGAAGTGTTGAGGAGTTTCCTTGTTAGCTTCATTGAATTAATTCTGTTTTTACACCTCTCTGGTAGTAGGAAAAGTCCTTTCACAGGACTTACACTTGGGAAGTTGTAGTGTACCACACTTAAGGGGAAGGGAGCACCCAGGGTTCTTAAGTGCTTGTGGTTGAAAGGGACAACACAAGTTGGAGGGTCCACAAAAAATCATCAGATTTTATATGTAAATTGCACACTTGGCATTGAAATGAGCGTGTTAATCCCTGGTCTACTATATAAGCACAGAGCTTACATAGTAGGGATGTGGTGGAAGGCAAGAGAGAAGGGAAAAGATGAATTAAGGAGAGGGAGAGAAAGAAAGAGAGGGGCATCACCAGGCTTGGTTTCTAGTGTTGGTCTGGATGACAGGATGTCCTGGGATGTGCAGCCAGGGCTTGGTGGGGTACCTTTTTATAGACAGATTTTCTTTCCCTGAACCTAAGGTTTTCACTTTCTGTGTAGATCAGTTTTCTTGCATGGTCCATTCTTTGAGGCCTTTCTGGAAATTGGTTGGAGGGATTTGGGGGGTCCTTGGTGATCTCTTTTTCCCCCTACTGCATTGGCCTTTGGTCAACAGTTCATGCCCACTTCTGTGCTGCTGATGTTTTTTGTTTGTTGTGTCTCTGTGGACTAGAATGAGGATGTTTGTCCCAGAATAACGCTGTCCTGCCTCTGTATAGCCCCTTCTCCAGCCACATCCCATTTACCACCAACCCTTGGTTGGCTCTGCAGTCATCCAGCTGTTGGTGTTTGAGATATAGCCCTTTATCCTCAGGGATTCTATAGAAGTGTTGTTTTTTTCTTATTTGTGTGCACATGTGTTTGACAAGGAGTCAGGAATGTTTTTCAGTTATGCCCTTTTACCCTGAAGAAAATTCATACTTATTGGAGAGGAGAGAATGCCAAGCATGCTGGTCCAATTTAATTTTTGTTTTTCAAGTGCTTACAGTCTGTTAAGTGCTTTGCAGACAGCTGTGAATATAACGTCCTTGCTCCTAAGAGCTTGTACTTTAAGCCTTGATGTAAACATAGCTTTTGTAGTGGGGTAACTGTCAGCAGGTTGTGTCTTTGACTGATGTGTTTATTCTGGTAGGTTCATAAAATGGCTATATTTGTACTAGCTGATTCTTTAGAATGGTGAAGGTTGCTCTACTGTGTGAAAAAACTGTTGGTGGAATTTTGGAGAATAGGTACCCTTTAATTTTGCAGCAAAGCTGAAACGGAATTACATGGGTAAAATGATAGAGGCAAGTTGTGCACATATTTAGCTTTGTACAAGTTAATGTACTTTGTGCTCCTTTTATTTTGTCCTCCATTCTAATGAGGTTATTCTGAGTAACGTGTGGATAAAACTGTTACAGTGACAGTTCATCAATAGCATCTGAGGAAGTTGATTTTATTTCTTTTTTGTAGTAGTAGGAGTAAATTCTGTCCTGCAAAGGCACCTATTTGCAGACCTCATTATAAACAAACATGAGTGAAACTTGGCATGCTTTTTGTTTTGTTTTTTTCTCGCTCTATGTATTTGAGTAACTGAACATGGTTACTGATGATAATGCCCTGAGTGGTGCTCTCAACTCTTCCACAGTCTCCTCCTTTCATGTCTTGGGTAAACATAGGCAGGGAAACAGCTGAAATAGTGAATTGTTTATGTGCTTTATATGCTTAACATAGGGCAAAACTTCCACCTTTTTCAACTGCTACTTCTTCCTTGTGATGATTCCAAAGTGCTAAAGAATTCCTGGAAATAATTCCTGGTGATTTCCTACATAATGCATACTGACTAGGGCAGTGATGTAATTGAACTCACAGTTCAGCTTTTGAATTTGAACCCTGTTAAAGGGCATGAAGTTGTTGCCTTTTCCCCCAGCCTGGAAAAGAAACTCGAGATCATTTTAGCAAGGAGGTAATATAAAGGGGATCTTTATTTTGAAGGTCTTCAGGAGCAGTTATGGAAAGGTGTCCATAAAAGCCCAGCCTCTCCAGGGGTGAGGACATATTTATAGCTTTTAGGAAATTAGCATAATTGATTAAAAGCACCAATAAGGAGAACAAGTGGTGATTCAATTCCCCCCCAGGTCCAGCCCCTTCTCTGGAGCCCCCCTCTCAGCACCTGCTGTACTTTGTTTATGAAGATGTACCTCAGAGTTGTTCTCGGCCTTGGTTCCCAGGAAGAACCAAGATAGGACAGGGCCTTGCATCCCGCTGGGGCTTGGAGCTCTGGAATTTGTTTTGTCTTTCTGCTTAGGGAAAGGCCTTGGAAAAGTACTGGGAAAACTAGCTATTAATACAGTAGGCTACAGAGCTACAAATATATGTGCAAAGAGTACAGAGAACATATAAAAGAAAAAAGGCAGAAACCAAACGGCATCAAAGTGAGCATATATCAGGCTTTCTGCTAAATGGTCAGTACCATTTAGTGGAATCATTACACACCAAACTCTCAAGCAGGAGAAACCTGGCTGTAGTTTACCTTCAAATGTGAAGTTACTTCATGCTATGGAATAGTTTACCTTTTTTTTTTAAGTCTACATTTTGGTACAGTGCAAAACCAAAAACTTTCTTACAGTTAAAAAGTCATCATTATGTTATCTGAAGGACTTAGCAGCTTCATCTGTATCTAAAACACTTCTTAAAAGATGTTTTGGTTGTTGTGACATTTGTATTTGATTCACAGAGGTGATGTGAAAACCTGTTGCTTGTGAACCATAAATTCATATAGAAAAGAGGACCATATGATAAAGAACAGTGCTCACATTCTAGATCCTTTTGCAAAACACAGTGTGCTTTAGTTGGTTCATTCTCCCATCAGGAACTTGAACCCGAAGTAGAAATGAAGGTGGATTTTGTTTTTTCGGTTGGGTTTTCTACTTTTTTGCTAAGTGTCTGTAAAGCTGAGTGTTAAGGCTGTGGCTATACTACAGAATGCGTTGGCTTTAATTGGTTAAAAAATTGACCACTACATTTTGACTCTGTTCATTTCTCATACCTAAGTGTAAGTGTTCAGGTCTAACAGAGGGCCTTGCTCCTTCCTTAGTGCTCTGCAGGAAACCTTAGTTCTTATACTTCTTTTTAAAACATGAGGCAAGAAGGTAAAATATGGATTGTATGGATATCTTCTTTTGTTCTTCTGCATTGTCCAGTGGTAGAATATATATGACGACAGTTCTGTATTGGATGGTGGGGCCATCAAAACTAAAACTAGAGATTTTGCATAGTCTGCAATAGCGTGATTGAGAAATCAGAGGCTGCAGTTGAACTGTTCAGAATCTTTTGTTTAACTGGTAGGAGAGACCTTCCAAAGTTCAACTGCCTTTCCTTTCTATTGAAGGTATGAGTCTTTGGCAATTAATTTTAGAGAACCAAAAATCTTGAGAGAATTACCATACCCAAACCTAACCTTTTTTAAAAATAGTTTTGCGCTGAAATTCCACCAGGGGTGATATGAACACTTTCCCTTCAGAGTGTTACAAGTTTGACTGAAATGATGTAAACTTACTCTGTTGTTGTGGCTTTTCATTTACACAGAGAGAAAAGAAGGAATTTTCAGTTGAAGTGTTTGTCATAGTTTTGCAGCAATTTGTGATCAGTAGAAATGCTTTGAGTTTCAAAAACTCATAAAGCTTGTCTAAGGGTTTCAGTATTATTTTCTATTTTATTAACATGCAAATTTTGGATAGCAAAATGAAATTAGCTTGTTTTGATTTGTTGGAACTACATGAATCACAGAATAGTAAGGAAGAAATCTAATAAACTGTCTTCAAAAGGGGAATGAAAATTGAGATTTACAGATTTTAAATAAAAGTATTGTTTAGAGCTTACATTTAGCAACTTGACTTGAAATTAGTGCTGCTCTTAATTAGAGATAGCAGGGAGGGATAACAGAAGGATCTGATGTCACTGGAAATTTTTCTTTTGTTAGAAGGTGTGTTTTATGTCAGAAGAAAAATTTTTTGGTGGTGTGGCTTATTTTGAATGTCTGCCTAGTTTGAAAAAAGTCCTGAATTATTCTGTATATGAGGAAGGAGTGTGTAGGCTGATGGCTGGGTCTTCTGCACATAGTTTCTTCGCCTAATTCAGACCAACACTTGGTTGTTTTTTTATGGCTCACGATAAAGAGTTGAAGCCAGAATTTGAACCTGGCCCATGATGGGAGGACTGAAGGGCTAGTATTCTGACTACCTTGTTGGACCCTCTGAAATTCAAACATATGCTCCTGTTTATCTTCTGATGAAATAAGAATTTGATATGTATCCTGGAGCTCATTATCAAGGAAGCAAAGCAGCAGCAGCAACAAATTGAGACACTGCATATAACTTTTTCTTTCCCCTGCTCTCATAACAACACTACAGTGTGCTTTAATTCTGATGGCTTACAGCCTTCTTTTACCCCATTTATAAATATTATGCTAAAAATTACATTGACGAAGTGAGGGGGGGTTGTCAGATGTGTGTAATTGAGAAGTGGAGTTAAGGGTCCCGTATGTAATTTGTGGTGTGCTGTACTTACTGTGATAATAATCTGTGAGGCATTAGATAAAAGCTCATAGGAATGTGCCACTTAGATATGCATACATGCTAATTTTAGATTGCCTTGCAAAATATAAATGTGTATATCATCTCAGTGCTTTTAACATTTATTCAATTCCAGGTTTTCTCTGTGCTAATCAATAGGCTGAACTTCTAAACTGGTCTTCAGGGAGCATCAAGAAATTTGTATCTCTCTTCTAATTTTGTGAATTCTTGGCGTGAACCTTTCCTCCCCTCCTCCCATTCTTATTAAACTTGAAATTCCATTCACAAGCTTCAAGTATTCCTAGCAGTTTGCATTTATATTGCCTTTTATTTTAATGGTCTTCTGACAATCTCTCAAGTTCCAAAGTGTCACAGAGACAAAGCTTAAGTATAGAACCTGTAAATACAGAAGTACAGAACTGTTTTTCTTTCATTTTCCTTGTCTTCTGGTGATGGGTTCAGCTGACAGCATTTGTTTATTTGGGTTCTTTTTTCCCCCCAATTTTGGCTTTATTTTAAAATTTGTTTTTTCCTACAAAATTTTGGTCAGGTCCATTTAAATAGGATATAATTATACTATGGTAAATCCATTTCAAAAGTGCACAACTTTTAGTAGATTATATTTTTTAAATGTAGGAGTTTGGGCTATTTTACTATATTATTGGCCTGGGTTTTTTTTTTTTTTTTCCTTATTCTAATAATGGCACTATTTTAACTGTTTCCTCATGTTAGAACATTATGAAAAAGCAAAGCTGTTTTTATTTATTCTCACAGTTCAGACAGATAGTGTTACCAAATGTATCTTACCTATAGTAATGAAACCTATTTTAAGTATTGAAGACAGTTTCCTGAGCTAGAGAAATACTTTTATTTTGTTCACTGGATGAGACTTCCCTGAGGTTGGGTCTGTTCAATACCTGTGGGACTGTCTCTACCAGCTGAATACTGGTTAGACAAGTTAAACAACGCCCTTTAAATGGGGTGGAGACTGTCTTTGGTCTCATGTCCTTGTCATCTTCAGGTTCTGCTATGCTTCTTTTCTCCACCTTCAGTGAAGGAAGAATCAGGTTAGGAAATGCTTAAATAACTTGTAAGTCCACGGAACTTGGCAGGATGCTGCCAGGGTTGCAGAGGGTTCCATGATGGGTGTTCCATTCTTCCATGAGCACTGATGTTATTGCAAAGCCATTCCTTATTATCTTTGAGGGGTGTAATGGTCATTGGGAGGGGTTCTTGAGTAAGAGAAGAGAGCAAATATTAATCTTGTCATCAGGAATGATGAGAAGGAGAATCCAGGGAACTACAGGCCAGTCAGCCTCACTTCAGCCCCTGGAAAAGTTATACACCAGCTGATCCTGGAAATGTGTTTTTAAACACATGAAGGAAGGACACTAAGGTGAGTGAGAGCAGTCAGAATGGCTTTATGAAGGGGAAATCACACTTCACCAAGCTAATAACCATCTACAATGATCTAGCTTAGATTTCTAGCTATCTAGCTTGGTAGATAAACAGAGAGCAATGGATGGTGTTTATCTTGACCTCAGTAAGGCTTTTGATGTTGTGTTCTATGACATCGTCATGGAAAAGGTAACAAGTATGTGTGGGGAAGTGGGCAATGAGGGATATCTGAATGGTCAGGCACAGGTCCTCAGGGGTGTAACCAGTAGCACAAAGGCCGTTTGGAAGAAGCTGTTACAGTGTACCCCAGGGTTCAGTACTGGATCCCCTGCTATTGATCATTAAAGTCTTGGACAGTGGGGCAGAGTTTACCCTTGGCAAGTTGGCAGATAATATAAGATAGGGAGACCTGGCTGATTAGCACACTTGGTGTTCGTGCTGCTGTGCAGAAGAACGTGGATAGAGGTCCTCATAAAGCAAAGGGAAAATGTGAATTTTCTGGAATAGCAGCTGCAGGACCTGGGAGTCCAGTTGAACAGCAAACTGACCATGAGTCAGCAATGCGTTGTTGTAACAAGTAAAGCAAAAATCTCTCTGGGCGACATTAGGAAGAGTCATTAGTTGCCAGCAGGTGGAGGGGAATTTGGATTTGTCCTGTGTGCAGCCCTGGTGAGGCCACTTGTGGAGAACTGCCTCACCCTTCCAGTCTGTGTAACACTGTTACAGGCTCCCTGATACAAGAAAGGATGAGACTTGCTGGAGAGAGTTCAGTAACAAACCACAAACATGATAAAGAGACCGCAGTATCTTTCCAACGGGCACAGGCTGATACTTGAAGTTTTAAGGAGGTAAAGGCTGGCCTTTAGTCTTTCGGAGTTATCTCTGGATGTTATATTTTAGTTTTTCAGAAGGTCCTTTCCAAACTTAAAATTAGTAAGCCATTAAACTCACTTCTCATGTAGAATTGTGTGAAGGTGCAAATGAGGAGGGAGATTTCAGTTTTAGTGACTTTAGTGACTATTGATGGGACTAGAGAGTACAAGAGTAAAAAAGGTTTTTGTCAGAAGAAGTTGAAAGGTGGTGCCTAAAGTTCATAAGCCTCTTTGTCATAAAGAGTTGAATTGTTGAGATTTTCCGGCTGTAATCTGTGAAGGGCGTGGACCTGGGGAAAAAAAGGTAGGATTACATGTTTTTATGCTTGATCCTTAGGGGTTGTAAAATTCTTGTAGTGTTTATAGGTAAGTATATTTTAAAAAGTCGTGCTAAATGTATTTCTTCTAATTAGAGCTACTTAAACTGAGTAATGAAAATCTCAAAAAAATCACAGCAGTTACATTGAATGCATGTTATTTTATATTCCATGGTCCTTTCAGGATTCTGTATCTTAATAATCAGGCCTATTTTTTTTTTATTTGACCTGTTTAAAGGAAACAGAACATGGCACTGAAATACCAAATGCTTTGATTACATCTGTTTTCTCTGCCCTGCCTTCTTGCAGTGTTTCAGAAGGTGGTTTCTTTTGCCCTGCCATCTATGGGCTCTTGTGTCTACTCACATAGACAGTATAGAGATTGCCTCCAGCTCAGTTCTCACAACAGTGACTTTTCCAATTCCTGTAGAGTATTGTGCTCTTCCAGAGATGCTCTGTGGATATTTTTAGTGTTGTGTAAATAGAGAGATATTTTTTTTAATACTGTAAAGGTTTGATAAATACAATTAAAATGAGAAGAAATTCTGGGTAAAGGATTGTCTTCAAAAGGGACCAGGAGTGATCAGGTGAATTATGTTTTTGTGTAATCTGTTTATTCCAGACCTCAGTAGCCTTTGTTTTCATGATACATTTAAAGCCAGATTAAATACTTTCGTAAAGGAATTTGCTATTCTACTGTGTTGTCAGAAGCAGTGCAGGAGATATGATATGACTTTCTACTGTGTGAAAGTAGTCTGCTTATGCTGTAAATTTTCCAGAGTTTGAGCTGGAGACTTTCATATTTTATTTTTTAAAAATTTTATTTAATTATTTCTTAATTTTATTTTTAGTTTATTTGTAATTTAGTTTAGCTTATTTTTTAGTTTATTTTATTTTTCATTTTAGTTTTAATTGAAAGCTTTGTGCTAACTGTTTTCAGCATTTTATAGATGCCTGGCATGGGGGAAAAAATAGTCTAGATCTGTCTTCATGTCTTATCCTTTTTCTTCATAACATTTGGCAGCACAACTGCTTCCTGGTGTAGTGCTGCCTGTACATACACAGGATTCTGTCTGTAGTGGCTCTGCAGTTACCCTGTACTGAGCCTGGTATGTGACTGCAGTGTATTCCCATTTTTTTGCGCTACTCAGAGATATGATCTGGAGTAACAGATGCTTGCTGGGGTTCTGCACCGTACTTAGCCTGTGGTGCTCTCAGGCTTCACTCGGAGTTGGAAAGAACTGCCAGTCTGCCTGCTTGGTGGAATTGCCCCAGAGTGAAGGGCGTGAAATCATGACTAACATGACTGTGATGGCAGCAGTCCCAAATTTAGCACAAATGGTGTGAGAATGAGCAAGCATTTTTTTCCACCTGTCCCCCTCACCCCGCCCCCGGTAAATAAATAGAACAGGAAAAAACAAGTATTAAAAACCATCAATTTTTACTGCAAGAAATTACATTATTAAAATGTGACAAATTGTGTTTGTTAAAGCTAAGATGCACTCCATAACACTATTTCAGCTAGTTTGTTTGTCTGGATCTCCTTGATCTGTGTATTTCATGCCCTTGTTTTGTGTCAAAACTGCATGATGGAGCTCTTAGTTTATGAACAAGCTTTGCAAACAAAACCAAAATGTTAGTAAGTTTGCTTGTCCCAGTAATAGTGAATTAAAGACTGCAGATAAGGTGAAAATTTCAATGTTAAGATGAAGTTTAAGGAAGCACTTTGCTAAAGTAATCTGAAAGCAGACTAATCTGAAAGTTGATGAATAGAAGGGTGTTTTCTGCTTTTGTATTGTCTTGAATTCTACTTGTGTTATTGCAGGAAAAACCAGAATTTTGCTTATAGTTTGGTTGTAGTGTTTAAAAAGTTAGTTTTTTTAACTGTATATTGATTTCAATTAGCAGGAGAGAGAGAAAAAAGCTGGAGAGACATCACTCTTGTGAGGTTAGCACTGAAAATAGGAAAAAAGTGGATTAGCTTTTGCAGTGTTACCTTCGTGTAACGCATCATCATGCATGTTAAACTCTTTAGTTACAATTATTAGAGTCTGATTTAGAAACGCAATAGAAATCGAGAGGTTTGAGTATTTGTCTGAATCTTAAAGCTGTTTCAGAGTATTGTTCTTCTGATCTTCAGGACCATGTGTGTCCACCTTCAATCTACTGTGATTGATACCTTGTGATTCTGGTGGTGTTTTAGATTAACACACCTCCTTTCTTGCTGAAATTTTCTCCTTCAGATATTCATAACCAGTTTTTAAATACATCTTATGTCTTCATTCTGTGAGGCAAAATAAGACAGTTTCCTCAGACTTTCATCTCCCTGATAACTGAAATAGTTTGTTATTGCACCAAGTAAAATCTTGAATTCCTGTGCTGTTATTCTTAAGTGTGATTTCACTTGTTCTGTAGGAATTTAAAAAAAAGGTAGTAGTGTGGGGAAAATTTGCTATAGTCTTTAATATTTGATTTCTTCATTTAATTTGGTAAGCACAAGATAAGCTAATGATACCTGTTTAAACTTCATTTTTGGTGTTTTTGCAGGATTGGGTGTTCACTTTATGTGTTGTTTCTTAGCCTTTTCCCAGAAGTCTTGAGTCCTGATTCATGCAGTTACTTTCTGATTCCCTTTTCATAGCATGTTACTTATTTTTGTAAAACAGAGGCAATACATCAATTTTTCCCAGATGCTATGCAGATAACACAAATTTGTTTAGAATATAGTGTTTTCTGTTGGTTTACAGCTGGTGAGAAATTGTTTCTGTCACAAAAGAACCTTATTGACTCAATCATTAAAAAAAGCCCAGCCCAACCATTTCTGTGTGTTGGTTGAGTGTATTTGGTTTAGTGTTCTTATTTCAGCTGCAAATGTGGCTCAAAGTAGACAGCTGAGTAATATTTATGGCAAATCTCTTCACTGTACATCATCTGGAACCAGCAGTTCATTAGTCCTTGGCAGTCACTGCCTTTTTGTTGAAGATCATATTTCACAAAGCTATAGAATTAAATTTTATTTAATTGAATATTGTATTAATTATTCCATATTATTTGAAGCAAAATGCTTTACAGACTTCTTTCAGATCCTTCCCTCAAGATGTAAAACTTCAGGACATGATTTCTTTCTTTGCTGTAAACTGTTCTATTACCCACAACACAGCAACACATGACTTTTATCTAATTTATGGGCTATGGAAGACTCTTCACTGAGGTCACTAAGGTCACTACACATTACTTGAATTGATCACAAGAGGCTATTGCTGAGATGAGACAATATTTTGACCAGTCTGACTAAAAACGTTTGAATGTATTTGTGTTGTAATAGTGTGAGGATAGCAGTATTTCAGTATCTTTTTCTTACCTTTCTAGAACTGTGCAGCTCTGCTTCCACAGCAGAGAGCCTAAGCCAAGTTAGCTTTTGCTACAGTTTGGTTGAATAATGGCAGATTTGTGCTAGTAGGGAATGGTGGCTTAAACATTCATGATAGATTTTGAGCCTGCTCTTTTGTTACCAGGATAGTTTCTGAAAGCCCTGGAATTGTGTTTAAATATGTGGTGTTTGCCTCACTAAGTTTACTTCTGATGGCTGTATTAATGCTGAGAGTACATCAGCTGCTTAGTTAGTGTTACTGAACAGCATTTGTGTGGTGTGTAGGCAAGAGAAAGCTTGCTAGTAGACATATGGTTTCATGTCAGTGTAAGAGAAGCAATTTAATGCTACTGACTTTCAGTCTATCCAAATACTTTAAATGTTGTTTTTTTTAATTTAAAAGCAGTAGATAGTATGTATCTGAATAAAGGTTGCAAGTGCTTTGGTGGACACAGAATTCAGACAGATCTCTGACTTTTTGGGATAGCTTAGGTAGGGGACCTGACTAGCAGGAAAAGAAGGTAGAAAGAACCTTTTTAATGTTACAATGTGTTGCAGAATAATTTTCTAGTTGTTGGTCCAGCTTTAGCTGGAAAACAAGCAAGAAACACTAGTGTTGGCAACCAAGCTGATCACAGACGGTTTAAACATAGTAAATAGTGTCTGTGGCAGCAGAGGTGCCTTGCTGCCATCCCATTCTTAAATTTTGTGATCTGTTTTCAGTTTATCAAAAGTACTTTCCTGAGGATGAAGAGTATCCTAGAGTTACCAAATATGTGTCAGATCATCTGAATAGAGATCATGCTTGTAATAAATTTTTTTATATATAGAGGGCAAACTTGATGGCAACATCAGAAAGCTAGCAACTGTAAGAATGTTTATGAAACCTGGTAAAATATGGAACCAGCAACTTTTAGCTGGGTAGGCTGTATCCTCCAAAGCAGTTTTAAAATACCTTTTCCTGACCTGCCCTTTGTTTCCCTGTTTAATTATGGCTGGGATGTTTGTGTCTATTCAAAGTTAGAAAGGTTTAATAATGAAAGTACACTCTGTTCCCATGTCTAAGTGCTCAACCAGTCATATGTAATATTAGGTGAAAGAAAGTGTTTTCTTGACTTTGGTGTGGAGTATACACAGGAGTTGTTTTTCATGTTAATCCTTAACTTCAAACCTCTCTGAATTTGGTAGGGTAGTATTCTATAAATACATCTGTGCTTTTTTTCTTGCTGTTTTTTATCAAAACTATTTGGAAGACTTAGCCCTAAAAGTTTGTCTTTTATGGGCTTATTGAAACTTACTTATATATTCTCTTACTGACTTTGTGCTTTGAGTATTGTGTAGTTTTGGCCCAGGTCTCTATCATTTAAGTTTATTTCTTTCTAAGAAAAGAACTGACTCATCTGACAGAGCAACACTGTTAAGAACTTTTTTAGAGCTTTTTTAGCTAAGAGCCTGAGGAAGACTTGAATCTGCTTCTAGAAAAATTTTTGCATACAGAAGTAGGAAGCCAGTGTCAGTGAGCTGTGGGAAAAGGTCTTTTTACAAAATGCCTTTCCAGTACTTGGATACGTGGTGATCACCCAATCTTTTGTGCAAAGGATAAAAGGTAAGGATGTTAGTGAATTGATAACAAACTCTTCTTATGCCAGTTGCATAAATAATGTTAGGAAGCTTGACTGGCTTTCTAAAAACAGTAAGCTAAATGTTTTAAGTTACACTGTTAGTGGATTTGCTGTCCTGTACTCAATAGCTGATGCACCAATAACTTGGTGATACTTTGTGGAATCTAACTCCTTGTTTTTCAGACTGTAAGTTCCTCAGTCTGAAGGCCTGTTGTGTCAATCTTTCAGTACTGAAAATCTGTCTTTATAACTTCTGAAGATGCAATGATTCTTCTACTTGGGGATGGGAACTGTGTCTAAGTGAAGGAGAATAAAAATCTTTTCTTGCTGGAATCTCATCAGATTTGTTGGTTTTTAATTTGACATGTCTTGGTTCATTTTTGAACATAAGCCCTTTTGTCTACTGTTGCTGAATGGGATATATCAGTAAAAATGAACATGGTTCCTTTTAGAAAGAGATGCCATTTTTGTGGTGGCTCATTGACTCAAAAATTTTTTTCATTTATGTTTTGGTAGTTTGATATAATTGTCAATACTTTAAAAAATTCTCTGGATTTTTTGTTGAAGTTGGTTTAGGAGTGAGTTGAATGATTTCAGCAGAGTAATTTATAGTTAGTTATTTGGGTGAGACATATCTTTAACCTTGTCTCTATTTAACTGTAATAATTGTACGTCCTACTTTATAGTTTAACTGTGGTATTGGAGGTACCTAAAAAGTATGTGCTCATGTCATTAAAAAGAAACAGCGGCTCAACTAAGTACAGTTTTACACTAAGTTAAATCTAACAAGTCTTGCTTTTAGAAAGGAAGATTTCCTTTTAGAAGCTGGAACAGTCTTGTTGGTCAATGGAAATCTGCAGTAGCCTGCAA
Source organism: Eopsaltria australis (assembly GCA_034509425.1). Taxonomy (NCBI): domain Eukaryota; kingdom Metazoa; phylum Chordata; class Aves; order Passeriformes; family Petroicidae; genus Eopsaltria; species Eopsaltria australis. Next base: position 918,317 of record JAVTVJ010000794.1, read on the forward strand.
TATTCTGGTTCAGGCCAGAGAACAACCATAATTATGAGTTACCAAGTTCAGATTCCACATCTCTTACTAATGCATTAAAGCAGCCATAGATTAAAGTGAGCTATATCTGTGCTCACTAACAGATTTGCACTCTACTGTGTGCAGATGTGGAACACACGTTTATTTGGGCCTCTCTATGTAATGTGTGTGGCTGTTTATTATGTTTTCACTATCTGGATTTCTAATAGCTTCTATATTGTACTTAAAATATTTTTGGGTCATTGACCATTTTGCAGTGACTAGCTGCAGAGCATGATTCAGTTACCTTTGTATAATTTGGCAAGTGTTTCATCCATTTCTGTCCTTTCTATACTACAGTTCAGCTTCAAGTAATGCTGTTCACATGACCTTGCATTCTCTTGCTTATTGAGAAATATTTAGTTAGCTGTGAGAAGAGTAGGGTAGAAAAAGTATTCTTGGATTTTAATCATCAACCATTATATTCTTTGCCCCATTTTCAAACCAGAGAATTTTACTGGACTTTGACACTCTGGACATGTAGACTCTGTTTCTATTGAAGCTAGAGACATTGTGAGGTTTGTGATGAGCCTGTGTCTAGGTGTTTCATAAGGAGCTTTCATATGAGACTAACTGTTACGGCTTAATTAAAAATATCAGCTTCTAGGAAACTAATAAAATCTGAAACCTAGATAGTACCAGAAAGTATTTCAGCAAGCTAATTTTGCCATAGTGTTCTAGATCAGACCTTACACAAGATGCTTCATCCCCTTTATAAGAGGAAATAAAGGAAGAAATATTACAGTTCTATTTTCATAATTCCTGTGATATATTTGATTCATGTGACCCTTCAGCAATAAAAGCACATATTTGATGCTATAAATGAGATGAGGATAGTTGGATTCTAAACCACATCTGTGAGGAAAATAACACAGGAAAACAGAAGGGAAATACTGAACAAAAGACAACAAGTGTAATCCCCTTGTAACATAAGCATCTGAAAGGACTTACTTTTCTTCTGATTACAGGAACTTGCCATGAGGTGCTAAGCCTTTTTTCATTGATTCTGAGAGACTGGACCTAAATGGCGCAGCATGACTTTGCTCCAGCCTGGCTTAATTTTCCTACTCCACCATCATCAACAAAGGTACGTTTTGTATTGTTCTTTTGCAAAGGCACTCTTGTTATTAGGGAAATCCAAATGTCATATCCTCAATCACAGAAAAAATGCAAATCTCTTCATAAATACTGTGATGACAGATGACTCCAGTAGAGTTTTTTGCTTGAGCAGCTTAGTTCATGGAAAGAAGCACATGCCTGCCCTTGGCTGTGGTTGGTTTAAGATTGCCTTCATCAGGAGTTTAAAATTAATTACCGTGTTCTTTGCTAGAAGTACCAAGACAGAGCATGTACTTGATGTTCTTGCTTCTGATTTTTCTCTGTGTCCTGTAAATTTTACAGAAGTATTATTCTGTCATCCAAGTGATTAAAACTATGCTTTTTTAGACTTTCTGAAATGGCTCTGCAGTTGACAGTGGAATGCTTGTTGCTACTGGGGAAGTGTGGTGCTTTCATACTGTTAGGCATCTTCCCTCTGGTGGTTTCATCTAGACTACTGTTGCTTTATATAATGGGACAGCTTGGAAATGGGAAATAACAATCTCTTAATTGTTAGAGTTTGTAAATATTCTTGGAAGTGTTGAGTATTTCTATCTCGGAAATGTTTTTCCTGGCCTGTCTTTCTACTCTGTCTTAATTTGTGCAAATGCAGAAGCAGAGTAAGCACTGAATGTTAAAACTCCTGTTATCTGCTTCTCTATTTGTATACCTATTTTCATTATAATAGTTGGAATTCACTATTTATATCTGCTACTATGAGAATTGTTTTGCTTTCCTTTAATATAGAAGCTTTGTGCAGTCTTTCATGTCCATGGAAAATGCTTAGCCTTGAGAAACTTAGGGCAATAGGCTTGTGGTATTGTTAAATGCACAGACAGATGTCAGTTGTTTTCTTAATGCTCTGATTCTGTGTGTCTACACAAACATAAACACATTTTTTTAGCCAGGTAATTGAATGTCCTTATTTATATCACTCTTTGTATGTCTCTTCTACCCTGACCTAGCTTGTTTCTTTGCTTGGTATTATCTGTTTCTGGGAATGTAAAGCCTATCTGAAAATTCAAATTAAGATGCAATCTCTCTGTTTTTAATTCTCTGTGATTTCTGATGCATTCAACTCTTTTCGTATGATTTTTTTCAATGTAATACGTTATAAATTGGAAAAGTATTTGGAGCTTAATTTGATATGGTGTCATAATTGCAAAACAATCTTCACTACGTATTTAAAGAGTCTGCTGCAAGAGCTTTACTTGCATGCTTTATGTGCCAATATAGCAGGATAAAAGTAAGTTCCAGAACTACTCAAGTACCTCTAGAATAAAACTGAGGTGTGGGTTGTATTTGTCACCTAATTTCTGAATTGTGAGAAATTTTGTGGCAAGTGTATTTTTTGGCTCCTCTTCCATGATTCTTTGCCTCATGGAGTTTAGTTAGATTTTCTTCTCTTTCAAAAGCTCCATGTTGTATGATTACTCTGTTGTGTCATCGTCGGAATGCACCTAATTTCCCTGTATTACCTGCTCCCTCAGTGATGAGCGTTCTGCAATATACAGCAAATTTGGATATTAAATGCTTGAAAAGTCTGTTTGTAGTTCTTAGTTTACAGAACAAGACATGTGATCCCCCTACAAGACAGGTCGCAAATGTTGTGGCCCCCTGTCCCTTCTATTTCCTAAAATAGGTTTATTTTCTGCTTTCTGTGTATCAAAAATGCAGAAGAGAACAGCAGGTAAGAGGGATGGAGATGAAGAGGAAGGCTGGGGTGAGGAAGGCAAGGTGTCTCATGTTTCATGCAGAACGGAGCTGGGGTGAGGCTATGGTATCAAGAAGATTTATACTTGAGAAGGAGAAACTGAGCTCTACTTGGTCAATTTTTGTATTCCTGGAGTGTAATCACTTTCAGGGATTTACACCTACAGGACTCTGGTTTTCCCCTTGAGCCCTTGGTAGCTGCGATGTTTTTCCTTACGTAGCTTAAGGCTGGCATTATAGAAACCTGCTACCAGGAAGCTGTGATTGTGATTGAGCTTTTTAATGTGGCATACAGATTACAGCTTGATTGAAATCTATCTTGTCTATTGCTGCTGATTTCCTTTTAACAGCAAGCTTTTCTTATATCTGCCAGTTAAACAGCAAAATCCACTTAAATAGGTGTGTGTCTGTCACTCAGTGGGTTTTGTTCAGATCTGGAACTAATGTGTTTGTGTCAGTGCAGTATTGCAGATGGGAAGGTGTTGTGAATAGTGAAACCACCTTTGGATATGGACCAAATGTTTAAGAAAGTATTGCTGTAAAAAGGGTATGGGGACATTGCAGATAGATCAAGTCAATTTTACAAGTTCACTTTTACTTCTTGTTAAGCAGTTAGATTTCCTGCATTTCTTAAATTCTGTGTTGTTTCTTTCCCTTTTTCTTGATTGGCTGAACCAAGTCAGATAATTTCTCAACTTACAGAAGTTGCCAATAAATTTCGCTTTGGTTACAAAGCTCTCTCTGCCTCGAGAGGCTTCATAGACTGGTACCTCCATCGTGTGGGGAAAATGCAAACTGCATGATCTTTGCACACTGTTTGGAAGCATCAGGTTCAGTATAGCATGTACAACTCAGTTATAATTCGTGAAAATGTTGATTGTTTTGAAGTTAATGCAAAAAAATGGAAGTTAAGTTCCAAAGGCAATATTAAGAGGTTGTAGTACGTAAATGAAAATATGAAGCATCTTCTAAAATTTCATCGAAGATTGGCAGATCTAGCACTTTCTGAAAATTTTGGCAGCTTAGTCAAAATCTGTTCAAGGATTTTCTTTTACTTAAATATTTGGATTAATTTGGTAATTTTTGAAGTTCTTTTATTTTAATAATAATTTGCAGTTTCCTGGTTTTGCTCTCTCCAGGGAGAGTTTGTCAAGTAATTCAGGTCTCAGGTGTCAGATTGAGAGGGTAGTCCCTGTACATTTGACTTCTGTACATTTTGTAAATACATGCTTTGATTTTTAAATATATACTTATTTGAGTTGAATTTTAAGCAGTGATTGTTGAGCAGCATCTTGAGCTCTACAGGGGCATTTTCCTTAGAGCTTTTGGTATCTTTTTTTGTGTGTGTGATTTTCTCTGTGGGGTAGGTGGGAAGAAAGTAATTTTCCAGGTACACCCAGAGAGAAGTTATAAGGAAGATACGGGTTGTGTAAGGCAAGATGTTTCTTGGTTTAATCCCTTTAGGTGTGAATTCTAGTCTGTGATGTGGGTTGATTTCTTGGTGCTATTCTAAAGATAAGATTTTAGTTTATGAACTACTTCCTACTGATATATTAAAGATTTATTTTCTTTAAAATTTCTCTAATGTGTGCTTATAAGCTGAAAATTTGAAGCATCTTTATGAATCTGGACACTTTCGATTCTAGATTTTATTATTTCATAACTACTTGTATTTGCCTTATTAAGTTATAATGACAAGATTAATGAATCGGGCTTTATTTGGGTATAGCTGCCTGGGGTGAAAGTGATTCCTCGCTTTCTATGGAATGTACATATGTAGGCTCTGAAAATCCAAATTGAGATCCTGGTCTTCTTTTCTGCCTTCCAAATTGCGATTTTTCTCTCCTTTCTTACTTCTTAAAATTTTTTTTTTCTGCTGCGACGCATGTTACTTTTGCTCTGTTCTGCTGCCAAAACAAAGTAGGCACTTTTTACCTTGTGTCACAGACGTGATTTAAGGGCTGTTTCAGTGTCCTGGAGCAGAAGATGCAGCTTCCCTTTGTTAGCCTGAGAGATGGCGACACAGCTCTGAACTTGGCCTCTGAACGTGAGGACTGCTGCATTGTCTGTCATTCAAAGTTCTTGTAAGAAGGAATTGTATATATCGTGAATGTGCATGTTGCAGTTCTGATGATTAAGTTTTTGTTATTAATCAGATCTCAGGTCTACCACTTATGCTCCTTTGCAGTCATCGCTGAATTTTGAGAAACATTCTGAAAATTTTTCATGGGCAGAGAATCGTTATGAAGCAAATCGCAGAAGACACAACTCTTCAGAGGGGTTTGCTCCTAACATTGGAAGGCCAAATGGAGGTATAATTTATGGAACATTGTGAATATGTTTGCATCATTTCTTTGTAGAAAGAAAGTCTGATGATGATAGCTCATCTATGTTAAATTCTTTTTCTGCAATAAAAGAATGATAATGGAAAGACACATCTGGGAGAGTATGTGAACACTAAGGGTTGGTTAAAGTAATGTGATTCCAGGTGTGTTTCTCTCTTGAGTAGAATAAGAGTGTTGAGGTAATACTCTAGCCAATAGCTTATAAATGAACAGCCAGAAAAAGAAGCTGACTTGTTCTAGCATTGGCTGGCTATCTTTTCTCTCTGGTACTGTTTTGTAAGATCTTTCCCTGCTGTTTATGTGAATGAAAACTTGTTTACTATGATACCATATCCCAGTGCGTAGAGCTGCTGACTGAACTTCTTTAACAATTCTGCAGAGTAAAATATTCTTTTTGAATTGCTTGTAATTACATTTCTTTAAAATTTAAAAATCCAAGGGCATTTTGGGCGAAAAGAGAGGAATGGTTGGCGTTCACAAGGCAGAAATGGTCCAGACAATACAAACCATCGTGGGGGGTACCATGGTGGAGGTTCCCGTACTCGTAGCAGCACCTTCCATTGTGGAAAAGGCCAAGGACTGCATGAAAACAGTGTCCCTGATAATGAAACCCGCAAAAAGGAAGACAAAGAAGTACCAAACCAGTTTGAGGCTGAGGATTTTGTGAGTAAATTGTAATTACAATTAAAAAGGTTTCATTTGGTCCGCAAGTACCATTTTGTCCATTATAAGTTGCTTTGTAAGATTTCACCAGTTTCAGATCGTCATGTAAGGAATTTTCTGTAGGTAAGGAAATGTTACTAGTTTTCCATTAACTTGTTTCTCATTTTATATCCAGATTCTGTCACTGTATGTTTATTATTGTTACTTGTGTATTTAAGTTGGATTCTAGTCTGCTGTGGTATGTGTATGTAATAAACACACAGTTACTTTATTGGAAATCTGAAATAGTAATAAAGTAATCTTCATGTCTGTGGCCTTCTGAGATCCCATGCTTCAACCTACAATTAGGATATAAGGTAAAGGGTGATCTTACTCTTTGAAGAAACGTACATTGCTGTTTTTTGCTTTCTCTTGGCAGTTTGTGTAATGACATTGGCTACTGCCTGACATATTTTGTTAGAGAAGAGAAACAAGTGAGCATTGACCTGTTTGGTTCATGGGGGAAGTGTTTAGTCTGTCAGCAGAGCTCATGCTGCTGGTGTTACTGTGATTATTTCATTCATCCCACAATTCAAGAGTTACAGTTCTAATAATAACAAAACTTTCTTTCAGCCATCTTTAAACCCTGAATATGAGAGGGAACCAAACCAGAATAAATCTCTAGCTGCAGGTGTGTGGGGTGAGTATTTTCGATGTTTTTAAATGCAAAAATGTAGCAGAGATCTGAAGTTGTTTTATTTGAAACACAAGCTTCTTTTTAGAGTTATAAAGGCATAGATTGAGAAGACTTCAATATTATTACAATGTAGGTATCTTTTTGTTAGGATGACACTTCTATATAAGTATCAGTCAGCTGGTCTGTAGATGCAGCCACAGTTAGTATTCTTTCCCAGAACAGGTATATATCTTCTTTGGTAAAGATGTCAAGAAATTGTCACCTTTATTTTCAAGAGGAAGTGCAATGAAGGTTGGTCACCCAAATTAGTGGTGTTGATTGCTAGCTGAAGGCTTTGTAAAAGAATGCTTCTGACTGATCAGATGTGTTGGAAGTATTTGGAGAGAAACCTGGGAGAGCTGGAAGAGTAGGTTAGCTTGCAGAGATTTAAGGTCTCTTTCTGGACACAAATGTCGTATGCTGTTGGTTGTGTTTGTGAATTATTTGTATAGGAAATACAGTCCTGGGCATGGGCATTGATCAGTTCTGTCATTGGGATTATTTTCTTATCCTCACCCTCTTATGTTTGGCTATCACTTTACAATTCTGATGGGCTTTATGTGGTCAATTGTTTACCCCTAAGAAGGTGGTAGCTTTAGATGGCAGGGGTTTTAAAGTGATAAATGTACTCAAAATAAGAGCATTTTTCTTTATTTAAAAACAGATTAATTAACATGAAAACTTTTGCTTGTCTACTTAAACTTCTGCTAATACAGAGATTTTAAAGGTATTTTAATTTGCTGATTATTTTTTTCATACTTAACCAGTATTTTTTGCATGCTAAAGTAATATTAGATATACCAGCCAGCCCCTCAAAGAAATATCTAATTGCTATAAACCTTTACAGCATCATAAATAATTGGGCAGCCTTCTGGTTTTGTGTTAGCAGCTTTCATTTAATAATCTGTCTTTCAATAAAAGAGTTTTGTTCTGTAATTGAAAAACTGAAATTAAGGCTGTTATTATTCCCTTTAGAAGGAAATAATATTGAGGGTTAATAAGAGGAGTGTTACAGTCCATTCTGGTATCTGTTAAAAATGTATGCATCTCTTAGATAACATTTTACCTTGTGTATATGTGATGGGAGCCTGTATGTGTTATGAAAAACCTTGTCATGAGGTTTAATGAGAATGAAGCTTACAGTTATGACAAATATTTTGTAGCATCTACCTGCTGAACAAAGCTAAAGTAATGTATGCTTTTAAGGGTGTGTTTTGGTTTTTTTTTTAAACAGAGAGTATAGTGACTGAAGTAAAATTGCTTGCAGGGAGAGGAGATAATCCTTGGACAGGCTCTTAACTCAGTTTTGGAATGCATGTACAAAGATATATTTTTACCACTTTTTGACAATTTTAGAAGTCTTTTTAATAGATGTTCCTTAAAACTGCTAAATGGCAGTTTCTCTAGTTTGACAACTGACTATGTCTCCTAATTTGTGCTCCAGTGAACATGGAAATTTTGTCCTGTTATGTTCATCTGAAGCATGGAGCTAGAGAAACTCGTCATTGCCATGGTCTAACATGTAGTGCACATCTTGTCTCATGTTTATAGAACCTCAGTGTGGAGCTCTAAACTGAGCTGTTAATAAATAAATAGCTAATTATTCTTTAGGAAGCCTTAGGGGGAATATGAAAGCCATAATCTCTTTTGAAGTCTGGGTAACTATCAGCAACTAACAGTATTTTGATTTTAGAATTACTATGCAGCAGTCTCTAGAACTGTGTAGCAGGCTTCTTGGAAGAATATATTTTCTTTCAAAAAGTGCAATTCCTGCATTGCCAAGTGAAATATTTTTAAAATTATGATGGTATAAAATGAAAGAGAACCTTTATTTTCCAGGTTTGCACAGTGTGTTATTTGTGGAACTAATACTGAACTAAGTTCCTGGTTTATGCCTGTTTGCTCTGGATCATATGGCTGTCTAGTCCCTTATGAACTAAAAACTAACAGGATTGTGTACACATGCACACACACACACACACACACACATATATATCTATATACACACACACTTCTTTTTTTTTCCAGAGTACCCTTTAAATCCTAAATCTAGATCTCAGAGAATGCTGGTCATTAAAAAAGGCAGTACAAAAGAACTCCGGATATCTGGATTCCCAGTAGTGGGAAGTCTTCATTCACAGCCAGTAAGGAATGGAACTGGCACAAGTGTTTATAAAGGATTAGTCCCCAAGCCTGTCACTCCACCTGCAAAGGTGAGTATTGGATACCAGTGTCATGAAAAACATGCCTAGAAAAACCATGCTGTAATTCTGAATGTGCTTATTTCATCCCTGAGAATGCCGTTCCTAGATTATCATGTATTCAACAGCTGTGAAGTGCAACACACACCAAAAATTTGCATTTTTCTTCATAAATTACAATTTAGTCTCTCTTTGCTTCTCATCTACCATTTTTGAGAAGTGCAGCAGCTGTACAAATGAGAGTAAAAATGGTGGTTTTAACTTAAGGAATAGCAGTCCCTTTTGTATATATGATTTTAACAGAACAAAATTAGGTACATAGTGGAGAGGTATAGTCAGCATAGTAATACCTTCATAATTTATCCCATTTATAGACAGAGATGACGTTATAACCTATTAGTGTCATTCTGGTCTCTTTCCAAATGCAGCTTTTCATGTGCGTCATCACAGAATATTCTGAGTTGGAAGGGACCCACAGGGGTCATCAAGTCCAGATCTTAAGTGAATGGTCCATACAGACTTCAAACTCACGACCTTGGCATTATTAGCATCAGGCTGTAACCAACTGAGCTATTATCAGTGGCTTCATCTGTAATTTTTTGTTTCAGGAGTTCTTCTGTGCTCTAGAGAGCATATGATGGATTAGTTCTTAACTTGGTAACATTCTGAATCTAAAATAATAGTTTCATCTGTTGAAATCCTATATTTCATTTTCAATACCTCAAATATGAGGATCTTAATTGTTTTGAAATTTTTGTCTTTATATAAACTGTGAACAGTATTTATGAGCAGATGAATTGCTCATAAACAGCCTCTTTTCCACAAGGAAACAGATGTTTGCACTGCATTAAGGTTGCAGTTATGATTTGCTTTTGCTTAATCATTTTTCTGAAGATTCTTGAATCCTTTTGTAGTTAATGACTCTTTAAATTTCTGTTTATATTTCTGTCTAGCCCACACAGTGGAAAAGCCAAGCAAAAGAAAATAAAATTGGGAATGCATTTCCTCATGAATCTGGATATGGTGTTGGCAATTTCAGTCCTTTCAAATCAACTGTCAAGGCATTTGCTGTAACACAACATTCAATGAAAGAGGTAAAGCAGTGGCTGTAGTCAAATCTATAAAACATTTAATTTAAGTGAGGATGGTCAGTAAATTTTATGCAGCATTGTATTAAATATGTTATTTTGGAACTTCATTTGTGAGAAAGATGGAAGGCACATCACCAGCCTTAAAGTAATGCACAGTTTCCTTGTAGGTTTGATTTGGAATAAAAACCCATGTTAGGAAATACAACCTGATACATTTAGACTTCAAAACTGCTAAAAGTATTACATGTTTCAGAAGGCCCACTGTTCGTTAGCAGTGCTCCTTAAACATGCATTTCTGGGTTTACATCTACAAACTGTACATACCAAAACACAGATCTCCCTCCTTTTGACTGTGAATATATGTCAGACCTAAAACAACAGATACCTGTTTCTTTAATTAAAAATTTTCTACATGAAAGCACTTCTAACATTCTTTCTTTTTCTGACTTCCTACACCAGTGTAATCGGTCAAATTCTTCATCCCCTGTTGACAAATCTGGTCAGCCTCGTTTAACAAAATTGACAAGAATGCGAACTGATAAGAAGAGTGAATTTTTGAAAGCATTGAAAAGAGATAGACTGAAAGAGGAACGTGAAGATGAGAATCATGATGGGCAAGAGAAGGTAATTCTGTTCATACTTACTGTAGATCCAGTAGGTTTCAGACAAACTATAAATTACTTTTTATTTTGCTGTAAACAGCTGTTAAGTAATGGTCTTGGATATCTAAATGAAGAAAAGGAATTACCTTTTGATGAATTTAAAAACATTGTTCCAAGTACTACTCTTCCTCTAGTGCTGCTTTGTGGTTTAATTTTGTTTTACTGCAGTATCTGTTAGTGCATGTTAAAGACTTAGGTACTTTTGTGTCTTCAGCAACAATAAAAATGAGTGAACTAACTTAATCATAGATGAATTTATGTTGGGAAAGACTGTTAAGATCATTGAGTCTAACCATTAACCCAGTACTGTCAAGTCTGCAAGTGAACCACTAGTGTCACATCTACATGTCTTTTAAATACCTTCAACAGTGACTCAGCCTCTTCCCTGGGCAGCCCATTTTAGTGCTTGACTACCCTTCCTGTGAAGAAAGTGTTCCTGGTGTCTAACCTGACTCTCCCCTGACTCAACGTGAGGCCATTTCTTGTGTCCTGTCACAGTGTTGGCCAACCCCCACCTGGTCACAACCTTCTTTCAGGCAGCTGTAGAGAATGACAAGGTCACCTCTGAGCCTCCTTTTCTCCAGGCTGAACACCCCCAGCTCCCTCAGCTGCTCCTCACAGGACTTGTGCTCCAGACCCTTCCCCAGCTCCTTTGCCCTTCTCTGGACTCACTCCAGCCCCTCAATGTCTTTCTTGCACTGAGGGCCCAGAACTGGACACAGCACTCGAGGTGTGGCCTCACCAGTGCCCAGCACAGGGGGACAATCCCTGCCCTGCTCCTGCTGGCCACACCATTGCTGATCCAGGCCAGGATGCCATTGGCCTTCTTGGCCCCCTGGGCACACCCTGGCTCATGTTCAGCTGCTGTCACCAGCACCCCGAGCTCCTTTCCAGCCACTCTGTCCCAGCCTGTGGCGCTGCCTGGGGTTGTTGTGACCCAAGGGCAGAACCCAGCACTTGGCCTTGTTGTTGGCCTCAGCCCATCAACCCAGAGATCCCTCTGTAGAGCCTTCCTGCCCTCTAGCAGATCGGGATACCCACCCAAACTAGTGTCACCTGTAAACTGACCGAGGTGCACTTGTCAGATAATTGATAAAGATATTAAACAGAAGTGCCCCCAGTACTGAGCCCTGTGGAACCCCACCCATGACTGGCCACCAGCTGAATGTAACTTCACTCACCACCACCCTCTGGGCTCAGCCATCCAGGCAGTTTTTACCCAGTGAAGAGTGCAACTCTCCAAGCCATGGGCTGCTGGCTTCTGCAGAATTCTCTGGGAAGTTGTGTCAAAGAAAGGCTTTATTGAAGTCCAAGCAGAAAACATCCATAACCTTTTCTTCATCCACTAAACAGGTCACCTGGTCATAGAAGGAGATCAGGTTGGCCAGCAGGACCTGTCTTTCCCAAACTTAGGCTGGCTGGGCCTGATCCCCTGGTTGTCCTGCATGTGCCATGTGATGGCACTCACAGTGTTATGGCCCTATGACCTTCCTTGGTACCATGGCCAGTCTCCTTCTTCTGGCCAGAACCTCCTTCCAACCCTTTTGTAAATGGGCATGACATTGGCCAACCTCTAGTTGCCTGGTACCTCTCTGGTAATCCAGGACTGTTGGTATATGATGGAAAGTGGCTCAGTGCCACTGCCAGCTCCCTCTGTACTCTTGTGTGATTCCCACCTGGCCCCGACAGACTTGTGGAGGGCAGAGTTTCATACCTTGGCTGCTAGTTCTCCTACAAAACAAAAAAGTTGGTTCTGCTTCTCAAACCATTTCCTTTCTAATTAGTGCTTAGGTAGCCAGAAGTTCTCTATTCTTGACCTAATCATAGGAGTAATAGCTCAATATATGCATAAACACTGGTTTTTACTAATTGAGAACTTGAAGGTGTATAATGGCTGTGTATCATATGCATCGGGTTTCTTTCAGTCTGAATTGATTTATGCAGTGCTCGACTGATATTAGAGAATATTTGTGTCAAGTGCTACCAGCCACCAACAAGTTTACATACATAGTCCAAGTGAAGATAAGTATTTTACTGTTCAGAATGAGGTGATTATAAAGTGAACCTGGTTTCCAAATAAATTTTCTTCCTGGTTTGTATTTCATGGCTAGTAATTTACAGTTGCTGTTCACAACAGCCTGAGAAACTTGGGTTGAGTGCATGTGTCTAAGAGAACTTGTCTGAATTTAAAGAGCAGAATGAAGTCTTTCTGAATTCATGGCAGAGAATTTGCTATTTGAGATATGGGTGTTGCGACCTGTCCCTTAGACTTAGTAAACTTGAGAACTCATACTTTCAGACTTTCCCTGACACATATAGCTCTGATATGTAATTAGGAATGTTATAAATTCAACAACCTGTTATTTCTGTAAGTATGAAGGACAGCTGAAGTATGTTTGAATTTTAAGATATTTGTGAAACTTTGCAGAAAAGAAATTTGGGGAAAAGCATGCGAGTTGCTTTCTGCATTACTTGATTGGTAGTGTATCTTAAGAACTTTGTAGTGCGCAGGTATTGCAAACACCAGAAGGATGAACAGAATTACCTGTGAAATACAGAGTCTCTCCATTTAAACTTAATTTGAACTAAACAGAACCACTGAATTGCAGCACTTCTGAATATTTACTTGTGGATGGAATTCACTTTTAAATTTTGTAATGTGAAATTATTTTTATATTTAGGATGACGAGTCCTTCAGCTTGTGTAACAGCAACAGTCCTCATCGTGAGAGAGATATAAACCGAAACTTTGAAAATGAGATTCCACAGGAGAATGGCAATGCTTCAATTACTCCTCAGCAGATCGTTCAGTCTTCAGCTTTCCCTCAGGCCAATGTTCTTTCAAGCTCACTTGAGGCAGAGCATAGGTATGTACTTTATATAACATGAAGAGTGTTCCTTCATTGTAACTGAGCATGTTCATAAATTCTTACTAGTTCAGAAGTCAGAATCTGAAAACTGAGAGCACATAAAATGTTTCTTGAGTAATGTCAGATTTATCTTTTAGACACGTACTAATTTAACATGACATATACTTTGTTTCTTAAACCTGTGTACTGACTTATATCCGATTTTTAGTGAAAGTTTATTTCTTAATAAGGAATATATCAAACTACATAGTGACTTCATCCCTCTGATTCTGGTCTAGGTGTCTGGGAGCAACAATGCATGTAATTGCTGTTTGTGTTAGTAATATTTTAAATGCTGCATCTTATATAAAGCTCCAGTGAGTTTCTCATCATTATTAAAGTAATGAATTATTTTTGTAGCTGACCTGTTGACACTGTCAGTGATATCACAAGACATTCCACTGGAAGGTGAGAAAGTAATTTCATGTAAAGAATTGAAACAATTCTATTATCCCAGTAAAGCAACTGCAGTAGCAGTTGGTAGATAAGAGAATGATGCTGCTGGAATACCACAACCCAGTCTGGAAATGAGCTGGTCATGAGCTCTGTCACATTCTTACGGCAACCACAAAATTGCAGTGATAGGTCAGCCCGATTCTTGTTGTTGGTAATAGAGTCTATACACTGGACCAGAGAACTCTTCATTTTGTAGCACCTGTAGAAGAAACGTTCATTTCCTCTTACTCCTCATGAGTATGAAGAGTACAACGCACCCTGCTCTGTTACTTTTTTCCCACCGTTGGCTTTGGAAACAGAAAGCCTTGGCCTAGTCTTGGAGTAGCAACATCACTGCCATTAATGACACCAGGTGGGATGAGTTCTTTCACTGGAGTATTGTGGATGGTGGCAGGCTCCTCAGGAGGCGCAGTCTGGCAGGAGAGGTGGGGGAGTGGTGTTGTATCCAATGGATGGGGTGCAATATATGGAGCTTGCAGCATGGTTAAGGGCCTCTGGATAAGGATTAAGGAGCGAACAAAAAAAGCAGATGTCATTGTTGGAGTCCACTGTAGGCAACCCATCCAGGATGATGACACTGGCTGTCCTTTAAGGAACGGCTCTAAATCAACTGCTGTTGTCCTAATGGGGGACTTCAACGTGCCAGATATTAACTTGGAATACCATGGACAGGTGAAGACTACAAAAATGCTGCCTGCCATTGTAGGGAGAAAGTTGGTGTCTTTCAGAAAGAGAGAATGTTCTTCATCCAGAGGATGGTTGGACACAGGAACAGGATTCCCAGGGAAATGGTCACAACACCAGGCCTGACAGAGTTCAAGAAGTGTTTGAACAGCATTCTCAGTCACAGTTGGGGTTGGTTTGTACGGGGCCGGGAGTTGGATGCTGCGTTCCGTGTCAGTCCTTTCCAACTCAGGATTTTCTGGGATTCTGTGAAACCTTTGGCCACTAGAAGCTCATGATTTTTTGGCTGGAAGATGAGAGTCAAATCTAACTCTTAGTTTTTCAATTCAAATTACTTTAAATTGCCTTGTTAGGGTTTCTGGGCAAATGTCTTCCTTTTGTGGTATCTCAGAGAGGCTGTGTGTCCATGGTGCCCTGGCCCTTGGGCTGTGAGCTCAGCATGCATGTGGAAAGATGTTATGGTTAGCTTTTTTGTGGTAAATTGTACTTAGGGTCACCAGCTTAGCTCCCAGATTACTTTTGCATACCTAGTAACAGTATTGGCACATTTGGTACAAAAGGGCTTCCTTCCTGCTGGGGAAGTTTCCAACATGCAGCAATCCTGCTGGAATCGAGTTTGCTAAATCAAAGTATTTTTTTAATGTAGTTCACACTTTAACCATTCCAGGATGCTGTCAGTCTAAAGGGACAGTGGTGCTGCTAACTTTACAGAATGGTGCTTTAGTTAGCCATTACCCTAAATTTTACTTACATTAACAGGAGCTCTGTAACTATTTACTTCATTGAATGCAGTGTTAATGCCTGAGCTTGCTTGCAATAAAATGTCCTAAGTTAACTATCACTGAACTGCATTTGGCATTGTGTTTTTCTGCGTGGCTATACAAATGCATGTGTTCTCTTAGGGTTTTGGAGGGCTTGAGTATATTTTTATTGCATCCTGATGATTTGATTGTTCCTGCCTGTTATACTGTCCAGTTTGGTCCAAATGCTACAGGGGATACAATATCCTTTTTTGTTATTGTCCTACTGACTTTTTTTTTAAGCAGAGTTGTACTTTTCTCCTTTTACAATTCCAGGCTTTTGTTAAAGTTCTAAAAACAGTCATTAGTGGCTTTCGTTACCTGCAAGTTTGCCCAGTGCACATCCACTTATTGGGATATAGAGTTCTTTGTGGGGAGGGTTGAAGAGCATTTTTTGCTGATGTCTGCCTAAATGAAGTGCTTGGTGTATGATATCAGCTGTGAGTTTGTCTTACTTCCCTATATTAATATATTCACTATTTTTTAGCTCTTATATGTTAGGTCTGGCATACATTTTAGAAACCTCTTTATTTTTTGTGAAACAGTTTTAGTCTGCTTTAATGTTTAAGGTCAAAAGATACCCGATTTGCCTGAAGAAGGTGCTAATCCTTTTGGCAAAAACTTTGCAGCAAGCAAACCTAATAACTTCATTTTTAAATGTCACAGTGTCTTCACCCTCAGATAACCCCTGTTTTCACAGCATCTTCAAATGTAAAACCTCTTTCTTCCTGCTCAGATACTGCCATCCTTCCTTTGGAACTAGCCAAAACATGCTGATCATTGCATCTTTGTATGTCTCAGGCTTAGTTATAAGAGGAGTCTTTCTTCTCATTTGTTCCCCTGACCCAAAATTCACTCCTAGCTGTTTGAGCTGAAACACCAGCACATGGTGTTGGCTGAGACTCAATTGTGAAGAAGCCTGAAACAGCTCTTGACATTAGTATGTACTACAAAAAAGAAATTACATGAGGCCATTGCATCCTGAATTGGTTTCCATCGAGGGACACCACCAATATTCCTCGTGCTATGCTCTGCTTTGTTATTCAGGAAAACCTGCAGAGTCCCTCAGTGTGTCTTTGTCTCTTCATACTGTTCTCAGGGGTGTACATTGCTGCTTCACTAACACTTACAAGTTATGTTTAGAAAATAAATTCTTACTGTTCCATCTGACACAGATCTCTTGCCTTAGAATGAAGGTACAGTTTCCACATATAGAATAGGGTCATCTTTGAGGGACCTGAGAACTCAGCTTTTGTGCTTTACATTTCTTTTACAAGACTTTGAACTCACACTTACGCAAGAGTTTGCTTAAAAAAAATACAGGCTGATTCATCAATGCATTTGTTACAGGTCTTTAGACATGTATGTAGGCAGAGCTTGAAATGTCTGAGTGTGTGTAGCAAATTCCTTAATGTTGTCCTTCTTACTTTAAAGGTTGTTAAAGGAGATGGGCTGGCAGGAAGACAGTGAAAACGATGAAACATGTGCTCCACTAACTGAGGATGAGATGAGGGAGTTCCAAGTCATTACTGAACAGGTAAGACTAAGTTAATTTTCCATTATAGACCTGTAGCTGGTTACCCTAGATACCTACCTTTGAGGAGGATGTGTCGTAATTTTGGTCATTAGGGACATTGCTGTTCCAGTACCATTTCTGTACTGTGCTTTTGGAAGTATAGTTGCTTCAAAAAAGTAGGATACCAATGCTGACTGTAGCCTATTCACAAAGTATCAAGGGAAGGATAGGGGGTCCTTCTGAGTAGTTTCAGTATTGCTGGTGGTAGAAGTGCATTGGCTTTCAAGCTTCTCAGCTTAGCCTAGGGAAAGAGAATCTCCTTCCAAGGTTTTTGTGCAGTTTCCTTGTTACTCTGAGAGCTGTGTTTTCTTTTGTGGGAATTGAGAGACGTTGAATTTACTAGTAACAAAGTATGAAAAGTCAGTCTATACCTGATTTTCCTTTTTTTAATTTTTAAAAATTAGGAATGTTGAGAATACCTGGTGGGGTCAGTGAGAAGGAGTCAGAAAGGAGTGTGTCGAGCTAAATCTGAATATTTGGTATTTCCATTTCTAGCCACACGCATACTGAGTAGTGCATTTGGAATATTAAACTCCCAAATGCTTGTCTTAGTGCACACCTTATGCATATTGAAAATGCAGTAATTCCTTTCTTTTTATAGAATCAGCTGTTTCCTTTCTCATCAGTGTCTTTGGCTTTCCAATTGCTGACATACCCGTTCCTCTCTGCAGCATCTCTTCTGGGCCCCTTCCCCATTGCCCCTTGGCCTTCTTAGCACAGATGTTTGCAGGACTGTGGAAAAGGGGACTGAACTGCAGGGAGAGACCATTTGGAGGAGGGATCTCTGGGGCAAGATGAGTGGGGATGTGGGTGAGAACAGGGTGAACTGTCATTGATTCAGCACAGCTGGAGACACTTGGATACAGGTGGCTGGCCAGAAGTGAAGGCTCACAGGGGAGTTATCCTTTCTGTGTGTATATGGAAAGCTCTGGATCCAGTGTAGCCTAGAGCTGAAGATGCAAAGAGTGTTGAATTGCAACAGATTGTTGTGTTTGGCATTTTCTTTCTCTAATTGTGTCATGTTTTCACATTTCAGTTACAAAAAAATGGCCTTCGGAAAAACGGCATTTTGAAAAATGGCCTCATCTGTAATTTTAAATTTAGCCCTTGGAAAAACAGCACTTTCAAACCTGCTCTGGAGAATGAGGATTCTGAGACAAGCAGCAGTGATACATCAGATGATGATGATGTGTGAAGATTTCTGTAACACCTGTGGAAGCCTATTTGTTCTCATGAGGATTTGGGGATGTTTTGTCCAAAAACAAAAATTGTAATTTATGTAGTAACATGCCCACTACAGGAAGAATGATGGGACTTTTCTCTGAAGGAAGGAATGTTTTTTTGGGTGTGTTGAAAATCACTATAATTTGTCTGTAAATGAATGTTGTAGAATGAGGCCTTGGTTGACCCGGCATTGACTTACATCACTGAAGCATTTCTGACTAGCAATGTAACAATGTTACAAATCAGACTTTCTCACTTAATAATAAAAGCAAAGAATTGTGCAATGTCTTGCAAAGCTTCTGTCTTAAAATGTCTAAGGAAAAAAAGGGCAGCTTGGCACAGTGTTTTGCTTACCAAGTAATTTCTTTCTTACAGTGGAAGTCAATGAGTCCACTTGGTACGCAAAAAGGGCAATGTAGCATGTTGGCTAAAATGAGCAAAGTGCACTAAAACTCTTTTCCTTAATTGAGCTGTTGAACTGTTCTACAAATAACTGCTCTTTAGCCATTTGTAGTGTTGTCGTCGTTGTTAATGGCAAAAGACAGCTCCGAATTTCTGGACTTAACTTTTAAATTGAAAGCTTTAAGGGGTATAGCAAGAGCCTTATTCTCACAGTGACTTGTGGGAAAATAAGGGGTTTGATTTCACTATTCAACATGCAGAAAAATCGTTACACTGACTGGATTTGTCCACTTCACGGGAAATAAACGGATTTACAGAGTATTGTCTCAGTGCATAGCATCATGGGTATTGTTTTTAAAACTGCTAAGTTTGTTTGCCATTCATAATACATGTACTCTGGCAGCAATGCAGTTGTGCATTTCAGAACAAGGTAAAAATACCTTTATCATGAGATCCTGCTTTTATAGCAGCAGAAGTCTATGTGTGCAATAACCACCTGTTTTGCTTACTGTGTCAGACTTCTTCATGATCTCACATTTCAAAATCAATATTGTATTATTTATAGTTTTATTCGGTTTATTTTAGTTCTTAAAACATTTTCCACAGTTGTACAAGCTGTGTAGCATTAATTCATAAGCACAATTGCTCTTGGGGATGTCACATATGTTTATAATATAGCATATATGTATATATATATATATATAGACACTGCCCCTTCAAGATGTTTTTGAATTCTACTACTTCTTATAGTAAATTATTTGCAGTTTAGAACTTGAAAGCAAAAATATTTATAAAGTTGATTCTGTCCATATTTCTTTAGGATAATACTTTTTCTGTAAGGTGGCATCAATTTTGTGCCAAAGTTGGTATCTTTCTCTTTTTTAATTTATTATTAACTTAAATAGATATTTCTTTTCAAGAGATTAGTTTTTGTATTAGAAACGGCTTGCAGATGTTGATGTAGTTAATTTTGGCATGGTGTATTGAAATACTCCATTTTCTAATCTCAGTTTAAGGGGATAAAAATGTTTCTTTTTAAAAAGAAAACTGCCATATCTGTAATGATGTTTTTTCCTACCTGCATGCCTTTTACACCCTTCTCCTTTCCCTCCCCAGATTTATTTTTTTTTCTGACTTTGACACGTTGACGTAGTTTGTTCACTTCTTGGTTTTCACATACTATCAACAGGATCTTGTGCCTATCCTAATTATGCAGTCGTATGTGGATGCACTATTTTAATACTAAGTGAAAATGGTTTTGCCTTGGCATTTCTCAATGTGTGGTGTAGGCTTTCTCCCCCTTCTTTATTCAGTTCAGTAATAAGTGTCACCTCAGTAATTAACTCTTTGGGAAGATAATATAATTACAGAAGAACTGTGTTAAAATTGTATAGACTTCAAAAATTTACAAGTTGCAATTGAGAAAATTCTCTTTAGAGGAAGTAGAAATACTTGTCATACTTGGTACTTCTTTTTTGCTAGTTTGTATCCTGAAACTGGTAATGGAATCACTGATTATAATGAGCTGTGGGCAAAGAAGGTAGCAGGAATTGGGCAGTGGTTTTGCTTTGTAGGGTGAAAGACTTTTACAGCCTTTGTAACTGTTCTGTATGTGGTTTCTCCTCTTGTGTCTGCTGATACCTGTGGATAAATTCCTGGTCCTGCCAGTGGTCAGTTCTGCCAGTTCAGAGACCCCTCAGAGGTCTGCATGGCCTCTGGATGAAATGGTTGTCTGCCTGTTCTGTCACTTCTCTTTGCCCTTCACAGCAGTGTGGGAATGGGTGAGATTTGGTATTTCAACTGAGGAATTGAATTCCCTTGTGTTATATTTCCTTATGACAAAGCTCAGTAGAGTGTCTGTCATCTTCTGTGTTGCCTTAAGAATTTCAGTCATTTACTGTGGGACTCTTCTAGTCTTTTTATTTTCCTGGGAAATGTCGCTGAAAACAATGTTTGGTTTTCATAGCGGACTTCCATAAAATGAATGAAAGCATCTTACTGCATGGTTCCCCTCCCTTTTGTTCAGTGCTTGAGGATGTAGATAAGAATGAAATCTGATTCTCTTGTATTTAACAATGCAACCTTATCCAACTTCGCCTTGTTCCTTTCCAGGGCAATTTAAGTAGTGGGTTGGCCTTTTTCTTCTCTCATATGTAAACCATATGATCCATTCCCAGATTAAGGCCTCTCTGCTTTTTCAGCTTGAGCAGGTGTCTGCCTTAAAGGATTGAGAACTTGGTGATTAAGCTTGCCCATTTCCTTAGTGGGTACTAGTAAACTTTGGAGATAGTTTGTGAGTGCTGGGCTGACTGAGCTTGACTTCAGTGATGGTAATCACAGATGGCTGCATGCAGACTTGATCTGAAGTCACTACCATTTCTCTTCATCTTCCTAGCTTTATTGGCAGAGAACCATGTGTTCCTGGTTCCCTGTTGCAACCCCCTTCAAAAGCAAACAGGAGTGATCATTCACTGATTTTTCTGATCTGCTGTCGATGGAGAATGTGCTCTCTGCCTGCTGCTGGCAAGGAGGGTACCTGAGTTTATGGTGGGGAGGTGGGGATCCTTTACCTTATCCAGAATGACCAGAGGCCTCCCTCACTGACTTGTACAGGACCTTTCTCTCTCTTAGGGCATAAGAGAAGCTTGTCATCCTTGCTGAAAAGAGTGTTAAAACTACAGTAAAGTTGTCCACTGATTCATATTGGATCCAGTCAAAATCTGAAGATGATTTTAATGGTTATCCCAGTCTTTGAAAAATGTTACCAAGTGTGAAGGAAATTAGTTTTTATTCCCCTATGTGTTTCCCCTATATGTCTGTGGGGGAAAAACATCTGCTTGATTTGAGGTGGGGACCTCAACTTCAGTGTTTCTTTTTAAAAGAGTATCTATTTTTCAATAAATACATTTAAACTGCTGGCTGCTAGAAACTGGAAGGAGGGTTTAGTCAAGGGTGTCTTTGTTTTTCCATTTTCTGTTTGCTGCTAGGCAGCACTGAGGCAATTTACTCAGCTGCAGGGAACTTTTGATCTGATTAAGGATTATTGCACTTGAGCACCAAGGGTTACTGGCTCATTAGGATAATAAATGTGCTGACTAGCTGGTCACCTTTCCTCATGCTGTTGTTCTTGGTCATCAGTGAGTTTTATTGCGAACTGAATGAGGTTTGCTTTGTAACCTGGATCTCTCAGCAGCCTTTCCTAGAGGTAGCAGGAAATACATCTGCTAAACCAGCACTGGCAGTGATCTGCAAACCAGTCTGGCTCTGGATGGGGTGCAGGGCAGTGTCAAAAACTCTTCTGTCTCAGGATGTTTGCACTTCATCAAGAGATTTGTAACAAATTCTGAGGTCTGTGTCTTACTGGGCTGCCATCTGGGAGAGATCTTTAGACTAAAGAAAAACTCATTCCTTCAACCAGTGGGTCAGTTCAGAGTCCACCAGAGTCTACTTCCATCGCAGTCCCTTGTGCAGATGAGGTATCTGATGGATGTGGGAAGTCTCACAGGGCCTACAGCAGCATGCATTCCTTGAATTCCTGAAAAGATACCTGACAGTAAGCTTGCTATGTAGACTTTATTCTTCTTGGACATTGTCTTAGTATGCAGCTATTTATGTCCCTGGCACTAGCATGATTTTCATAGAGAAAGGCCATTCCATGCCTGCAGGACAAGTGCCCATTTACTTTTGTCGCCTGTGCAGATGAAAGATACAGCTTTGAAGTGAAAGAGTATTTTTGGTAATTGATGATTGCTGATGTCCAGACAGGATCTACTTGACAGACTGATGGAGCTTGAGTCAGTTATGGGAGAACTTGATTCCCCTTAGGAGATGTGGGGAGAGTAATTCTTTCTGTGAGTACTAAGCAAGGCGCTACCAAGTTTCCGCTTGGGAAGCACAGGGAAACAAACTCCTTTCATTCTGCTAGGAAGACTCAGATTTGAGAACTGTTGCAGGAAATTCCACGTGCTTGAGAACTAGGACCAGCCTGGTGGCCTGAGGTATTCCAGTTTGCTAGTTTACCAGGCTGGTGGTGTGCTGTCCTGAGTCGTGATTTCCTAAGCCTATAGGTTCTGAAACAGGCCTGTGCATCAGGTACCAACACAAGGCTCCTGGCTGGCTCTGAAGCCAGAGAGAAACCAGTGCTTCCTTAGTGTTATCAGAGCTGGGTCAGGGAAGGTGCTGCAGCTTTTCCTCCAGTCGGTTACTCAGTGTGGCCAGATGATGTGCTGCTCTTATTCTGGTTACTCCAGCATGGTGACTTTAGTACTGTGGCTTCCTTACTCCTTTTGTGTGATAGCTTCAAGCCTGGGGGCTCTGTGCTAGTGTAATCCTTGTGTATTCCAGCTCCCATTGCTTTCTGCTGAAGACTGCTGAAGTGGAACCATCTTTGGCAAGTCAAGGAGCATCTTGTCTGGGCTTAAGCGACTGCATCATGGATAGGTGAAAAAGAGAGTTGTTTAGCATACATGTGCACACACTGTGTGGCATAGGTGTGTTCTGTTAGAATTTGAACGTAATGCAAGGGGACACTACAATTGTTAGCAGTAACTTATTTTCTGTGCTTGCCATTTGTACTTGGTTGGTGTTACTGGTGGCTCTTACGTCGTGAGTACCACATTTTTTCCTGCCTTAAATTATAGCCAGGCCGAAGGGCCTCTTCCTCGATGACTGGGTTAATTTTTTATTTTCCTGCAACATTGCTTTAGGTAGCAATTCATGCTGTTTGAAAGGATAATGAAAATGAAAGCTGTCTGCAATGAGCTGATCTGTAAGTAATTGACACACACTATGAGAAGCCTGCTGAGTCAAGCCACTGTTTATGCAAAGCTTCATTACCAAAAGCTGAGAAATACTTCTGTCTGCATGTTTCAAAAAGAAGCTCAAGTATGAATGTAAATTACACACATATTTACTAAATCCTCACATGATCATTTATTTTTCTTTACTTCAGTTTCTTTTATTGTCCACCTCTAAAGTGGGCATGCACAAATAATCTTTGTGCAGAATAAATACATTTTCATAATTGAGATAAATGAATTAGTTATTCTGAAAATGCAATTTGTAAGTATCTTAATGTTCCAGATAAATTGTAACTTAGTATTATTTAATTTTTAATCTTTCATTTTATAAGCTGCTGAAAAACAAGCACATTGTTGTGGTTAAAACTGGTAGTACTGGCTGTGGTTATGGTTACTTTATGCTTCCACTTGAAGGATCTGTTCCTGGTCACTTAACTGCTGAATATACTGTGGGACCACTTTTCCCTGGCTGACCATGCCCCTCAGCATGCAGCTGCAGGCTGGCAGAGCCCAGCAGATGTGCTGAAGGCAGCTACAAGTTGTGGAGAACTCAGTGGCAAAGAAGAGAAAAGAATTTCAGTGATAAGGGTAAATGGGAGCAAATCGTCTCAGTTTTGAAAAATAAAGGTCTGCAATAAGTTGGTCCTGATCGTGTAGCTGAAAAGCAAGTCTTCTGATGCCAGTGAAGTGTTCCTCTGTGCCTCTTTGTGTCTGGCTTTGTGTTAAATTACAGCCAACATTTGTTGCATGTGATGATCCCATGCTGTTTCATTGTAAGAAAGGTAATGTCTTCACCGGTTCATGCAGAGGTTTCATGTGGTTCTCTTACTTTTTGTTCCTTTTTTTTTGATTACTGTTGAGAGACCAAGCTGGTCAGGACATGCCAGGTTTAGCAATGAGCAAGCAAGATGCTGATTTTAGGAGAAGTTTGTGCAAATTGTTATCTTAGCCTTGGTAATTTACTTCCTTGAAGAAAATGAACCATACTGCTGGCTAACCACAAGGATACAAAGGTAAGTTAACGTTGAAGGACTCGGCACAGGAGTACCAGAGGAGAGGAGTGGTTCTGTGTTTTGTGCACAGCATGGATGACATGTTCAGTAAGTCAAAATCAAATACTGTTAGGCAGGTGTCCTGCCAGGTGAGTGGCATGTGCTTATGCAGTTAAAAACTTAGCAGTAGCACATGCCTGCAAGGGCTTGAAGGTTGCATGTGCTTCTGCTTCCTGGCCTTCAGCATGGTTCTCTATTTATCGTCTTCAATTTTCTTTGAATATTCAATTTTCTTTGAATACCTTTCTTGTGCCTAAGGACCACAAAGGTGGTCCTGATGTTAGTTTCTTAACACATAAATAGGAAAATTAAGACTGAAGAAGGGATGAGAAAAAAACTGGAGCTTCTGTGGAATTGTTAAGGTATTTTTAAGAGCAGACACAGTTCTGTGGGGTCTGGGATTCAGAGAGCATCCTCCAAGTAATCCAGGGTGTAAAAGTGCACCTATCTAAAAGATGCATCACTGCTAGAGCAGGGTAGGAGGGGGAACTGGTACTTGACTGAAATGGAGTAAAAAAAATTATGCAGTGTGGCCCAGGCCAACACTGGGCAGCTACAATGTGGGTTAAACCTTCATTTTTCTTCACCTTTTTGTTTGGGTTGTATTTTTTGGGTTTTTTTTTTAATTCGTATTTGATTTTTCATTCGTTGGTGGTTTTTGTTTGTTTTGGTTTTTGTTGGTTTTGTTTTGTTTTTTTCCTGCTTTGTTATTTTTTTTGTTTTGTATTTGAATTTTTGTGATGCAGAGACAGCCAACTGGTAGCAAAAGAACCTGCTGCTGTTTGGACTGAAGGAGCAGGACATAGACAAGACACCTTCATGCACTAGAACTCATTGGCTTCTTTCCCTTATGCCCAAAGGCAGGTAGCAGCTACAGGTAGAGCTGGCTTCAAGGAGTGAGGGTAGAGAGATAAGGCTGGAGCAGAATCTGCTCTGATGAGGAGTGGAAAGCAGTTTCTGAAGAAATAGTGATAACCAAGGGTGAAGAGGACTCTGCAGAGGCATAGCTCTCCTGGCTGGGTGGTGGAAACAGCTGGGCAAAATGCAGGATGGTCAGCTTGGCTGTGCTGAGTAGAGGGGCTTTGGCACTGCTGCAGCTGTCAGTCAGGAGCTGCGACTGATCTGCCTGGTGGGGCTGTGGGAGCAGGCAGGGCTGGAGCCATGAGGACAGACACATGCCTGGGGGAAGAGAAGCTGCAAGGAGAAGGACCAACAATATGAAATTCAGCAAAGGAAAGTACCAGATTCTGCACCTGGGATGGGGCAGCCCTTCATGGACAGACAGACTGGGGAATGAGAAGCTGGAGAGCAGTGCCATGGAAAGGGCCCTGGGGTTCTGGTCAATGGCAACTTGAACCTGAGCCAGCAGTGCCCTGGGGCATCAGGGACAGCATCGTCAGCTGGGCAAGGGAGGGGATTGTCCTGCTCTGCTCTGGGCTGGGGCGGCCTCACCTCGAGTGCTGGGGCAGTTCTGTGTGCCACAGTATAAAAAAGATACTAAACTATTAGAAAGAGTCCAAAGGAGAGCAACAAAGATGGTGAAGAGCCTTGAGAGGAAATTGTATGAGGAGCAGCCGAGGTCACTTGGTCTGCTCAGCCTGGAGGAGACTGAGGGGAGACCTCACTGCAGTTACAGCTTCCTTGTGAGGGAAAGAGGAGGGGCAGGCACTGATCTCTTCTCTGTGATCACCAGTGACAGGACTCAAGGGAATGGCCTGGAGTTGTGTCAGGGGAGGTTTGGGTTGGATATTAGGAAAAGGTTCTTCCCCCAGAGGGTGGCTGGGCACTGAAACAACTCCCTAAGGCAGTGGTCACAGCACCAAGCCTGACAGATTTTAAAAAGTATTTGGACAGTGCTTTCAGGCACTTTTGACAATGGTGCTGTGCAGGGCCAGGAGTTGGTCTCAATTATCTTTGTGAGTCCTTTTCAACTCATTTTTTTCTGTGGTTTTTTGACTGATGGAAGGTGGGTGCTTACTGTTGCATAAGGCAGACTGTATCTGGAGCAGGCATCAAATAGCTGCAAGTGGATGAGTGGATGTCTGAGTACTTCACAGTGTATATGAGTCTGTCCAAGAGTAAACATGGAAGCATGTGGAGGAAACGTGGGTGAAATAGTTCTGGCTGAGCTGTGCATTTTGGTCGGTGGTATGTGGATGGGGGCGGCAGGGAAGCTGGCCAAAGGAGCCTGGTACTGCTGCTATTTCACTGTTATTTTTTTAAAAAAAGATGATACGGCAGAGAGGGGCTCTATGAGGTAGCTGTTAGGATTTAACAAACCAGGATGGACAGATTTTATTAACTAGTATGTAGCAACCCTCAGCAAAGCTGAAACCCTTTTGATGACCTCTGAAACGGTGGCAATCTTGGCAGAGCTGCGGTGTGGGAGGGGACACGGTGTTGTTGGCTTTCCTGGGAGATGAGCTGACAGACCTGGTGTGGGGGACGTGGGTGGTGGGTGGGTTAAGCCCCTGCCTGACAGAGGATGCAGGGAGCTCTGTGGACCTGGGAAAGGCATTTCATAGCAGTGCTAAGGTTAGGGGTGCCCAGCAGCAGCAATGTTCTGGCTGCTGTTACCATGTGTCAATGCATCTCGAGTGTGAGGAAAGATCCCGCTGCTGTTGAAATTTCTTCCTGAAATTCTCAAAACAGTAGCATAACATGTGTAAGTCAGTGCTGCAGAGGGCACTAGCACCCCGTCACTCCCCTCTACCTGTGTATAATTACCTGGGTCCGTCGCTGTCATTCGAGCCCAAGGGAGGTTTTTGCAGTGGTGCCTTTAGGCTCTAGAAACCAGAAGAGGGTGCTGGAGATCTTCTGCTTGCTCTGCTCCTGCTCTGCTCACTGCATGCGTGCTACTACTATTTGATATGGTTTTATTTTTCTCAACCAGTGTACCTAAGTATTCTAGGATTTTTTTAGTATTTAACTATGCCAGCACCTAAATGCAGAGACAATTACACTGTTCAAGGAACTGCTCTACTTTGGCACAATACATGCCTGTACTCATAAAATGTGTGAAATGGCAGTCTGTTTAAGTTGGAGTTTGGTTAGACATGTTCTTAAGCAGAACAGCCTGCATGGGTAGGTCTGTTGTAAATCAAGGAGGGAAAGACCATAATGACATATTTTTAGCTAAACGAACTCTGTGCATACAAGAACATTAGTTTAAAGAAAAGATGGAAGTAAAATTAGTTGCCTTCTCTGTTCTGCTGTGATTCTCCCCTGAAGTAAATCCCCTGTTTGAAGTTTGCAGGTTGTCTTATGTGCTGCAATGATGCTGTTTGGATGTTTGCAGTTAGGTTTGGGTAAAGCTGGTATTTTTCAGTTAAAACTTGACCTCTTTTGAGATGTGTGCTTGCCGGTTCACAATAGGATAGGTACTTTTTTGCTTTAAAAAATACAGTTAAAATGGACAACAGAAAAAGGCTTATTCTGGTTCTGTTAATCACTAAACCTGACACTAGAGGACAGAAAAGATGCAATTGAAACATGCTCTCATTTTTGTATTTGCAGCCGGATTGCTTCTCTTCAGAGCTGGGATGAGATGCCTTTCTGTAGTCTGCAACTTGCAGCTTGCTTCTAGGAGTTTTCTTTTCCAGTGGATTTTTATTAGAAGTTTTAATCTCTGTCTTGCCCTGCAGTTCTGGTGCTGATACATGCTTGTTGGAGATAAGCCACGAGCACTTATAACAAGTTTTTGTAGCTTTTGGACAAAAATCTTGTTTTGAGGGGCTAGCATTAAGCACCTTTGTTTGGAGATGTAATTGCCTCGTTGATGGAGAGCAAATCCCTTGCTATTCACCAGTGGGAGTAACAGATACAATGACTGAAAACAAGACTTCATGACTTGATTTTAGACTTCCAAGTAGAAGAAAATTTCCTTTAGCTATTCAGACCTAAGGGAGTTAGGCAAATATGCAAGATGTATTAATGTGCCAGCCTGTCCCTGTGGATATGAGGTGGTACTGCCTCTCTTGCTCAGGGAGATGGACAACACTCCTCCCTAGCTTCTTCTTTAATCACACTGTTGGAGAAGGAGATGCTGGAGGTGTTTGTGTCCTTGGTGAAATGCCCTTCAGTTCTTCTGTCACATTTTTTTGTAGTTGTGGGCACATTGTCCTGCTCAGTGGAGCGAGAGACCTGCTGTAGCATTTTTATAAACAAAAATCAAAGGTTACATGTGTAATGGAGGTCAAGCATTTACACAGCACAAAGCTCTTTTATGATAGGACATTGGGGATTCATGTAGGTCCAAGTGAAATAAAGGTACCCACTGTTGTCTCCATCTCCTTGGAAAACAGCAGGTATCCATCCAAGATTGGGGAAATAAATCCATAGATCTTTTTCTTGTTACTTCTGTACTGGAGGAATTACCCCCCTCCTCTGCCCACACAAGCATTTTTGTTCTATCTCTCACAGAAGCCACCACTTTGTTCACCATTCAAATCAGGCATAGATTTTCACACCTTTGAAAAAAACCCAAACCAAAACACACTTGCAAAGGGTAATTTGAAAGAAATCCTCTGCCCTCATCTCCTTCCAATTGTTCGATTGCTTGTTTTGCCCTGTAAGAAGAGCTTGGGCATTTCAATTCTCCCTTCACTCAGCAGCAATATCCCAAGTGTTTCAAATCTGAGGATTTCTCCTGATCACACCAGAGGCAGAGCAGATTACATCTTTCACAGGCTGGTGGTGACAGTGATGGTGCACAGGCTGGGGTGTGTGTAGGGGTGCATCATGCTGCTGTAAGCAGATGGCATCACTGTGCCTCAGTGCTTGAGGCACAGCTCTACAGCAGAGGGAATTCTAACAGCTCCAGACCCACAAAATCATTTTTATTGCCTGTAAGACAGGCCCAAATCATTCCTTTTTATAGGAAGTAACATTTTGTAGTCTGTCTTGCTCTACTGGTAAAGTCAGAATACATGAAGCACACCAAAATATGAGGGGTCAGGCTGCTAAGACAGCAGGTGCTTGAAGGAAGACACTTGGGTTTACAGTGGATGGACTAGAGCAAGGTGAAATACAGGAGAGGTAACTGACCATGTCACAAACATCACTGTATAATGTGATGTAAGTCTGCAGCAGGCTCTGGAGGTGAGAGTTTTAAGTAGAAAATAGAATTTTCTTCAGCTGAACGCTTGAAGTTTTTTTCTTGCTAAAATTTTCATGACCTTTTGTTGGAGATTGTGTTGCAAAAATATGAAATCTATTAAAAAAATACATTGTTAGTTTTCTAATTTTTTTTTTCTTATCCCATAGTAAACTCTTAAAACCAATGCATCTGAGTGTGCGTGTACATGCATACACGTAGAATTCTTTAGTTGTATAAGGACTCTGAGTACAGATCGTATTTCAGCCCGTAGTTCCTTTTTGGAACATCTCATTTTTTGTGGAATGTTTCATTTTTTCTGCCTTCTCTGTTAAAGGACGTGCTGTTTAGAAGTTTAACACTGTTTTTGAAGGCTCTAAGCCCCAGATACCAAAAGTACCCAGAAGGTGGTGGTAGTGGGCAGACTTGCAGCTTTTGCTGAAGGTGCCTGGTTTGACACAGGCACAACTTGAGAAGGTTCAGAGAAGTGCCTGACTGCAGCTTGTGCTGCTTTGTGTAAGCAGAATATGTCCTTATCCTCCCTCCAGGCCGGGACTACCTCTTGAGAGTAATAACAAGTTACTGTCTATGTTTGTTACTGATTAAAATCCTGGCTTGATGAAGCAAAACATAAACTCTCTTATAAGGCCCGAGTGCTCACAGGTTATTTTCAAGTGTGGTAGGTATGGAATGAATAAATCTAAATGAGGATCTGGATGAACAGATTGGGTGTGACCGTGCTGCCTCCTTCCTGACCTACCTGTTCAATCACCTGCAGATGGCACCTGTGCAGGCGTGGTACCTGCAGGTCTCTCCAAAAGCATCTCTTCAGTGGCTGTTTCCTGTGTTGGCCACCCATTTTTCAGTATTACTAAAGCACACATTGACTTTTAAATCAATCAAGGAGTTCCCCTCAGAGTGGGGAGGCTGGTCTGTCCCTCTGCCATGCCTTTCCCATGTGTGAGGAGCATTGCAGGGCACGAGGCTGGTGCTGGGGTCACTTCTGGGGCTCGCTGATGCCAGTGCACCCACCAAGCACAGGGTGAATGGTTCCCCTTTTCAGGACTTTTCAAGAAAACCTGTTTTCTTTTTGCTGGAGTACGTGATTTATATTTATGTTTGAGCAGTGAGTTGGTTTACTATGCAGGGAACTCAGAGGCAACCTTTCCAAAGGCTGTTTACCATATGTCTAAAAAACACGGTGTGTAATTGAGAAACAGAGAACTCTTCTCACACACTGTTTGTGCATGCAGATTAATATATTCTGGGGTTAAAGTGCACACTTAGTCCAAGGAACTCATCATGTTTGTTTGTTGGTTTTATAGACCTTACAGCATGCTTGGGTTTACATTTGGGAAACAAAAGCAGCAATCAGCAGCCCTTGACTTTTGTGTATCAGGTCTTTCCTAAATTGAATGCAAGTACACTTTTGTAGTAATTAGCTTTGTGTTGACATTATTTATTATATTCTTTCCAAACCACCACATAAATAAAATAAAAGGGTAGGGGCAAACAACTTTTTAAAAACCAGTGTTTCTATAACTTGTTACCTGCAAGTCTTAAATCTTCATTTTCTTCTGTTTATTGAGCAATGCTAATAATTTACCTCACATCTTATTGATTTTGAGCATTTTCATATTGATTTAAAAATTTTTCACTTTTCTTTCCAGATCTCTGTAGTATTCCTACACACAGGTTTTATAAAATGCAAAGTTGCCATGCATCAGAATAATATTTAATATGCAGCCATTCAGGGACAGCTTGATTAAACCATATTTCTTTTCTACTGAAAATCAAGATTTTCTTGGATCTAAGGCCAGCTGGCAATGTACATATAAGTATGCTGATTTGTGTTTTATGAGTTTTAAAATCTTATTTTACTGTGGTTCTACAATGCTCAACAAAAGCACTGGGTGGAGTTGGCCACATATTTTTTAATGAATTTTATATTTAGCTGGACAGGATTTACACAGCTTTCTTCAGTAGGAACCAACAGAACTTCAAATTTCAGAATCACAGAGTGGTGGAGGCTTTCAGAGGCTGCTGGAGGTCATCATACCCAGCCTCTTTGCTCTCTGGAGCTGGTTGCTCAGGATCATGTCCACATGGCTTCTGAATCCCCAAGGATGGGCAGTGGGTTAAAATTCACCAAGATTGCTCTTGCCTGTGGGGGTGATGGGTGATGTGACCCTGGGCTTGAAGCTCCCATCTTCTGCTGGGGGTCACCCCCAGGGCAGTGCCCTGGGCTCCAGGGTCTGTGGTGCCACTGCTGGGGCTGTGTCACCGTGGCTCAGGGGCTGCAGTGGGGCAGTGTCACTGTGGCTCAGGGACAGCAGTGGGGCTGTGTCACCGTGGCTCAGGGACAGCAGTGGGGCTGTGTCACCGTTGCTCAGGGGCTGCAGTGGGGCTGTGTCACCGTGGCTCAGGGGCTGCAGTGGGGCTGTGTCTGGCCCCACATACAGCACCGTGCCACACCACCTGTGTGTGACCTCTGCAAAACACCGTGTGCCCTGGCACCGAGTTCTGCTCTACAGAGCTGCCCAGGGCAGGTTCAGGGCTGCCAGCCCACGCTGCTGCTCTGAGATTTTCCCTTTTACTGCTGCTGTAGTCACCGTGTGAAAGCCTTTGTGTACCTCAAATGTGATTGCCCACAGAAATCTTCAAAGCCACCCTGGACTTTGCAGTGTGTCAGTTCTGGCTGCTGCCCTTCCAGAGCCACAGCACTGCTGGGAAAGGGCTCATTGGCAGTACAGGGCAGTATGGTTGTGGCCACCCTACCAAGCCTTTTGTGATTGCTAAGTGCTAAATAACTACTGACAGTGGAAGCTGCCTGTGTTCGCTGCTATCAGTCCATCCTCTGTGTTTATCACTGGCAACAAAGCACACAAAACAAGGGAAGCAGGCTGGAAGCACAGTGGATAGAAAGGCAGAGGAACAGACTTTTCTTTGTCTTTGTACAGTATTTATAGGAAAAGTTTTAGCAGGCCTGAATAGCTGGCATTTGACCACTCAGAGGTGGTCCTTTTAGAGATGAAGCTGCTCTCCAGAGTGAAGATATCCAATAGTTCTGTGTTGTCAGGAGTGAGAGAATTGATCCTTAGGGAGGAGGAGAGGCAGAGAAGCTGGCCTTGGGAATAGCTGTGTATCTCATGTCCACCAGAGTGGTGCCAGCTGCCAGTGTGATCACTGAGATCATGGAGGGAAAGGTGGCTGCCTCCTAGATTCCTCCAGATTCTTGAAAGTTTAACTGTGAACACAGGAACATTTTTGCCAAGAGAAACAAGCAAGTGAATATTCAGGAAAACAAAATTCTAGAGTTTGGGGAAAACACCTTTTGAATGATGGAATCAGCAGCAGGTGAAAAGCTTGTGTGTTAAAACAACCTAAAGACCTGGTAGTGTCAAACAGTGTTCAATGAGGGCAGGAGAAAGGTATTGTTCCCAGACAACTTGCAACCATTTTTCCTAGGCATGATTCCTGAGAATTATTTACATGAAGAATTTTGTCTGCAAGATATGCCACTCACCTGAAAGCAGCACTAATGTCAGATCTAAAATAGTGAATATTATACAAATGGAAGAAGTACGTAAGTAACGGGGAGGAAAAACATGTTAGCTCTGCATTTCTGCTGTTCCAGGGCATGAAGAAAATGAGCCTTTCTGTCATTCCTACAGCATTTCTTCCCATTTTTTCATAGAAAGCTCCATCAAAATAGAGTAAGCTCCAGGGAACATATCATTTTCAAAGTGAGGTTGCAGGCAGGTATTGGGAAACTGGAGGCAAAGTAACTGCTCACGTGGGTGGAACCAGAGAGGGAGACTTTTTCT
Organism: Eopsaltria australis; assembly: GCA_034509425.1. Lineage (NCBI taxonomy): Eukaryota > Metazoa > Chordata > Aves > Passeriformes > Petroicidae > Eopsaltria > Eopsaltria australis. The sequence goes on from JAVTVJ010000794.1 coordinate 951,685, forward strand.
GGCACCTGAGCTCTCTGCATGTGGGGCTCCCTCCTTCCTGTGGGTTTCTGGTACTGTCAGCTGATGCTGGGGAACATTGCCAAGTCAATTGACCAGTGTACTCCTGTGTACTTATTATTCCTGTAGTTCCTGTTTCGGTGGCCTTTGTCTTGCCTAAGTAGTGAGGTAGTTTTAGCTTTCTTCCTTCTGGTTTCCAGAGTAAATCTGGCCAACTGGCCTGTGACAATTCATTTGCACAGACCTGGCATATAAAGCTTATAAACTCTTTTTGAAGAGTTCTAACTTTTTTCACAGTGCAGTAAAATTGAAATTAGATCTTTCTGTTTATTAAAATGTACTCATAAAATGGAGCTATATTTACATTTTTCTGAGCAATCCTTACTATGGTATTAGCAGTTCTACAGTGTCACTTTTCCTATCACTACAAGATGCTGTATTTTATGTAGCAGTGGCATGAAGGGGGAAACAGGCAGCAGGTTATTTCCACAGCCATGCTGATCTCCTTCCCTCCTGCTGTGCACTCTTTGGAAGCAGGTCAGATTTCCTGAAACGCTATTTTTTGTGTGTCTATCTTTACAGTCTGGACAGACTTCCACAGAACTATTAATAGTAATTTGGTCAGCAAGAAAAGGAGAGATCTGAGGTTTTAGGGGTTAAGGTAGAGCAGAGGTGGAAAACAAGCAGGTGACAATTCTTCTAATAGACACGGATTTGATGCTCTAAGTACTGTGCAGGGAAAGCAGTGCCTTGCTCTCTGTCTTCTCTCATCACAGTCAATCAGATGTGCATGAAAACTAATGAACTCTTTTTCAAACAAGTCCTTAATCAGGAGCTAGTGCTGTAATAATTACATCCTAGTTCCTCGAGGGCCTGTTGAAGTAGTTACTGATTTAAGGACATCTTTGGCTTGAAAGTACGTATGTGAGGGAGTATTTGGAAAGCAGTAAGTAGCTCTAATCTTCTCAGAGGCCATGTTTATTTGATTGTAATATAAATAATGCAGCATTTTAAGGTCAGACTCTGGGGAAGGTTGTTCCTTGTGTGTATTATGGTAAAGGCGAGCTAAGATTAGTGTTTGAAGAGGATACACCTTTGGAAGGTTTGCTATATTTAGGAGTTAGTGTCAAGTTCTAAATCAATAACTTATCTGGGAGCTCGTGCATGGATTTCATGAAGTGTGCTCCTGCAGGGATGGGGAACAAGCACTGCCTACACGTGTTGCTCTCACTGTGAGGCCTCACCATGACAAGATGTTACATAACGCATGTGAAAGCTGCAGCTCACTGACTGGGGTGGAAAATAAGATTTCAGGCAAATGCTAAGTGTGAAGAAATCATAGCTCATCAGGAACAGATGAACACCTACTATGCTGGATGTTGTTTTCAATATCTTGATGCTGAAGTTCAGTGGCTGATCCTGAAGGCTTGACGGCCAAGTGGTTTACATTATTTGCCTATTCTAATTATTTATCCAACCAATGACAGAGTTTCCCCCAGTCCCATTTAACAGAAGACATTAATGCTTAGGGTGATTTCTTGTTCCTTCACCTTGCAAGCCTGACAGTGCTGGTTTTGGAGATCTGTGGGAGGTGGCACATTGCCAGTGCCCACCAGAAGGTACAATTTGCAGGCAGATTACATTAGATGTACTCAGAGACAATCAACTTCCTTCTGAAACACTGGCTGTAGTTTTCCATACCTTAAATTAAAGAAGCTCCATCTACGTCAAACTCCTGATTTCCAGGAAAGATGAAGATTGTTCAGCAGGATTATATCAACACTAGATTTTTTTTTTAACCTAAACAGTATCTGACTAAATGCAAGAGTCCTAGCAGAAACTGCTGACCTTTTGCATGATTACAGACTGCCCTGCTGAAGAACTGTAAATGAATCATCCTGCAGTGAAATATAAACAGGATGCTGCCCTTCCATTGCTGCTTTGTTTACCAAGATGTGCTCATCAAACTGCAATGGTATCAAATTAGGTGACAACAGCAGTTTGTAGCAATACAGGAATCTAGGGTCAGAACTGTAGGAGGGGGTATTGCTCCCCTTCCCCATCTCCTAACTGCAAGCACGGACTGAAGCAGTGGAGACTCATCCGCTGCTACCAGGTCTGAATAGTCCTGTTTTGAGACTGGTTAGAGTAAAAGGTACTGGTGATGTCTGAATTGCATGGAGGGCTTCATTTGGGACTCCCTTCCTTTTGTTCAGGTTTCACCTGGAGCCACAAAACTCATCTAAATCTAGGAGTGAAATGAGAGTCATTGCCTCTTTTCTCCTGCCAGGTTTCTTGCCCACATGAAAGTGAATCAGCAAGATGCCAAAGCAAGTCCTAAAGTTCAAAGAACGTGAAACAGGGTAGCCAAAATAACCCTGCTGGTTTGGTTCACATTCAGGTTGCCTGAATATTCCTATTTTTTTCCCAATGATGCTTTTTTTTTACTGCTTTGTATAAGAGAAGCCATGGAAATCCAGATTTGCCCTCTGTTTTCTCTAACAGCACAAGGAAAGCAACCTGATGCTGGACTGGAGCAAACCAAGTAACTGCTGAGTGCTAAGATGGTTCAAGAAGTCCTTGGGCAAATCAATGGAACATGCAAACTCTGATTCAGGAAAGTCAGTAGGTACAATGATCACAGAAATTATCACTATGGTGCCATTCTTCTTGCACTCATGCTTCTGTTCCTGACTGCTGGGGAGGCAGGGTGGCCAAACATGAAATTTTTCTTATAGGTAGATTTGGTGAGTTTTAAATTCATAAAAATTGCTTCTGTTTTTTGTGCTTAGTTGACTCTATGGTATTTTTGAAACCTATCATATTTGTGTCTAGTATAACTAGGATTTAGAAAGAGGCACTGATTTTTATGCTCTGAGCATCCTGCAACTGTGCCAAGGTCTGAGGTTCTTAAAATAGTTTGCTTGGTATGAAAGCCAGCATGAATACATAGCAAAATGATAGTACAGTATGAAGGGAAGTGAAGAGGAGAGAGACTATTTAAGTCCATGGGAGAAAATTATTTGGATATGCTTTAGGGAGTAAAGAGCAAAAGGGTGGAAGGATATGACAATAAATGTCAATGTCTGCACAACTGAGTTCTCAAATTCAGCTGTAGTAGGTCCTGGCAGTGTCTGTGCCTTTTGCTCCTTTTATGTCACTGCCATTTACTCCCTTTTGGACAGTCTTGTATTATATGACCTCTGTTTTTGTAAGTGAAGGTGATTGAAAGAAGTTTGAAATATGGTTGTGGGACTCAACACACAGGACAACCAGAGTTCAAAGATTATTAATGATCCTTCTGAATCAAAATAGCTCATGTTTGTTTTGGGATTTTTTATTGAAATCAGATAATCCTGGAGATAGTTCCTTTAGGATGCTTGCATTTGACTTGGTTTCTTGCCCTGCTACTTTCCTCTTTGAAGCAAATTTAGCTACAAAAGACAGCTACTCTAATTTCCAAATTAAGCATAGAATTGAAAGGGATAGCAGGATCTGGACAAAGGATTCTGCAATAAGTCTGAAGAATTAGGCCAGCTCATGTGAGATAAGGACACTTGCTGATGAGCCCTCCCCTAGTCCTGCTTGTTGTGTGTCTATTTGTTTAATTATGGACTTCAGTTTGGTTGTCACAGCAGGTGCACTGGAAACTCTCTGTCTCTAAAGGTATCACAGGGTGGATATAAACAGCTGAAAATCCTGCTTGTGGAGTTGTCACTTGCTCAGTCAATAGAAAACTTGGGAATAGAGGCACAGAAATGAGTCTTTTCTCCACTGCATTTATAAAAATGATCAAATCTCCACAGAAAACTTCAGGTTATCTTTTTTAAACTCTGTCATCCTTCCTTGGATGGTGGGAGCAGGGGAACTCTGTATATTTGGGTTTTTTTATTTATGTAAGTGAATGCTAGAAACTACATTGAATTCTTTGTAAAATATGATTTATGCTGAGACTGCAGGATTACTGGAATGAATCTGAAGAGTTTGAACTCAAATTAGGTCTTTTTTTTTCTACATTATTTTTCAAAATTTGCATGTTCAAGGGAACAGGTGTATGCCATAGACTCCTCCTAGCAAGGGAGGCACTTGCCATTTGTGAAAAGGAAAATAATGCTCTGAAAAGGCTCTTTAAATGACTTAAAACATCGAGTTGCAAGGAAGATTTGGACTATGAAAAGCTAAGGTCAAGTCTCCTATGCCTATCAAAGGACAGTTTTGGATTTGAAAAGTTTAATGATTTGTTATGGGATGCTTCTCAAACACTGATCAGTGAGTCCTAATTTCTGCAAAAGTGGAGCTAGGGAAGGGAAAGGACACCTCAGGCAACTGCAAAGACAGTTCCACTGAGGCTGGGAAAGGACCTTATTTCTGTTAATATGAGAATTAATAGTGTAATTTTTTCCAGACAGGTCCTATTGTGCACATCAATGCTTATGTGTGCTCTATGATTCCTGTTGTCTGTGGTCCAGGTCCTCTGTACCAGAAAACAGGAAAATAACACTGATTTAGTGTGCTACAAAGGACTGTAAGTCCTAGTGCTGCTAATCATGCATGATGCAGACACCTTCAAAATTTTATTGTCTATTTAGGTTTGCCTTTTCATCATTTCTTCACAAAACAGACAGTTTGCAGAGAGGCAGCAAACATTTTACCTGTTGCTGTATGCCTCTGCTTTGTGGCAGTAGTTGTTCTGAAGTTACCTGTATTGAATACTGCCCAGGAAAATCCTTGCTTTGTGCTGATCCTTCTGTCTCGGACTGCATGATTAACCATCCTCCTGGATCAGCCAGACTTTGCTGTTTAGAAGATAGCCCCTTATCTTTCATCCATTCACTGGCCAAAATTATCTCTGCTAGTCTGAGTTTATGATACAATTGGGGGTGGAAGTTCATGGTGCTTGCAGGGCACATCTACCAGATCACTGCTATCAGGAAAGGGTTTTACTTCTGGAGAAGTTGCCTGCTGACTGTATGGTTCTCCATGCTCCAGTGCCCCTGGCTGAGCCCCATGGCTCAGATGCCCTTGATCCCTTGGTAAGCTGATTCAACTTACTGAATTGGGAAAAAAACACTAAGCCTATTTGATTTTTTCTGAGAAAAGTGAAACTCTTGTCTTTCGATGAGTGTGAGATGTTTGCTTGACCCATCTTTTAAAATGCCTCCCTGGTTTTCAGACAATCTGTTTACATGAGGTTCCTGCTGAACTTTCTTTTCTTTCTGAAAAGAGGTTGTTGGCATGGCTCTGCAGCTGTTCCAAATGCTTTCATGTTAGCATGACCAGTCAGTGTAGCATCTCATAAATCACCAGTGTATCTGAAACCAACTGAGCCAGAAGGAAGCATACCAAGTGCACACAAATAGCGTGTTGTTTGGAAATTGTATGGTTGATGGAAATAAAATGGTCTTTCGTGTGCATCTTATCCTGACAAAGCTCATCACTTGTTTGTTTGGACTCAAAGTCAGGCTTTTTAATATTATGCAATGAAGTAGTTAAAACCAAACAAAGCAAATATGCTTCACTTTTCCAGAGCTCTTTGCAATTAGTGAAATCGGGGTTATTAGGAAAAATATGTGGTGGGAAGTCAGAGGACAAAAGCACAGCATATAGTAATTTCATCAATGTAATAATCATGTCTGTGAAGAGCTCTCTGCCAGTGGAACAGACTACTTGATATTCATCCTTTGATCTGCCATAACTTCCATACCAGTTGCCTGATGCAGTCAGTTGTTATGGGGCTCCAGGTGCTTATGTGACCCTCTTTGGCCCTGCTCAAACCTCTCAGTGCCTGTGACTGATCCTTGTGCTGAGCTCAGCAGAACAGGGAGCAGGTGGTGGAGAACGTGCAGGGGTCAGTGCTTGTGATGGCCTCTTTTCTGAACACAGGATTGAAGTCCTGCTCTCCTGCAGGCTGGCCCTCCACAGAGGAGAACACTGACCCCCAGCCCTCAGGTTTCATAGTGAAAATGAATATTGCAAATGATGTTTTCTAAATGGTTACCATGTTTTGCAAATGCCACTTGCACTCATTTCCTGTTTTGCCCTGGTTCTGGTACCTACTGGGCTCAAGGTGGAGTGTTAATCTTGCTTCAAAGCTTGCACCCTGCTGGGTCTCTACACTTGCAGGATTTTTTCTTGCAATGCACTATTTATGCTGATTTACCTTTTCCATCTTAATGTTCTGTATCTGAGCCCTTAAATTTACAATAACTTCTGTCACTATTAGATGTCCCTTAGTTCACACCTGTACACTGGAAATTATTTTCAAGCCTGATTTCTGAGTTTTGGATTTTTAGTAGATATGTCAGGGTCTCAGAATTTCTTTGCACACTTTTATTTTGCAATTGCTAACTGAGTTCATGGAGCAAAGCATGTCTTTTCTGTTTTGGAGATGATGAACTGTTTGGTTCACATGTGCTTCTAATACCTTTCTAAGGTGGGAATAAAGGTGTGGGAGTGAGCAACTTCTGTGGATGTTTACCATTGTCCGGGTAGTTATCAGCACACAGCCCTTTAATTAAATCAGATAACAACTAATTGCCCAGAGTAGGTATTTTTCTAATCTATCACCCCCAAGGACACTTTTTAATGAACATAACAGCAAGATTTGAAGATGCTGGAGCAGCCTTGTCTCCTAGGTAGCAGCAGGTCACCAGTTGTGCTGTGCTGTGTGTGCTGCTGTATTCCAGAGATGGCAGAGCTTCCTTCAAATCTTCACTGTAAAGGAGAAGGAAATTTTTATCCTGCTCAGGTAAAATATAAGTTAGTCTATATTCCTAAAAGCCATGAGCTAATTATAAATAGAAGAGCTGACATCAGTTGCCATGACTTCCTGGATACCTAAGCTTGCTCTTGAGATGGCACAATGAGTTCTCATTCACAGAAGAAGAGAGTGAGTCAGGCCTTGGTCTGTTTCGATGAGATTTTGCTGAAAACATGGCAGGGAACACAAGATACTAAAGGAGTGGGAGGAAGCACAGTAAACACATGTAGGAAGAGAGGCAAAATGTGGGAAAATGCTCTCTAAGAAGGGGAGTCAGGTTCATGTTGTAGAAAGTCTGTTTCCTCCTTCAGCGGCAAAAAAAAAGCTGTTTAGTGCTTTCCATTAGAAGACTTCTAATTTCTTTTAAACTATGTTTCTTATTACTCTGATAGACTTTGACTGCATGGGCTGAAATAATGGGTGTCGTGAGTCTGTCTCAGGTTGACTAGCATACGTGTTTTTGAAGGGGGTTGATGGAGTGTATAGAAGGCTTTGCCCATGGCTACCTGAATGCTACAGGCAGGTAATGCTGGATGGGAAGAGGTATGAGCGACTGGGGACAGCTCCACTTCTCCAGGTTTCTGGTTTTCCATCCCAGCCTCTGTCTCTGCAGACTTCAGTGAGTGATGGTTACCTTGGCTTGGGAAATAAAAATAGCCTTATGATGAGCAGAAAGAAGTGAAGAAGTGGCTTTGAAATGGTGTTAAAGTTATATCTGGGGCAAGAATATGTTGACTGTCGTAGAAAAGGGGAGGTCACAGCTAGGCAAGGTTATGCAGAAAGGTCCAGGACACTCCTGTGGAGCCTGGGAAGGGGCAGTGGGGATGAGGAACACCACGACAAAGTTCAGTGTCAGAGTAACAACATAATTATGTTGTCTGAGTGTGGTCAGAATAGTTGGCAGTAAATAATATCAACCACTGGGAGAACCAGAAATACCAATTGAGCAAAAACATTTGTAGGGAAAGAGCTGGTTTACAGCATCTTCAAATCAGTTCTGGGCAAAAACTTCAAAAATTGCCCACAACTGTCCCTTTTCTTTTTTCTTTTCATTTAGAGACAAAACTTTTATTTGGAGTTTTGTATTTGTTTTCTTTTTTTTAAAGTGCAAATCAATGTAACTCTAAACAGTTACTTTTAATGAAAGAATTCATGAATGTAAAGGGCAAAGTTAGAATAAAATGTTCTGAAAATATTAAAACAAAACAAATAATAACGTAATAGTAATATTCAGAACACCAGCTTTCACCCTGAATTCAGGGTGAGAACCAATTCCAAAGCAACAGACTTGTAATGACTAGGTAAAAACATTTGTGTCCCAACTACATTTTGAATGCAACTCTAATTCTGGTGTTCTCTACCTTTCACATGATGGCTTTTCACTCTTAATAATAGTTTTCTGCTGCAGTTTAGTGTGATCTGGAAGGACACTGTGCAGGTGGAGATCTGGGGGCTGTAATTCTGGCTGTGCTGAAATTACGGGGCTTGGCTTCTTTCAGCTTTTCACAGCAAATGTCTGCTTATCTCTTTTGTCTGTGAAAGACAGAAACAGAATGGAAATACAGAGTGGAGGTGGAAAACACTGTGTGAGAGCCTCCAGCCCAGGGCAGATGGCAGGTGATAAAGACTTGGCCCTGATGCTTGGCTAACGAGCTCCTTTCTGAAAGGCACAGGAGGACCCATGAGAATCCCATGGTGCACTTGCAGCTGGAGCTGAACAGGCAGGAGACTTCTTTCAGAGATGTCTGAGGACTTTGTTGTTGCCAAAGTTGCTTTGCCATAATAATTGGTAGCAAAGCAGTTTCGACTAAGCAGAAGCCAGTAACTGTATGCAGCCCAGCATTCAACTTGCATTGGGTATTTTAATGAAATGTTTTCCCAGGCTGCCAAACGATGCCCCTTCACTAATAACATATAAAGCAAAAGGCCTGTGGCTTCTTTTATAAGCCTATGTTTATATTTGTTCTGCTGAAAGGACCTAGTTTTGACACATTTAATTAGTGGTAAGAACCCAGAATAAAAGCGTGCAGGTCTAAAGGATACTTCAGCTCTTCACAAGCAGCTACTAAATATCTGCTCTCAGAAACTTGCTGCGGTTGATTTTGGTTCAGGTAATACTTCAGTGTGTGTATGCTTTCATCTGCTGGGCTGTGGTTCTAGAAAGCCCTGACCAGGCATGCAGCTGCTAAATCCCCAGATATATATGTGATACTTAACTGTGATGCACTCTTTACTTGCCTGAAGTTTCATTTCTCTTGGGCCAGTGCTGTATAGGTGCTTGAGTACAACGAAACCACTGCACCTTGCTGATAGGTATTCACCCTTGTAATTGTGTACAGCAGCTGCTTAACCTTGTAGAGCAATACTAAATTTCAAATGAGCGTGTGAAAGGGAGAAAAGTAATAAAACTTCAGGACTAGTTCTAAGGCAGAATATGGCAAATTTGTATCAGATAGTTCAGTCATTCTAATTCCTCTGGAAAGTAAATTTTTGTTAAGAAAGGGATTTTGTTTGCTTTGTGTTCTTTCTGTTAAATGGAACATATCTAGGCTGAAGCTGCTGAGATGCAATAAATCCACACCATAAACAAACAACTCACAGTGTTGCTTTTCAGGCTAGGAGGGGATCTCTGAGGAAAATCTGTTGAAATTCATTTTTACCCAATCCATCTGGCAGTGCTGGCATGTCTTGTGGTGACTTTTGTTGGAGATTGTTGTGAAATGTTTACTTTATTGTTTTTCTCCTTCTTTCCACACATTCTCTCCTAACTCCCACTCCTACACCGTGACCTCACAACAAAGAGATTAACCAGTCTACCACAAGTGCTCTGGAGCAAAAAGAAAGTACATGTTTTGCTTTGTGAGGAGAGAAGGTTGGCAATGATCCTTGGCTTTCATTTTGCAAGTGCAGATGAATGCAGTTGTTTTCCTGGAATTTCATATGTACCAAGTTAAAAGAGCTACTTGTGTGAACAAAATTAAACACTTACCTTGATTTACAGAATTGAGGCTATGCTATCAGACATTTTGGTGTTTGTTCACTTTCAACAATTAATTACAAATGATGGAAAACTGCTTTTAATGTGCCATTATGCAAAACGTCATTAGGACTGGTAATCTACAAAAGGCATTTAGGTCACGGATAATTTCCAGACTGAAACTATTCTCCAGCATTTTAATGACTCTGCCCCTTGGTGTGCGTTCTGGCAGTTCCACAGATTCTATTGGGTTGTTCTTGTTTCCTTGTCTTGCTGCTGCTGCTTCTGAAAGAGACTTCCAGAGAGATCACAGGTGATGGCGACGTGGGTAGAGCTCTACTGACGTGCTCTTTAGGTCACTGAGGTAACAGTGCATGGCAAATGTATTTAACTTCCAAGAATGGAATAATAAGAATGAGGACAAATAACTTGTACTCGGTAGCCTTGCATTTAACAGATACTCTATCATTCTGTTATGATAAAGATTTCTCTTCCAGTGGTGCCCGACGAGACATTGTAAGATAAAAAGCTCTTGTTCCACTGGATTACTACAGAGAAGGGAAAATGCAGACTGCTTCCTGATTGCGTATAGTAAGAATTCAATGCTCTGGACTGTAAATCAGAGAAGACACCAACATGACATGCAGCTCAGATGAGAGCTCAGCTACAGCAGTTTTCTAGATTCCTGCATTCCTTCCTTATCAGCCTGTAACACAGTGGCATGAGCAGATGCACTGACACTGTTGAATAATATCACTTACATGTATGTCTTGCCAACAAGAAAAATAGAGAAGGTTCAGCTGCCCTGCTATCTTCACCCTGTTAAACACTCCTGTTACAGTGGGAAGCACTCTTCCTGTTTGGAGCATTTTATTTTTCATTAAAAATAGTCCCTAAGTAAGGAACCAAGACTCAGAAGTGACTAAGGTTTTCCTGCACTGGCTAGTGTTCACATCAATGTAGGTGCTGCAGAGGTACATAATGCTGAGCCACAGGCTCTGGTTCCCTGTGCAATGAGAAGGAGAAGGGTGTGTGGGGGGATCCTTTCCGTGTGCTCCCACTCCCATCTCAGCTAAATCATGCGGGCTTCAGCCAGTACATGGACACTGTGAGGACAGTAAAACAATTGATGTGTGCTGTGCTCTGTGAACAAAATAGCAATCAAGTCATTAGAAAAAGAGAAAAGTTTAAGACATTTCAATACTGGGCTTGAAAGAGACATTTTCTTGCCAGATGTATAGTGTGGTAGATGCCAAATAACCTGAAGGATGGGCATACCCAGGAATTTGTCATCTCTTCCCCAAGTATGGTGTTTGATTTAATGAGGTATTATCTCTCCCTTCAGACTTTGGCTAGCCAAATTGCATCTTTTATGATTAATGCTACAATGCCCTTCCTGGACAGCCAGCCCCAAATGCCTTTTCTGAGTTGCCTGGCAGATGCAGTGCCTCTGTCCCTGCGGGGTGTCATCTTTTTGCAGATCTCTGTAATTGTCTTCCTCAGTAGTTTCTTTTTCAGACTCAGGGCTCTGAAACAATAAAACCCCAAAGTTTTGTTTCTTAGTGGGAAACAATCCACACTTTTGAATACCTTTTTTTTTGTGTCCCTGCTCTGAACCCTTCCCAATTCTATTATGTGCTGCTGACGATGAGAGTAATGGAATTGCACACAGTATTCAATTTATGGATAAACACTGGATTTATATAGGGACATAATGATCTTGATTTTGGTCTCTGTTCCTTTTCCAAGAATTCTTATTATTCAGTTTGCTCTTTTGACTTCTACTAAGCACTAAATTGTATTTATGTAACTATTTATCATAATCTCAAAATTTTGCTTGAGTGGTAATGGTCAGCTTGGAAAACATCATCAAACATTTGAAATTAGGATATTTTTTCTCCCTCAAGACTCACTTTATTATTATGAATTTCAGCTGTGTTATTATCTATAGTCATTCAGTTTCATGAGGTTCTCTTGAAATTGTTGAAGATTGCCCTTTTCAACCACCCTGAAAAATAAACATCAGCAATATCACCCCACTGGTGTTTCTACATCATTCTAAATTTGTTGTACACCACAAATTCCAGAGAAGAACCTTGGAGAATGTCACTTGTCTAGAAATCCTTGGTGGATGACCTTGTTGATAGTGTTAGAAATGCAGAGAGATTACCTGACCATCAGACATAGATCTCCACACAACTGCATATTTGTCCAGACAGCTCAGAGAGTTTTGCAGAGGAGGGTGTGCCTTTGTGAAACAGTGCTGATGTTTTCCAAATCATCTTCTCTCTTCCCATGGTTGGTTAGTGTACACCCATCCTTCTTGATTCCAGATATTTTCATGTTTCACAAAACAGGAAGGCATCCTTAAGGCTGTGAAGTCAAGGAAATGCCGAGCTGGAAGAGTCAGTTTTGGTTACTCAAGCTGCGAGACCTCCTGCTTCTTGAAGTGTGTCCTGCTGCTTTTCTCCTATTCCTCAGGTTTGTATTGAGTTAACCAGTGGAGTCCTCCTACCTACATGCTTTATCCCAAGGCCATTAAAGAGACTGTGAAATGGATGCCCTAAGACACAAGTAAGGGGACAGTCCCTCCAGAGTGACAGTTCTCCTACAGCTTGGCTTACAGTCAGCTCTCCAGAAGCTGCCTGCACATTTCAAGACTTCTTGCAATAATCCCTCCTCCAACTGAGCATGTAGTCTTCCATAAATTTTTACCTGGTGTTTACCAAAGTTTGTTTCCTTTGTGTGCTTTTTAAGAAACTTTTAGGTTTAGTTTCTTTAGGAAAATGAATACTTCAGCCTTTTGATACTCTTGTGCTTCGCAGTTTGTTTAACTCTGTCTTCCTTAGACTGCTTTTCCTAATTTACTCTAAAATCTTAAATGTCATTTAGGTTTGGCTAATACAGGTTGTTTCTAGTTCACTTTGTTTCCCTCTTCTTTCAATATGGATGCTTTTTTCCTATTATCCACTCATATTGTGCCCTCACTGACTCAAGAAGTTTGTAGAAAATATTTGCTATCAAAGCCCCAAGATTGCATAGAGGAGAGCCTTTATAAGTTTTGAGATTAAGTTTGCTTCAGTCAATCTTTTCCTTCAATCAAGAATGCACAAAATCTTTCAGTTGTGCTTCCACTTTGTTTGAGGTAATTTGAATTTTCCTACCCTTAGTCCCATCTTGTCTTTGCTGCCTGTATTAGAATTTTCCTTAACTGATATTTTACTTCTGATTTCAATTTGTTTTAGGTCCTATCTATTCTTCCTTGTAGTATTAGAGGTTTTCTGACTTATGTAGCTGAACATAGTCAGTTGTTTAATTGCTGTTAAAACGTCACACTTATCATAACCCTCAAAACTTCACACATCAACACCATGCATATTTACTTCTAAAACATTGTTTCCTCTCCAGTCTTTTCTCTTTCTTGCCAGCTTCTTTGACTAACTATGAAATTATTGATACATAACTCATTCCTTTGTACATGCTGAGCGCATGTTTGGATGTGTGTTGATTCCTGCCAATAAACTGCTTTACTATGCATTAGCTTGGTCCAGTAATAATTTCTCAGAGTTCAGTATTTGTTCATGCTTCATGCTAATTTATAGAAGTTCAGCCTTGAGTAATACACTTACTCAGCCTTTGGAGTATGTAAATATTTCCCTTCACTGTAACTCTGCGTTGCTCTGGAGAATGGTAAAATTACATGGAAAACGTGTTTTTTCACTTTGCTCTAAAAGGAATTAAGCTTTACTTGGTTCATATAGGATGTGAACTAAATTTTTTTCCTATTTAAGTATGATCACTCTTGCAGAAAAGTCTCTGTGGTCTTGATTTAAAGAATTACAGAGTCACAGAATAGTTAGGGTTGGAAGGGATCTCAGGAGATCACCCTGTCCAACTCCTGCACCAAAGTGGGGTCACCTAGAACCAGTGACACTGGAACACATCCAGGTGGGTGTTGAGTGTCTCCAGAGAGGGAGACTCCACAACCTCCCCAGGCAGCCTGCTCCAGTGCCAGTCTCAATGTAAAGTTCTTCCTTTTGTTTTAGTTTATGGACATTGCATCTTGTCCCGTTTCTGGGCACTACCAAAAAAAAAGTCTGGCACTATCCCCTTTGCACCTGCCTTTGACTTATTTATGTGCATTCACAAGATCCCCTCTCAGTCTCCTTGAGAGTAAACAGACCCATCTCCCTCAGTGTCTTTTCATGAGAGAGATGCTACAGACCCCTCATCATCCTTGTGATCCTTCTCTGGACCCTCTCCTATATCTCCTTGTCTTTCTTGAACTGTGGAGACCAGAACTGGGCACAACACTCCAGATATGGCCTCATCAGGGCTGACTAAAAGTGGAAAAATCAGCTTCCTCTACCTGCTAGCCACACTCTTCCTGGGCCTCCAGGCGACGAGGACACACTGCCAGCTCATTATCAACTTGTCACCCATCTTGGGAAGTCACCCAAAACTTCCAGGTCTTTCTTAGCAGAGCTGCTCTTCCTTGGGGCAGCCCCATCCTGTGCTGATATTTGGGTTTACTCCTCCCCAGGAGCAGGGCCCTGCACTTGCCCTTGTTGAACCTCATTAGGGTTCTCTCCACCCAACTCTCCAGCCTGCCAAGGTCCAGCCAAAAGGCAGCAGAGCCTTCAGGTGTATCAGCCACTTCCCCAGTTTGCATCATCAGCAAACCTGCTGAGGGGATCCCTTTGCCCAGGTCATTGATAAACAGGTAGAATAAGGTTGGATCCAGTATTGATCCCTGGGGAACACCACTGACTGCAGGCCTCCAACTGGATTCTACTGCCCTGATCCTGACCCTCTGAGCTCTGCCATTCAGCCCATGCTTGATCCACCTCACTGTCCATTCATCTAACCCACATATCTTTAGCTTACCTCTAAGGATGTTGTAGGAGATGTCAAAAGCCTTGCTGAAGTCAAGATAGACAACATCCACTGCTCTCCCATCACCAACCCATCCTGCCACGGCATCATAGAAGGCTGTCAGATCTGCCATACAAAAAATTACCTGCTGATGCAGTAGCAGAACACATCTCATCACTGAAGGTGCCTGGGGTTTCTGCTGTGTGTAACAAATGAAGAGGAAACAAGTTTGCTATGGGAAAGGTCCTTCTGCTGCTTGTATGGGACTCAGCCAGGCTCAGGGACTCAGCTGCTGCACTCTGCGGGCATGGGGCGTCATGCAAAGCTTTAATTTTGAACAGCACTTCTTTTCTGCAGTGATATTAGCCAGGGAAGGTCATAACCTGCCCTTACAGTGGTACACAAGCAGAGCACTGTTGTTGGTGCCTGGGACAGAAAGGCTTAATCACAGCCCTGGGCAGGTGTCATAATGTTGTGTGGTGGTCCCTGACATACAGGCTGCCAAAGCCCCAGATTAGATTGTTACATTTCCTCTTATTCAAGATCTATTCTTGTTGCTTTTATCCACAGACTAGAAGATTGACTTAGCTACATGCAGTGCTTTGTTTCAGAAATAAAGGAAATTGAGATTTATGCTTACGTAGGATGGGAGAGGAGGAGCAAGGGAACACCATTATGTACCTCCCCTGGCTGCATCACCTCCACCTGTCTCAGGTAGTACCTGGATCCTTCACCTGCAAGGATAAAGCACTGCTGGACATTGGCAACGTCCAGGCTTCACCCCCAAGGACCACATCTGCAAAGATTCTCAGGCATTGTGAACCCTTTCCACCTAGCTTTTTTAACATTTTTAAGGTTTTTTAAAAAATTATTTGCTTGTTCTTATTTTGTTCTGAATCGTGCTGTGTACAGAATTGCTAGAAATCTAGGAATTACAGCAAAATAATTGTTTCCCTTGTGTGTGCATGCATGTGTGTATAAGTGAACTTCTACTCCTGATATTGTACAAAGCGTTGCTACAGCATACTGGTCTAGATAGAATCATTATGAGCACTGCATAAAATATACATCCTTCCAAATCTAGCATGTATATTGCATTTATTCCTGTTACAATGAGATATTGTGACAGTCCAAGAGTTTGGGTTAATTGCTCTCCAGTGCTAACTTGAAGAAAAGGACTATTGTTTTCCCCATCAGATTATACAACTCAACCCCATGACGTGGAACAACGTATTGACTTGACATCGTTTGCCTCAGACTAATTTAGGGTACAAAGCAAAAATATTTGATGTAAGCAATACCCTAGCTGGCACAATGTTTAGGCTCAGGCATAAAAAGAGCAGAACACATTGAAAAATGTCTGACAGCTGGTATTAATTGAACAGATCCAGGGGATTACACAAAATTGAGCCAGCCTGAGAAGAACTTCTGCTTCAGTGAAGATGTTCAGTTCTGCTCAAGGGTGATCTGACTGAATGACATGCTAAAAATTTTTGAACAAGAAAGTCTAATTCCTTCTGCTGCTTTTGCCTAATAGTGGGAGACCTCTGTGCTCTCTATAGCACCAAGCTTAGGAGCAGGACTCATTCTTCTCTGTCCACGCCTTACAGTTTACAACCAGACCCCCAAAGTTAAAGTTCACAGCCATCCCTGCTAAAGAAATGACAACCTCATTCCACAGTATTTCTAAGGTAATTCACGCTTTGCTAATAATTCCCAGCTCCTCCCTGGGTCACCAACTCTGTTATCCATAATGCATTCCCCAGGCAATACCACTGACCTCGGTTATTAGCACTTAGATAGTAGTAGATCGAGGTATTTTCTATACATAACAGTGCACTGACACTAAAACTATGTAAAAAAGAGATATTAAGAAATACCTAGGTTGCAAGATTAAATATTTACAATGAAGGGATGCCAAACTGAGCAATGTTTTGAGCCGCCTTATTCAGCATATGCAGTATAAAATCATCCTCTTTAATTACAAGACAACATATCCTACTTTTGGACCAGACACACAGCCTTCTCTAATATGGAGAGCTCAGCTGCTCTGAATCCTCACTGAAGATGAAGACCAGATGAGGCTCATTTTTCTAGGATCAGCCTTATTTACATTGCTTTAGGGGATGTCCTAACAGGCCAGATATGGAAATGCTCTGGCAAAGCAGGACAAAGTTGCTGTCCTGGTCAGGTCCCCTTGTCTTTCATCTGATGGAGCCTCTCCAACTGCCTGCTCCAAACCTTGCTTCTTCCAACTCATGTGAGGATCAGCAAGGTGGTCCACTGGTGACTGCCACCTCTGCCTGATGCCTGAGAGTCCAACTCCCCAGCCAGGGCAGGCAGTGCCCTGTCCCAGCCTTGTTGAAGGCAGCAGAGAGGTCAGCTGCTCCTGGGCCAGCAGCTGGAGCTCTGAGCAGCCACAGCATGTCAGCAAGCCTCTGGTGCGTAAGCTGCTCCAGTCTGGACAGATTTTTATGTGAACTCTAAAGACATTCTAAATAACCAAGGTTCATCCTCTCTTTATCTCTGTCTCATATTTGGCTCTGATCCTAGGTGTCTTCTAAGAAGGAGTCACCGGTTTCTAGTGATTTCTTTGACCCTGACCTCTCTTCTCAAACCAAAATAGCTGATTTTACTGAAAAATTCCAGAAAGACTGTAACAGCTATCCAGTGCGGAGGACTTAAGTTGGAACAGGCTGTCTGGGAAAGCTGAAATGGGGAGCATAAGCATGCATTGTTTTCTACAGGAGGGTTAGTAAGGTAATTAAGCACATGGTATGCTAGTAGTCATTTATGGTATCTTTTAAGGAGAGGAGCAGCAGCTGATACTGGGATTTTGGGACTGCTATATAAACAATGGTGATGCACTCTTTCCATTCACATAAGGATTTTTCTAACACCTCATTAATTTATTAAAATGGGATAGCAAATCTTGAATAAAATAATGGCAGTGATCCCAGAATAATTAACCACAGATGGCAAAGTCTGTTTAGTTAAAAACACACACACACAAAACAGGGTACCATTTATTGTGACTGTTGCTGTCATCTCTGAATGTGCATGTTGACTTATTAACGATTTTGGGGCATAGTGAGTGGTTATGTCTTCTCGCTATGATTAGTATTTATTTTCAGCAGCTGCTGAAAGTTGTTTTTGTGATAGTGAATAAATCATTTTAGGTACAGGAAACATTAACAGTGAACCATCTGTTTTGGGATACATTAAGATCTCATTTAAAGATGACATTGAATAATCACATTTGCATTTTGAACTTTTACAAGGAGCACTTATTTTTTAAGCTGTGATTGCTTGTGCTAATGTTTTCTCCCCGTACAGAATCAATAGTTTTTCTCTGCAAAAGAAAAGGATTTTGTCACTTTGAAGTAATTCAAACTTTCAAGCTTCACTAAATCATATACATTCCCCCAATCCCTGGAACGTGCAGTAATACAGTTAGAAGGATTATCATGGGCAGGTGCAAAAGTTTTTTGAAGTATCTTTATAATCCCAATAATTTAAAAAAAATGATGAAGCAGTTATAAAATTGCAATGCATACTTTCATAGGCCAGATGTTCCCCTTTATTAGGGTGCTGGATAACCCTCAGGATTTCCTTCTCATCCGGCCGGGCTTGTTCCCCAATGGATGAAGCCAGTGGATGTCTCCATTGCTGCAGGGGTGGCACAGGATCCAAAGCCTCTGAAAGCCATTCTGTGCAGATTTTGGAGCTGGGAGATATTTATACAGCATGTATGTCATGTGCACAGCATGCCCAAGTGTACTGGCACCACATAAACCAATATCTGGAAGGGTGTAAGGATTTGAGGAGGATGTGCGCTCCCTGTGATCCTGGAGGAAGCAAGTGGCAAGGGTCTCACAGAGATGAAGGCACAACAAGCAAGACCAGGTGAAGATAAAGCTTTCAGCCATGCAGATCATCTGAACACTCCCTTTGTTACCAGTACACAAAGCCAATTCAGCAAGTTAATTAGCTCCTCCTAAGATACATAGCCTGAACAGGCCTTTGGAGATTCCAGAGGCCCTTATCACTAACTGCAGAGGAAACCTTGGAAAGCCTGTCAAGATTGGACTGTTACATTTTAGGCGACTGTAGGCAGAATGAATGTCACCCAACACAGTGCAGCTCCACACCTCTCACCTATGAGTGCTGATTACCTTGTCTCATTTGGTTCAGCTTGCCCTTTTTACATACTTTTAAAAACAAACACACACTGGTTTGAGCAGGCAGAGTTTCCCTGTACTTCCTATAAAGGAGATGAGTAGTTTCCATGTACACTGCTCTCTAAATACTACTTTTCTATATTGCATCCTAGTGCGTCTCTCATTATACACAAAATTTAAGAAATGAAATACAAGTTTTTTTTTCTATTGCATTAATATCCATAGATATGCTAATATCCCCAGTGCTCCACAGCTGCGATTATCCATCTCTTCAGTATTAACATCGCAGCAAAGAGCAAAAGATATCTCCATTTGACTGACGATAATGAGGACTGTACCAAATTTTCTTTTTTATGTTTTTACTCAATAAGATATGCAGTTTTCAAATAAGTAGATTTCATAAACAATTTTGAACAAGGGAGCTTTCATCTGTTTCTTCTTTCAAGAAATCAGAATGATATATTTCTACTGACTACCAGGAAATACTATTTATAATCTATACTATGTGGCTCATAATTTGTGGGTAGCACCACATCTTATGAAAGCAGACTAACTGCACATGTTCACTTAAGCCCTATAATATTTAATCTCTCGTGGAAAGCAAAAAGTTATGGTGGTTTGTGATAGATTTTTATATAATTTAATCTGCAAAAAATGGAAGTAGTCTTCTTTGTACGAACGCTCTCACTGCATAGCTACAAATACTTTTCAACAGTTGCTCCCTCTCAGGCTTTATCTGCGTGGTAGTTTTTATCAAAGTCTCCATGTATAGACTGCATGTGAAGTGAATATGCAGTTTTCTTCGTAAAAAGTAACAGGGGAGCCCTTGCTGAGCCTGGCCTTCTATGTGTCTACTGTCCTGGGTGCATGAGCATGATATCACTGGCTTTATCCTCTAATGTTCATCCCCAAAATCTCCTCCATGGAATGGATTTTCTTTCTCAAACCAGCTAGGAGCAAATCTAAGACCCTGGTAATCTCAATAAAAATGGTGCCTGGTGACTTGTTCTCCAACACACAGATTACTCCAAGAACTGAAGATATAGGCTTCCCTTCTTTGGCATTTGGGGAATCTCTGGTGCCTCAATACCAGTCGTGCATTATAACTGCCTATTTTAAATTTATCATTACTAATGCTTTGTGGTGATACTACCAATGAATGTGGTTACAGATGGCTGGTAAGCACTGAAGAAAACTTGGGTAGCTCTCTCAAGTAACAGGCCTTATGTCTCTGAAGAAAATGGGACAACAAATTAGGGCTTAGCAGATCACGTCCTGCAAAACAGTAGTCAGTTAAGAGGAGAGAGCTAAAACTGTAGCAATTTTTTTTCTTTAAAATGCAAACAAATTCTCCATTAAAGCAGAATATTTTCAGACTCAGAAGATTAAATAATTTCTTGCTGGGAGTTTTAATAGCAAAATCTTATTAAATCACAATGATATACTGTGAATAAAGATGTTGCTATCAAACTTCCTTGAATAAATACTAGGGAAGAAAAAGTTATTTACGCTTTCCTCACAACATTTCCTGAAAAACGGAGTTTTGGAATTTAAGAACCAATACTCTTCTGGTCAGAGAGATTGTGTTTTTAGTGAATGAAAAGTATAGGACTTAGAAGACCTGTAGCATAATTTAGAAAATTGATGCTGGAAATTACACAGCTGCAAGCTTAAAACATCAAGAGTCACAGAATCACAGAATATTCTGTGTTGAAAGAGACCCACACAGACCATCCAAGTCCAGCTCTTAAGCCAATAGTCAGTACAGGGATTGAACCCACAACTTACGGCATTATTAGCACCGGGCTTCAACCAACGGAGCTACAATTAAAGACAGTATTTTGGCCACTGAAAGCAGACATGAAGAAAACTGCATCATAGCATGGTGCAGTAATCAGTACAGAAGACCTTAGCCTGGAAACCAGTGTACCCCGACATGTTGACCTTATAAACAAACTTAGCAGTCTTATGGTCAATACTCCATTCAGAAGTGATCTACAAAACCCTACTATGCTTCTATGATTTGAACATGCAAGTCAAAAATGGAAAGTGCCTGTTACAAAATGCCTTAGTATGAAAGCACATATTGGAGAAACCTGATAGCTCTTTTCTTGTCTTGTCACCTTTGCTTGTCTTAGTTTTCTTCCACTTTTGTATTTTAAGTACCAAGTTTTCCATGAGATTTGCTTTAAGAAAAAGGATAACTTTCTAATGCTGTTTTTCTTTATTGAATTCTATCGTTCCACCTGAACGTTTCCTTTAAATGGAAATGGCCTTTGTTTTTGCATTGAGAGTTAATTTTGTGTAATTTTCTCTGACTTACACTTATAATTTATAGTCCTGAAGAAAAAAAGTCTCATTTTGGAAAATGAAGATACGTATAACCATTACCCCCCACAGCTGAACATTATTTTGGAAGAGAAAAAGAAAGGCAAATGTTTTATGGCTATAAAAAGCAGCCAAAGCTTTAAAAAGTTTCATTCTGTCAATTTTTTGTTTGTTTGCTTTTTATTTTTAAATTAATGAGCTCACCTTTAAGTGGTGTCTGTTCAGTGGCTCCTGTCACCTTGTAAGAGTGGTCTCCAGCTATGTCAGCTCTTACTATACCGCTATGCCTGAATCTCCTAGTTTGGTACCACCAGTAAGGGTACGTAGAAAAGTGCATCCTGCAAAGGTTGCCCAGAATATCCAAGATTTTCAGAATTTCTTAAGTTACTGATTTATCAAATTCAAATTTGCATAAGTGTTTCTGGCAATTAGGAGCTCTGAAGGGGATCTTCCTGTATTTAGAGGCTCCAGGTTAGGCCAAAACAGGAGAGATCACTCTGTAACTGCTCCGTGTTTTACGCATCTATCACAAATATTGCTTCAAATAGGTTAGTAAAAAAGGCGAATTGTTATTTTGACCTAATGCTCATGCCATTTTTTTTCACAAAGGGTCTACTTATTTCTGACAAAAATCGTAGTAATAGGAGAAAATCCTGTATTTTTTTTTAACCAGCAGTCATTAATATATTAAAATCTGATCTGGCTTATAGTACATCTTTTTGAATAGAGCTAGGATAAAGATAGGAATGCAATTTTAAAAATTGAAACAGAAATATGAGTTTTGTTACTAAAACAAAATAAGAGATAGCTAAGCCTTGTTTTCACCTGTCCATTTAGGACTGAGTGAAGTCTGAATTCCTCATTTTATTTCTCTCATCCCTCTAATGAAGAAACATGAATGATGGCAGCTTGTAAAAGTTTATTGTCAAAGTGTTTGTCTACAGAAAACTAAAAGGAGGGTAGTCTGGTCTGGATTGTTAGGTTAGCACTTGGAATCAAGCATTCCACTTTTGAGCCAACCCTGAAACCTAGGTGAGGTCCTTCCTTACGGTGTGAGGCAATGGGCAGAAAGTTTGACTGAAAAAGGACCATGGTGGTGGCGTTAAGGATTCAGTTCAACATTAAAGCAGGATGCATAGCAGGGCTGCAGGATGCTCGTGTGTGCAAGGAGGAGTGGAGGGAAGGAGTGCGAGTAGGAAGGTGCTGGAGGGTACCCAGGAAGTAGAAATGAGAAACTCAGCAAGGCAAAAGGGGCAAGATGGTGAGGTGAATCAGAAATGGAAAGATCTGCCTGGGGAGAAAGTGGAGGGTTGGGACCATGGGGACACTGTACCCTAACGACATAGGGGCTTTTGGAAGTAAGAGTAAAAGCTGTGAAAAGCCCTGTAGAGAGAGATAAGGCCTTCCCTGCTTGCCACCAAGGTCATCTGCAGAGGGGTCTGTCTCAGCCTGTTTATCTGGTAGCCCTGTGGTTCAAGCACAGTGAAAGCAGCAGTCTTGTGGAAATGATAAAGCCTACAGTCTGGCTGTGACCATAAAACAGTCGAGATTTTGAATCTAATGTTCAGAACATGTTTTTCGTACTCCAACTTGGAATGTGAAAATAAATATTTATAAATGGATTTCCATTAGAACAGAGATGAACCAGTAGGCTGCATGTTTTGGATTTTGAGCTGGCGAACAGCCTGTTAACTTGGTATTCTTGTCATGTGATTTTTCCTAATAGAGTATCTTGAAAACTGATTGCATCACCTCCACTCTGCTGGAGAATAAACTAAGGAGATAACAGAAAATGCATAGGTGCTGAGTTGCTCACAGCTCTGATCTTGTAATAAAGAGGCTGTATTATTGTTTACAAAACAATTGATTCATTCAGGGATGCTCTGAATGAATTCTTTAGAAATATGACGCACCACATGTTCAGTGAGTCAGTTTCTACCGTTTCCATTGCGCTGCCTCAGACGTTATATCTCGTTCATTAAAATCTTGTATTCTGCTTCTGCTCTATCATAGTTTTTTGTTGCCTGTCTACATAAAATATTCAAAGTAGTACTTTGGAGGCAGCTGTAAGTCAAATTGCTGATAGCAATAATAAGACCATAAGCCACCATCCCTAGGATTTTCAGTCAGGGTGAGTGATCTCTTTTATGTATTTAAAAACTTAACTGATCCAGCTGCCACTGGAATCAGCAGGAGGCTTTTTCAAAGAGAGCAACAGAGAGCTGAACTCCCTCTTTATGTATTGGTTTTCATAATGCTGGGTTTTATCCCTCAAGCCAGGAAAGAGCAGAGCACTTTGATTTTGATAGATCAAAACCATAATGAGAAGGGCTGTTGATTTTGAGGCTGTGCTGGCTTGATCTAGCTTTTGTCCAAAACTATCAGCCTGTAATCCTTGTTTGAAATAACTTCTCTTCATAGCAGGAGCTTGGCTGCTGTACATTTGTGGTTGTGCAAGAGTTGTGTTGTGGTTGGGACAGGACTCATCATACATCCTAGGTCTTTGGGAGGCAGGAGAGAACTTCTACCTTCTCTTTGCTGGGCATTTATCCTGGAGTGAACAGTGATCTAGTTTTCTAATAAATACATCAGAGACTTGGTATTTAGAGGAAGAAATACATACCTCAGCCACCCATTAAAGTAAGATTTTCAATCAGTAGCCATTAATTACAGTTAATTTTTAAAAGGTCCTTTGCACATGCCCCAACATTTTGTCCAAGCAGAGAATGTTATATCTTCTTCCTGACCAGGAAACTTAAAAGCACAAAATGTTGCTATTTTATTAAATATACTATTGGTAAATTTATGCCCAGTATATTTTTGTTGTTTAAGTCAGTCATTTGCAGCTTAATGGTGATATTTAAATGTCAGAACTGCTTATTTTATTGGAAAATTCTGTCAGTCTATCCTTTTTGGTTAGACTTATAGGTTTTAGAAGCAGAAGTACATTGCTAGCTCATTTTTTGTGCCTGTTGCCCAAGGCAACTGCAGGAGGAGATAATGTCCCATCAGCATTAACTTTTGTGCCATGACATTCTGCTCCCAGCCAGTGTGGGAGAGTTAATTATGGTGAACATATGGATGTACAAGGAGATAGAATTTCTGTGTAAAGCCAGGCATTAAATGGGATTGAAAAAGACTTTTTGCATGGGCATTGGAAGTTATACATCCTATTTTCATTCTTGGCCCATCAAAAGCAAACCTCTAAGGGAAGGGAGCCCAGAAAATACCCTGCAGCCTGTTTGTCAGTGCCTGCTGTTGAAGTAGCTTAAGATTGTATTGTCCTCAGCTGTTTCCCCTGCTCTATCTTCCAGCTCATCTTATTCTGTGATTCTGTGATTCTGTTATTGCAGGGGCTGTGGAGTAGGACATGCACTCTATACTCCAGCTGGAGCAGGGGTAGTTTGGATCTGCCTGATTGCAGCTCCCTCTGTGTCCCTGCCCCAAGAGGAGTAAACTCAGGGGGTGGGCTGCAGGCATCAAATGGGTGGGTGGTATTTGAAATGGCATGTGAGGAAATATGTCATATTGCATGTCCTGAAGGACCAGACGAGTAAGCACTAGGTTAGGAATCAGCCTGTGAGATGCTATTTTGTGCCAGCAGCCATGAATCACCAAATCCAAGAATGAAGTTTGGTCTGTGCCATCTATGTGCCTCTCTGGGAAATTCTGTCCCAGCAGACCACACAGTGGTTAAGGAAAACATTTGTTAAAATTCTGTGTTCTTAAGTGCGGTTATACGGAATGCCATATATTAAAAACTGTGTTGTTTCATAGTGGTTTCAGCACAGCAGTTTAGCTTATGGCTTTGAAGCTGGGAACAATGTGACATGAAACATTAGGCTCTGAGTTCCCTTGAGCAGCCCTTGTTCCACCACCCACCACACCCACGGCTCTGAAGCTGTTTCATTATAATCCCTTGTTACAGAAGCTCCATTCAGCTGTTTGAAGTCTGGGATTGAATTCTGCTATATAAACTTTTTTGCCTGAGGGCATGCTTTTCCTTCTTCAAAAGGAATAATAAAGATTGTAATATTTTAGTGGGCTGTGATTGTTTCTGGTGCAATTTGATGTCAGTGAGACTGTACTAAGGCAGTCTCTGGCATAAAGATGACAGAAAAGTGATACTTGAGGTGGCTTTAAAGTTTCAATGACCAAAAAAAAAAAGAAGGTTCTATTTACTGCTTAAATGCAAATTTAAGTACCAGGAATATGGGCTGGTTTCTGGGTCAACACACTTGTGAACTAGAGTGGAAGCAGACTAGGTAAATACACATAAAGGTGCATATAGTCCACACAGGAGATGAAGTTGATCCTTAGAGATCTCATAGCAGGAGACAATGACACTGGAAGTCACAATTTGACTTTGTCTCTCTATGCAAGATATAACTTATTAGCAATTTGCTCCTGTTACAGCACATCTTCAGTATGTTACTCATCTTTCTGCTGCGAGTGTGGTGGTGGTGGCTTTGCTTGCTCCCACACAGAGAGCTGGAGGCAACAGGTGCAACTTGCTCCCTTTATCCCCCAAATCTGCCCTTACATTGGTAGGAGACAGCACAGAAGGCTTCTTGTTTTATGGGCTGCTTCACAGGCTGGTCCCAAGCAGATTAGGTGGCTGTTGGCCCCTCTTGATGCTGTCCCACAGCTTGTCCTGTCGCTCTGGAGAGACAGCACGAGCCTCCCTCTGCAAGGCATCATCTGTGCACCCCATGCAGGCCCTTTAGACTCACTGCTTAAACCTGCTCAAGAACCACCAGCAGCTCACCCAACCACCCGTGGCAGGCAAGATAAACATGGAGCCATGAGCTTGGGTTGCACCTATAATACATCTTAAGCATCCTAAACTTCCTGCAAGATGAGAGCTGCTGTTGTCAATAGCTAAAATGAAAGTGCAAAGTGTTGAGTACTCTGGCTCTGGTATAATTTTACTGAATCTTGGCCCATGTAAGGGAAGACAACCATGAACAACACTAATAAAAATGTATTTGCTCTGGACACCTTGACAGAAATTATTAAGAATGTTTTTGAACTTGGTTTGTTTGGGTTTTTTTTAAATAATCAAAACCAGAAATATCATCCAAAAAGAAAATAAGAGGAAAAAGAACCCCTAAGCGGGAAAAAAAAAAAAGACTACAGGGATACATGAGGGACCCAGTTAAGACTTAATGACTGGGCTTACAAAAGCAATAATTTTATTCAGACCAGATCTCAGGTCCCCAGACGTGGGGCACTTTGGAAGACAGTGTGTGCCTGCAGCTGCATCCTCCTGGTTTGCATGGTGTCAGCTGGCCACCAGCGCAGGATCCTGGCCACCAGCTGGCCTCACCACGCTGGGGTACACTGCTGTTCCACTTACACCCCTCTGAGCAGACAAAGCAGACTTCACATGTTTTATTTTCTGTTCACTCATTCAAACTCGTGGTTAGACAGACGCAAAGGGTATTATTATTTCATGATGCTGATCTTCATACATAAATATTAGATCTAAAGCGTGAAAACTGGAGGTGGGGTAAAAAGGTCACTTAGTTTCTTGATCTGTTCCTGTTTTCTTTTGAAGTTAGTAGGAATTTTGTCACTGTGTCACAGTGGGAATAGGAACAGCGTCTCTTATGATCAAATGAGACTGGCTTTCATATAATTAATTTCTGAGATCTGAATACATTGTACACATAATGAATATGTATATTTTCCAAAGCTGTGTAAATTCCCATGTACTGCTTATAAGGAAACCCGAACTGTACTGCCTGTAAGAAAAGAATGTATTTCCCATTTTTGGCTAGTATTACCACATCCTTTCTTGTCTAATGGCCGCACGTGTAGTCAAAATTATCTTCTTGACATGCACTGTTTGCTGGCTGCAATGGACATCCTCTTGAGAAAAGACATTTTTTTGGTTGTGTAATACAAACTACTGAAATGCTTTGCATTGTCTGCACAGCAGCATAGTCCTATTGTTATAAATATGTTAAGGTTAAAAGGGTTAAGGACTAATAAAATTTCGAAATTATTAGAAAGAGTTACTAATCAAATTAATTGATACCTATATGTTCTGTGTTACTTGTTGTATTTATGATTACTAGCAGCATCTCTGTTACTTGTTACAGTCCTCATATAGTCATTGTAAAATTGTTATGGATAACACTCTGCATGGGAGGAGGGGAGACAGAGCCGTGGGTGGGGAAGCTGCAAGATGTCCAATCAGACACTGAGGAAGGATGAAGATACTAGAAAAATGTCACCAGGAGTACATGACATCAGGACTACCAACCAGCAGCAAGAGGAGGTGGGCACCTGAGTGAAACTGGCCAAAGACAGAATGGACTGAACTGGCTATAAAAAGCTGAGCCCTCACAGAGGGGGGGCTCTTGGTCTCCTAACTTTTGGATGGTAGAGGGTCCGGTTGCAATCCTGGGATCTGTATCTTGTCTAGATAGTTTTTTATGAGTTTGGTTGCTCTTGGATTGTTGCTCTTGCTTGTTTGGCTTTGTTAAATAAATTTTTTTGTTATTTCTTTTGAGAAAATTATTAGTAGCCCCGTCTTTTACACTATCAGTAAGAGATGGGATGTCTCTGCCTAATTGCCAGCATAAATAGAACATTCCTCTTGTAAGGAAAGGCTCTGAGCAACCTGATCTAGTTGAAGATGTTTTTGCTCAGTGCAGGGGGGTTGGATTGGATGGCCTTTACAGGCCCTTTCCAACCCAAAAGACTCCTTGATTCTATGAAAATGTATAGTGCAAACTTCAACTCTAAAACTTGCAGAAAACATGCAAACTGTGAGGAAGTTATAATGCTGTTAACCCCGATGGTGCAGCTGTACGACAGCCGGGAGCAGCCAGACTGGCCCCTGGTCTTCAGTGGTGTCTTGAAGGGAAAGACAGGTGTCTGCCAAGGGAGGCGGGAACCTCCCTCGGAACGGAGAATATTATCGCCTTCTCTCTGAATTACTGCAACTTTGAAATTGAGGGGCTTTCAGGCAAAGGCATGAGAAGAGGAGTAACAGTTCTTTACTTGCGTGTGTGTCTCTGTGTCTGTGTCTGTCTGTCTGTCTGTGTGTGTAACAGTGCACACAAAGCCCAGCGACGGCAGCGCCACAGCCCCAGGGGCGCCTCCCCTCGGTGCAGTTCCGCTCCCGGCCGGCAGGGGCGCTGTGGCTCGGGCCGGGCAGGGGCTGCGGTGGCTCCCCCCGCCTGCAGGGGGCGCTGTGGCGCGGGCCCGGCCGCCTCCCTGACGGGGCAATGGCGGCACCGCCGGCGGGAGGGATGGGGAAGGGGCTTCCTTTTCGAACCACCGGGGCAGCCGATCCTGGTGCAGGGATCCCCTCTGGATAGTGAAAGGAACTGCAGCAGGAACCTCAGAGCGGCAGCTGGAACGGCAGGTGCAACTCACCTGGAGCAACAGGCAAGAGGCAGCGGAAACTCTACAGCTGTAGCAGGAACCACGGGACATCCCAGCAGGCAGGGGGTGCGTGGCTACAGGGCAGAGGAACTGGGCTGAGGCAGCCCGGCTCCTAAACAGTCAGGGAGAGGTTCCCTGACAGGGGAAGGGGTCGGGGATCCCGGGATTTCCCCTGAGGCACCCCAGCAGATGGTGAGGGGTCCTTTGTTTGGTGAGGTAGGGTGTAAATAAGGTCCGAGTACAACAAGCAGAGCTCCAGTCACGGTAGAAGGCAGCAGAAAACAGAACCCCGCAGTGGTGGTGCATTCTTCCCACACCGCCTGCAGCCTCCTTCCCCTCCAAATGCCACGACCAAGGGCTAGCAGCTGCATCCACCCCCTTTTTCCCAACTCAATTCTCGCATTATCTTTGCCCCTCCGAGAGAAACCCTCAGGTAAGAGAATAACCAGCCGCATTCCTTCCCAAGGCAGTTTCTTTTGTCTCTCTTAAGTGCCCAGTCGTTATTGTCTCTTAGCAACAAAAAGGGAAGAAGTTCCCTAAGGGAAAGCAAGCAAAAGGAAAAACCCTAACCTCCAACAAGTGGTGCTATGGTATCCACACGAGGGCTTGTGTACCTGTAATCATGTGGGGAAGGCCTCATGCTTGCGGTGTCAATTGGACTGCTGCAAGTTTTTGCTCTTTACCAAGGTAGCCATGGTACCGAGTATGCTACAGACCTCTGCTGAGGTGAATCCAGGTGAGCTCTGCCTTCAGAGGGTGATTCTGTATGATAGGGGCTGTAGCTGGCTCCTCATTAGGTGAGGGTGTGTAACATAAAAGAAAATGCATAGGAACAAGCTGACTCACAATTACTTACAATTGAAAAACTGAAACAGCTGGGTATTTACATTTTTTTATATTTCTTAGACTACCTAATTTGTATGGAATGAATAATACAAAGGTGGCTGCTGACGGACGGAAGTTTCTCCATGGTAAGAAGAGAAAAAACCAATTTTCTATCCATAGTTTTTCAGAAAATACCTGCAGAGTTTTGTCTTCTGTTGGTTAACAGTCAGCCTATTAATCTGTCAAACAAAAGAGAAAGGAAATGTAACACTAGAATGAATTATAACACAAAGTGGTAAATATAGCTTATACCCAAAGATACAGCCCCCCAGTCTTTGGGAAGGATGGTAGTTAGGTTCAGATACCACAGCTTAGATTCATTTTGTTCTTACCACCCACATCATAGAACTTTGCATATTCGTTTCCTGTATTTCTGTTTTCAGTTCTTCTAATTATAAAGACCTTTTAAAATTGAATTTTATTACAATATATCACAGCAGTACCATTCACTTGATGACAGTTTTTTTAAAATAACTTACTTATTTTTTTTCTGATCAAAAAGCCACCACAGGAAATACGATAAAGAATCAGAGACTTCGTTCCCTGGAGTCAGTAGCACATTAATATTTTTCATATTTGTATTTGCTGTCATCAGCCACAATTCTGTTTCAGATCAAGGGTAAGGGAGCCCTTTTTAATGTGGGAGGGTAGGATTTTAGGCAAACTTAAAACAGGTACCATTTGTCTTGCTTTAAATCATCCTAGTTTTTAAAATCCCATAAAGCTTTTCATTTACTGTATGACCAGAAAATATTCAGTTCATCTCCATGTTCAAAGTGATGAACTCTGGAAAAAGCAAATTATCATGTGGTGTTAATTCTCTATAAGCAATCACATTTCCAGCAGTCAGGTGGCTTAAATTAAGGCATTATTAAGCTTTCATGTGTAGAAAATGATATGTGCACTGCTTTGAAAATGTAGAATAAACTCAGCAGCTTTTTTATTTTTCTTGAACATAAACGCCTTTCCTGTATGCCTGTATGTGATGATTTTTTTAGATACAATGAGATTAAAAGAGGGGAAAGGCTCAGGAAGCCTGCTTAGTCCTATCAGTGTTTACTGGCCCTTCACAACACAGTGCCAGGCACCCAAAGCAGCCTCTGCGGCAGGTATTTGCACCCCTGGATGTGTGAATTGGCAGAGCACTATCAGTCTGAAGCCTTTTGCAGCTTGGCAGTTATTGTGCTGGGATTTACAAGCTCCCAGCTCTGGCTTCAAAGGAACATCATTATTTTGGGGAATAAATTCTTGTAGTGGTGGGATTTTACTCTAGTGACTGTTTTGAGTTTTTTTCAGATGTAGGGCTGAAACTGAATTAGAGCCGTGACTGTTTTTCTTCAGCTCAGTAAGGCTGAAAATGCCCCAAGAATTATGCACTGTTCTCTAATGTTAAATGTTGAAATAATTCTAATATATGAACATGAAAGAACAGGGTCTTTATTGTTTTTTAGATGTACATTTGTTAGATAAATGCGGATGCATGAGGAACTGTCATTACACTGCACCACTTAAAGGAGAGATCTCATTCTTCATGTCTGCCCTCAGGCAATGGTGTGGGATTATCTGTGCCAAAATGAAATGTACAGCTACATGCTACAAAAAACTGCAGCTGTCTTTGGTGTGTCAGGTACTCATGAGTACCTTGCTGGTACTCATGAGCAGCTCTTCTGGGTTAATGGTGTCACAGAGGTGAAGCTGCAGCTATGTTGGGTACCTCTGCTGTGCCAGCATTTTCCTCTGTTGTCATTAATACAGTATGACACCCGTTACTGCCTTTGGGGGAAATAGAGAAGGGAAAAACAGTGCCGTCACAGCAGATGCACTCTGATCTGGCTCCAGGGGGGACTGGGGTGCTTCCACTGATTCTTCTTGTCTCACATTTGGGTATGAGTGGTGTTGGAGCTTCTCAGCCAGGGCCTGTGACCTCTTTCTGCTCAAATGCTTAGTTCTCTGCAAGTCAGTGGACTCTGAGCACTGTAGCTATGAAACAGCCTTGCCTGGCTTTTCCACATGTCTCTGCTCTCCATGAGCATCCCACACACACCCTATCAGTGTTTTTTTTCAGACAAGTGAAGCAAAGAAGTAACAAATGTGTGCCTTTGCCTCATTTTAACAAAACCTCTTTATGAGATGCAATATGAAGATCATGAGAGCAGCCACTTGTGTGGCCACATATGTGGCAAATTGCTGCTCTTGTGCTGTACATTGGCACCTGATTCTGAAAAGGAAAGACCATCTCTACAGGGGCAGGTAGAAAGATGCAGCCACACTGCAGTCAGTGGGAGCCTTGGGTCAGTAATGAGAAGGAATTGCTGAGGGGGTTGCAGCACTTGTGCTTCATTTGTCATCAGTTCAGCAAAGTGCAGGGACAGGTGGGTTCAGCTGGAGCCAGGCTACTGCTGAACTTACCTCCTTTTCTGGCGCTCCAACAGTTATTTGGTTTGAAATTCTTAATTATTTGATTTATTCTGTTTATTCCCTTAAGTGCTTTAGACATTATGTCTCAATTTATGCTGGGAAATCTTTCTCTGTTTGTTTCCTGGGATTGTAAACTGATTTATTTTAATCTTGCAGTGACCTAGGTAGATTTATGTTCACACAGGCAAATGAGATCGAAGCTATTTCCTTTGGAAGGACTACTATGATTTAATTTTTGTTTTCTACTTTATTTTCTTGAAAAACTACGTGTCTAAGATGACATAATTCTTCATCATACGCATGTGCATGTGTTGGGGTTTAGAGGTTTGGGGAATCGAAACCAGGCAGAAACACCAATTTGCAGGGGTTTTAATTTGCCTATTTGAGTGTTTTTTGGCTAAATGCCAGCACATTTACTAAAATAATTTGATTTTTGTTGTGAGATAAGGATTAATAGTAGGCAAAGTAGGTTTATACTTTAAGGAATATAAAAAGAATTTATTAACAGACTTAAAAACGGGAATAATAATAATCAGGAATCAGAACAAAACCTTTAGAACACCTTTTTCCCCCTCCCCCACCTCTTAATTTCTTTCCCACTGACCATACAAAAGGCAACACTTTGACTTGTAGTTAAATACCACCTCTGGAAACAGTTCTTTTCTCCGTTCACGTAGGGAGAGAAGTTTTCTCTTGCTCTATTATGTTGATTCTCCAGAAGAAACACAGTTCCTATGGTTGTCAGCCTCCCAGTAAGCAACCTCCCAAAGGAAAAGATTTGCTTTTCTGGAACCCTTCCCACTTCAGTAGCTTTCCCAGGGCTACTACAAATGGACATATGATGGTCGTTGAGGTGCTTTTTTGAGGATGAACATTTCTATTGTAGTGGCAACGAAATCCCCTTTTCTCTGTATTGGCAACACAAGTCTTCTATTATTCTCAGTGCAAGGAAATCTAATACACAAGAGTCTTAGCCCACTGCTTATACCTAGAACATTACATCCCCCTTTTTTCACCCCTTTTAGACCACTGTTCATATATTACAGGGTATATTATAGCCGAGTTTATCAACATGTTTTTACAAGAATATTTTTCAGCCCCAAGGCACTCCTCATCTCTTATTTTTCTAAGTATAAACTTTGCTACATTCATTAACTTGGAGTCTTTATGTTGTACCTGTTGTAAGTGTCTTCATTCCTTTTCTTTTTTTGGGGGGGGGAATGGATGCTCTAAAGTCCCATCCTGATATTGAATGAAAACAGTTAATTTGTCTTTTAGCCGGGTGATGGTCACATGACCTCTGCCCGCATTGTTCAAGTGCAGTAGGTTCAGCATTCGAGCTGAGGGAGGGGAATTCGTCTGTGCCGTTCTCCATCCAAGCTGCATTTCAGCTGCAGGGGCTGGTGTGACTGTGTCCAAAATGTAGAGGGCTGGCTGGGCTCTCGCACTGAGCCACTCTGCAGAACCGGCCCAGTGGGGCCACATCCAAGCTGCAGGGAGAGGAGTTCACCTGTGCTGCTCTCCCGCACCAGGCCATGCTGCAGGGGCCAGTGGGACCTCATTGAAGCTTTACGGGGCCGGCCCCAAGCCCTTTTCCCACCGTGCCACGGGGAAACCGGCCTGGCTGAGCTAGGTGTGGGGGGGAGTTGGTAAGGCTCCTTGGCCGGGGACAGCAGAATGAAGCCTCTCTCAGCTCAAGTGGAGCCGATTTGGTTCCCTCTTGGATGGAGCCGCTCTAAGGAACTGAAAGAGTGGCCCAGGTTCCCCCTTCCCTCCCCCCTCCACACTATCCCGGCCGACAGCCCCAGGCCACGGAGGGCCTGGGCGGACCTCACCAGATGCACGGAGGGGAGAGAAAGCAAGTCTTTCCTCAGCGAACCGGAAATCTAAAAAAAGAACTTCTCCAGGTTCTCTCCTGGTTTTATGAGTTCTGAAGGCGTAAACTCTAATACCGTCTTTTGGATACATCATTTGTGGCTCCACCTCCTCCTTTCTGTACCGAGAGTTTTTCAACTAAGGTTACTCCACGACAGCACGTTTGGTGGGGGATATAAAGACAATTTGCATGAAAAGATATATTAGTAGAGAAGGATGACATGCTATATGTACTCATTGTAGATCTGGGTTTTCTGCTTTCCTTCTGCCTCTGCTATCAAAATTTGCTATCATCATAGCTTTTTCTACATTTGTAGGCTGGCTGCAATAGGAAGAGTATTGGAAATTGCCTGTTCTCAGTGACTCTTTACCATTCTGTGGCTAAATGGCATCATAATTAATGTCACAACAGTGGATTTGAAAAGGTGAGACTGTAACGAGAGTTCAGAACTTTTTCAAAGTGGTGATTTTAAAGGGTGAGTCTCTTCTGCTAGATTTGAAATGCATGCTGTTGTTTGTCATTATATTAACAGTTTGGACGCCTGATGCCCCTTCAGGTTCAGTACCATGATATACATTAAGTCCTTTGTAGCCATGGGGCTTGGAACCTGTTTTGCAGTAGGTCTCCGTAACACAAAACTGATTTCCCCACCACAGGTGTGAGGCAAGGGTTAAGTTGTTTTTTGTAGGAAAAGTGTAGAGCAGTGTACTATTTTACAGGTGAAATAATTTCTGGCACTTAAGTGTAGAACATGCAAATATGGTTCTTGTTGTGATTATCCCCATCTCTTTCCTCCCATCTGGGATTGGCCACATCTGTAGCTGTTTGGTAATGGAGGGATCCACTTGGAATGATGAAAACAGCCAGGGATTGGCCAGACTACTAAGCAGATCTTGCAGTAGTGCATCCACCAAATGCATGACACAGCTCCTGGCACTCTCTCGTCTCTCATCATAAGTAACAGATATAGCTATTTGTCACCAATAAATAGTGGAGACTGGACTATTGCCTGGCCCTGAGCAATGTGTGCAGCTCTCATATGTACAGCTCTTTCCTTCTTCCTGGAAGCAAGGTGGTAATGCTGGTTGTGGGGACAGTACCTATCTCCAAATCATGTCTGGACACTGGTGCGGGTGATGCTCTTTGGCACAGGTCAGAGTATTTTAACAAAGCCCTGGGGTTGGTGAAGTTGAATGAAATGTGGATGTGAAAGCACTAGCAGAAACAGAAACACAAGGCTTAATGAAATTAGTAGGTTAATCTCTACAGGGCATTGTAGAAGTAAATTCATTCAAAGAATTTGATAACAAGAAGGCAAAGAATAAACTAAAGCCTGAACCTACGGTAAAGAGATGAGGAGAAACTGGAGGGGTGCCATAAAACATCCCGATAAACAACAGAACAATGGCAAGCAGGAATTTGTCCTTTAAGTCACCCTGTCAGATCCCCAGAGTTCAAAAACACATACAGAACACAGTTTTGTTGTCACCAGAAGCAAACCTAAGAGCTGTCCCAGGACTTGGCAGCCAGTGGTACTGTACACACAGACTGTTTGAATGGGTGCCTGGGTGCAGATGACCCATGGGATACCAAGGAAAACTGCAGTCACTTCATTTTTCCTGGGATGGGGTGAGCTGAAGTGTCCTCAGAATCCGACAGTAAGTGAATCACATTTTGAGTATAGGAGTCTGGTCCTTCTTACAACACCTTATTTTAAAATACCTTTGTCCACATCTGAATTAATATATTTTCAACAGATCATTGAGATTTTTAAAGAACTGTTTGCTAGAGAACAACTTTGATGACATAAAGGAAGAGAAAAAGCAAGTGGTTCTGTTAACAGTATCAGCAGCTGTCTGAGTGGCTTTTACATGCAGTAAGAAGTCATAATACGACACATATTTTTAGTGCTTGATCCTGTGCCATTATAGAAATCACGTTCCATTATCCAGGCATGCTGGTGGAGATAGAGCTACTGATTTCCAAATGTTTATCAGAAGTTATCGCCTGCGTGGGGACTGTCCCGGGGACAGAGATCAGCAGCATGTCCCAGAAGTGTCCCACGGGGAGCCGCTCTGGTGGGGCTGCTTTAGCTCCTGCTGTGGACTCTACCGGTGGGCACAGAGACAAGTCCTAGCAGGTCCAGGAGTAAAGAATAAGGGAGGGATCATCTGTGTGGGTATCAAGGAGTTTATTAAAAGTTCCTCACTCGAATGGGTCCAGGGACAGAAGACCCAGAAAAAAAGGGAGCACAGACTTTTATACAGCAGTAACTAACCAGTCAGGAGAGAGTCCAGGGGCAGGGGGGGAAGGCAGGACAATCTTACACAGTCCAGTGAGGAGAGGGAAGGGGAGGAGAGAGAAAACCACAACCAATGGAGTACCAAGTAGCACAGAACCTTCTAGATGCAGATACATATGCATAAGGGGTGGAGAACAAACAGTCCAATCATGGGGGTACAATTAACATAGGAAGAATGCATCAGTCACGTGGACTGTAAATTTCCGCGTCCTCGGTTCCTCGTGCTAGGCTGGTTGCCTCCCGCCGCCCGTGTGTCCTCGAGTACCCAGACCCTCGGGTGGGTAAACGAGGGAACCACGCAGGTCCCACAGGAGCAGGAGGCGTGTGAGGGTTGGGGTTATCCCCCCAAGGATCGCTGGGTCAATGGCGAAGATAAAGGAGCGACTCTCAGCTCAGCAACAGAGGAAGATTTATTGCTCTCTGGAACCTGAGGCTAAGAGCCCCGAAGAAGGGTCGTGCATGAACTTATAAACGGCACAGATAACCAATCAGGGGTCGGGAGTGGGGAGGAGTTAGGGAGGGACTAGGAATCAACAACCATTGGGAAGGAAGGAGGGGAGGAGACTAGGGTGAACAACGAATCATCAGGCGTACAACAAGGAACTTTCCAGAACTGGGGAGAGATTGACATGAGAATGACAAACAACATAACCAATGAACAACAACGTGGGAGTAACAACTTAAATGGACTAAACCATGGTTGTTTCTAAGCTCGGGGGAGTTTCTCCTCTAGGTGGGCTGATCCACCAAGGGGAGGAGCGATCTAAGGCCCTTCGGGGTTTTCCCTTCAGGGAAACAACTCCAACAACGTGGGAGAAACTATTATCCTCCAGAGGGAAGGGGAGGATTTTCAGACCCGAGCAACCCTCCACACCATGGCCCCTTAGGACCTCCTGGATCTTCCTGGGCCTCAGTGGTAGCCTCAACAGCTGCCACAAGAAGTAGTCTTCTGTGTGGTGTTACCTGTAAAAAAAAAAGGGTATTATTTGCATTTTAAATACAATTTTTACATGTCTTTTTAAACACCTATTATATGCAAGGCAAATATAATCAGATGATTACTTTATCAATTATTCTTCAACCAGTTGTGTAGGAAACTCCTCAAGGTTTGAAGGTTTCTTTCTCAGCTGCCGTATATTAGTCTTCAGCATGATTCGTGAACTTGAATGTTAAACGCTATTTGTGCTCAATGCAGAATTTCCAAGCTGAAGGAAAACAAAATGCAGGGTAAATATTTTTTTAAAATAGCTTTAAAGCCATGAAAAAATAAAGAAAGCGGCAGCAACAATGTCATCAAAAACACCACTGCCACTAATAGTAATAATAATAATAATAATAATAATAATAATAATAATAATAGAAGAAAAAGAAGAAGAAAAAGCAGAAAAAGAGAAGATGAAAGAAGAGAAAAATTTGAAAAAAATCTAAACTGAAACAAGAGAAGGGAGATATCCTGTCTGAATATTACCGAGTGTTTCTACCACATGTACCTGGTGTGAACAATGTTTTTTATATAGACATACACACAGTTTTTTGGGTTTGTGTTCCTTCTCTCAGTCAGAATGCTACCTATTCATCTTTCTTTCTGAAGAATATGCTTGTAAGTATTCAGGAGCAATTTTTTACTTTGTAAAAAAGTTGTAAATGGACCACCCTTCCTCGCCCCTAAGTTTAAGAACATACTATGAAATTGTATTATAAAATGTGATATGGGATCAGTCAAAATAATTCATCTGTATTAAAGATCTCATTTGTAAAACTGATATTTTAAAATGTTTGTAAGACAGTAAAAAAGAAATTACTTATAAAAACTAATTTTAAAAGATTTAATGCCAAAAGTTGTTGAAACAATTTCTAGCCAATTTTCTATCACAGCCCTATTGCTGTGTTGTTTGAATAACTCTGAAATGTACTCACGTTTGCAACACTCTTGTCACAAAAGGGACGTTGTTATTCTCGTTTCACTGAGTTTTCACGTATGTGCTTTCAAGGAAGCACAAATACATTGCTTTTAGTCTAGAGATATGAGACAGCTGTGGTGAAGTGGGGTTTCTCATACTCCAGTTCCAACTGTCAGAGAGCTTTCCTGAGAGGGATTTTGTTCTAAGTATGGGGAGCATATATTTGGCAACGTAAGGGCAGATTTGATTCATCTTCATAATGGCTAAAATTTCTACTCTGGTTACTGTTCAATGGTTTTCATTGCCAAGCACTATCTTGCGGGCCCCATCAACACTTGCTGGATTAGCATTAATGCAGAGTTTGGATAATCCTAGAGACTGAACTGGTATGTCACTCTTTCAGGTATCTAAGTGCTTCAGTGAGAAGGCTGTGTTTTAGATTACACATTTTTCTAGTCAGACACTTGCATCTTCTACAACACCAGCTGTGGTACCACAGTGACTTCGTAACTAGCTACAAGTATTCGAGGACAACTAGAGTCACAAATAAGGGCTACCTGACTTTTTTTTCTACTCATCTAGGTGTAAATTGAAATGCAGACAGAGAACAGAGAAGCTGTCCTGGAAGATGATAAATTTGTTTCCTGTGTGCTTCAGCATGATCCTCATTTAACATGATGCTTCCATGGGTAAAATTAGCAGAGTCAGCTCATTCCACAGCTCAGCCTTCCATAAATGTAGCATTGCCATGTATCCTTCAAAGACTAGTTTCACTTCAGCATAATTTCTATTCCTGATTAGGGTATTAACTGAGTTGTTGAAACTTCTAAAGTGGATAGGAAACTGCTTTGACTTCTCAGCTCTACAGTGTCACCGTCCGCCTTCTGTCCGGTGGTCTGGAGGGTGCAGTACAAAGGTGGGTGCGACGGAGGGTTCCTGGTGGCCAGCCGGGTTCCCAGTCGCCGGGAGTTCCTTTCCCTTGCTCAATGCCTGCAGCTCCCAGTAAGGCAAATAATGTTGCGCACTGCTAGCTGAAAGGGGGATCTTCCGACTGGGTAAGAGAGACACTGTAGCCGATGGACTTGCAGCACTCTGAGGCACCAGAGTCGGAAGACCCCGAGCCCTCGGTGACACAGCCTTTTATTGTACAGGGTAAACCAATCACAGAGCGGCTCGGGGGAGGAACTAGGGAGGAGCAAGGGGTAAGGAACCAACCAGGGAAGCGAGGGGGAGGAGCGGGGATAACAGACAACGGAACCATACAATCAACAACCGAGTAAACCAGAACTTTCTAGAACATGGGGGTGGCTGACTACTGATGGGCAGGTGGTGCTAACCAATCAGCCTGCGGGGCGTCCACTTGTCCAAGGTCCATCCTCCGTGGGACCAAACCAAGGCTTTGCCCCGCCTCAGGGAAGTTCTTCGTCATTCCCCCAGGGCTTCTTTAATGGAAAAGTCTCTTGGGACACCTGCACCACCGCCACAGGTAAAATTAGCAGAGTCAGCTCATTCCACAGCTCAGCTTTCCATAAATGTAGCATTGCCATGTATTCTTCAAAGACTAGTTTCACTTCAGCATAATTTCTATTCCTGATTAGGGTATTAACTGAGTTGTTGAAACTTCTAAAGTAGATAGGAAACTGCTTTGATTTCTCAGCTCTATAGTGTACGTTTTACTGCTGCTGTAACAGTTACAACTGACAGAGATATTGATAATTAAATACTTTTTGGAGATTTGCAGCAACATTGTGGTTCAGATAGGAGACAGATTTCATGCTGAAAACTCTCTTCTTTAACAAGTGCTCATACACTTTTATGTAACTACTGATTCATACAAGCCATTAAAGTCCCTGGTTTTTAACCAAAGCCAGGTCTGCAAGTGTGTAATTATAGATAAGGTGCTAAAGGTAATTATAGATAAAGGTGCTTGAGCTGGGGACTCTCATTTGACTGAGACACCAGCACAGAAGGCTTATTTTTGGTTTGAGGTGTTTTCTCTGTGTTTATTGCTTATGCAGGTAGCTTGCTGCTCAGGTAAGTGTCCAAGAACTTAACTTTTTGCAGGCATTATGAAGAAGAGTCTGATCCCTAACTCAGGAGCAGTAGGCAACAGAGTAGCCAGGAGGAAAGCACTGAAGTGTGTACATATACACCTGCATCCAACTCTGTTACGAGTTGCAGTGCACTGTTGCAGTGTGTGAGCATGCAGCACTGTTGTGTTTGGTGTAGTGGAGGGGCTGGAATGTACAGAGCTGCAGTTGGTGATGGCATGGTTGAGAGCCTCTGGGTAAGAATTAAGGAACAAACAAATGCAGTGGGTGTCATCATGGGAGTCAACCACAGTCCATCCAGCCAGGACAATGACACTGGGTAGGAAACTAAGGGACACCTCCAAATCAACCCCCTTTCTCTTTATGGGGGAATTCAACCTATTGAAGGTTAATTGTGAATACCACACAGCTGGTACAAATGGCCCAGGAGATTTCTAAAACAGTAAATTGACAGTAACTTCTTGGTACAAGTACTCAGGTAGTCAATCTGGAGAGGTGCCCTCCATGCATTGTTTCCTGTTATCAGAGAGGGTCTTGTGGCTGAAGTGTCAATTGGTGGCTGACATGACCAAAGCAACCATGAAGTCTTTGAGTTTGAAGTCTTGGGTGCCTTGCCTATACCTGTCTTGCTGCTAAGATGGAGCAGGTGAGCACAGCTGGAAAATGTTTTTTATTAACATGTCCATGGCAAAGCCAACCCATGTTGTCACCTTGGGACGCTGCTTGGGTTGTGAGCCAGTCACCATCTCTAAAGACTGGCTTGGTGCTGGCAGCATTAATCCTTTGGTCACGCCACCATGCAGGGTCACCAGAGCAGCTTGCGCAGAGCCTGGAGCACCTGCCTGAAGCAGGAGGGTTCAGACAGTCTGCTCACTAAGGGCTTCCAGCTTGGGAGGTGAGGGGTGGGTGGGAAACGGGCTGGGCAGGTCACATGCCAGGCGCTCAGCCCATGCCTCATGATGGGCAGGCATGGGGATCCTCTCCTCTGCAGTACACGAGCTTTGGTCTCTGCCATCTTCTCCATGGGACAGTTCCAGGACACTGCATTTGTCCCATTCTTCCTGTTCCTTGTCCCAGGCCCCTTTCTTGGCATCTGGCACTGGCACAATTGCTTCCCTGACTGCCTCTCCCTACTGCCTGCAGGGGGCATGGGCTTCCAGCTGGCTTGGTGAGGGACTGGGTGGGCAGGAAGAGCTATGCAGGGCAGGGACCTGCTTCTCTATCCCTGCTGCTGTTGCCTGCTCACCAAAGACTGAGGAACCGCTGCCTTTGTAGAAGAGAGAGGCGCATGGTTCTTCTCCTCCTCAGGACCTCCAGCCAGAGTGGCAGCTGCCAGCTTGGTGTCCACGGGACCTGTGGGCCAGAGATGCACTGAGCAGGTCACCTACCTCTCCTGCTGCCTCTCTGGCCATGCTGCTGGGACAGCTGGGTCACTCCTGGGGACCAGTGTGGGGGCCCTGTGAGAGATCTGGGTACAGGGGCTTGACCCAGATGGTGTGAGCTGTCAGGCATTCCCAGTTCTGTGGCAGCTCTTTCTTACTGTTGTTTATCCCTTGAAGAAACTCTTGATCATTGTGCCTGGGATCCTTTGTCTGGGAGCTAAGACATGAGTTGCAGCTGTCTTGACACAGCAGCAAGCCTGGCTTCAGCCCTCAAGCGGCTCCATGTGGTCCTGTCCCACCACTGGCCTCTCTCTCCTGCTACACCCATTCTCTGTCTTGTCTGGGAGTAGGGGTTTGCCTTCTCCTTCATAGACATCTCCAATTATTTTTCTGGAGACAGCAGCAGAAGCCAGATACCAATTCAGCTATAGGCTGCTCAGTGAAACATTATGCCTGACAGCCTTTAGAGTCTCTTATGTTCTGTATGTAGGTAGAGGCTTTTCTGCTTAGCTGTATTCACTCCTTGTTTTCTAACTTTACCGTTTGGAGACGTAAGAGAAGTTCAACCCCAAAATTTTGTGTCTTAAGGAGAATTAAGGTGCATGTAAAACTTCGGAAAGAAGAAAGTTTCAAGCTTGGGTACTAATGTTTTACAATGGGTGATATACCTAAAGACCTAAGGGGATTAGGCAGTATACGGAGCATTACAAAAGGATCCTACTAACCAGGTCAAACTAACAGGATCACATGTGGAAAGGTAAAACTGCAAGGCAAAATATTTACCTCTTTAATACCTTAGCTCTGCACCTAAGTGAGCCCATGGGATCACAGTCTATTTTGAGTATATGCAGACAGTCAACTGAGCAGGAAGGCTTTATTGATATGTAATTGTTTTCCAGAGAAAACTATACTTATTTATTATTTAAGGGCTATTTATGTCTCCCCGCAATTTTCTGGAAACATATCCAGATATCTTAAAACAACTGTATTTGTTTTCATCGTTTCCTGAGAGGAATTACAGGTTCATTTGCTCTAATTCAGCTGTGCTTAATGTTGGTACCTCTGCAGTGCCCCAGGTTCCACTGGAGTATGACACCTTTCTTCATAAACTCCTGGTGGGACCTTCAATCATTCACAGATATTAACATAATAATTCACGTCCCAGATACTTTTCCTTAGGAGCTTGCTAGTTACTGAAAGAGAGCTGGAGTGATTACATTTCCTAAATCAGTTACTTGTTTTCCTGTTCATTATGGAAATGTATTTTTATTAGGCCCCCTATAAAGCAAAACTCAAGATTGTTACTGCTGTTGAACCAACCCTGATTTATAAGTTGTTATGTTCTCACTCATGAACAAATATGGTTAGCATTGAGTCCTTCCTGTAGCTCTGACTGTTTATTTAAGGCATTTCCTAAGGGTAGGACATAATGGCAATCCATAGCAAGTTAATTTGATTATTTTATGGCCATAAATCAGGTTTTAAATTGATTCAGCAATGAACAGTATGAGGCTTTATCCTTTGGGATCCTCATGTGTTGTAACTCCCCCATGCACCAATAATTAATTGTTATTCATTATTGCCACCAAAATTAGGATGCACTAGCTATGGTTCAGCAATGACAAAAAATTTCCTTTGCTGATTTTAGGTTGTAGATGTTGCTCTGTTTCCCGTCTCGGAATGATGCAATGGCTAAACTGGAGGACTTGGGCATGCAATTAA
The DNA here is from genome assembly GCA_034509425.1 of Eopsaltria australis. NCBI lineage: Eukaryota > Metazoa > Chordata > Aves > Passeriformes > Petroicidae > Eopsaltria > Eopsaltria australis. Next base: position 994,741 of record JAVTVJ010000794.1, read on the forward strand.
CTCTGTTTCTGCTTAGACCAGAACATGCAACGTTGTGATGCTATTGAGTGTGGCTGCAAATTTAAAGAGGGAGATTTTCAGCTGTTGATTTTTCTCTTTCTGTTCATGCTGTTATCAGCTAAGCACTAAGAGGATGTAATGCAGCTTCCTCTTCTCTGTGCTACAGTGGAAGATGCAGGATGATAGGGTCTGCTAGACACAGTTTATTTATGATAGCTAATTTTGTGCTCCTGTTAGTTTTGCCCCTTCACTAAGTGGTCATGAACTTGTTATGCTATGGTATTGGGAACAAATACAGGACTTTATTATGGCCTCTGGATTTCATTGGGGGAACGTGGGCCACTGGATTTAACTCATGTCAGCCTTGCAAATTCTGTGAGTCTGAAAAAGGTCTGCAAAAGGGTAAAACACTTCAAATTTTCCTTTTGCTTCTTTCCCTGTGATTTTCTAGAGTGTCAAGTCTGATGCAGCAGGATCCAATCCTGTTACTATGCTACTTCACGTTATTGTCTTTAAGGTGCAATGTGGTGGTCTTTCTGCACCCTGTCCCAGGCAGGGTAGGGTGATGCCTCCCCTGGGGGTCATGAGGTGGGTTACATGATGATCTACCAGTCCCATCACTTTCCTACTCACCACTCTGCTGTCATGTGGCTGGAAGTGGAGCTGTGTCGCAAGGTGTGTTCCAGATGGTTTCTTGAGTTTTCCTTGAGGGTAAGGCCACAGGGTGTTTGTGTAAGAGGTGGTGTAGTTTGGGTGGGTGGCTTTTCCTGCTGACCTGACTTCACCAGCTCACCTGTATCACTGTAGCCACTAAATCACGTGAACATGCTGAGAGCAGAAATGGATCTGCAGCAACCAAGCTTAACCTGGTGTCGATGTATTGTACAGTGGCTTGGTGTGATGTCTGCAGACATGGGTCTACGGCTGCAGATCCGAGTACTGCTCCTCTGTTGTGTGTTATCACTGCTAAAAATGCCACTGTCTCATCTCCAGAAAGTTGCCTTGGACTCCTTTCCCTGATTGCATGAAGTGTGTATCAGAGTGAAGGTCCTCTTAGCCCAGAGTCTTGTCTCCCATGTTCACCCTTGGTGGATGCTCAGATTAATAAGAAGCTGGTAATGTACTGAGCTCTCCAGCCTCCCTCTGCATTCAGGAGGAACAGGCAAGAGTTGGCACAGATGTCAGTTGCCACTTTTGTTATTCTCTCAGTTGTGTAGTTCTTATACAGATTTGTTTTCTTAAAATATAAAAGAAACTGGCCTGGTTTGAAAGACAGGTGTCTGTTAAGGAAGGCAGGAGCCTCCCTTGGAATGGGAAACTGTAACCCCTCTTCCTCCGAATTATTATGAATTTGAAATCAAGAGGCTCTCAGGCAAAGATATGGGAATAGGAATAACAGTTCTTTACTAATATCTAAAACAAAGCTAACAAATAACAACAGCTATGGCGTTAACCAACAAACAGAACCAGGAACCCAGTGGCAGCCTGCTCGGCTTCAGGCACCTTTCCCTTCGGTGCAGTTCCAGTCACAGCCTGCAGGGGCGCTCTGGGTGCGGTGATTCCCCGGTGCCTGCAGGGGGCGCTCCGGCGTGAGCTCAGGTCGCACACGGCAATGGCGGCTGCCCGAGGCACGGAGGGATGGAGGAGAGCCCTTGCTCCACAGACCCTCGGGAGGGGCAGCTGGTGTCGGTGCCACAGCAGGATCCTCACAGCGAGCTGGGACAGCAGGAGGCCCTGGCGTGCAGGGGGAGCCCAGTTACAGTGTAGCAAAAAAAAAAAACTCGAGCGGGGTGGAGGAGCAGGGAAGAGACAGGCTAGTGGAAGGCAGGTCGACTCCCGATGGGGGGTAGAGGGAAAAAACTCACAGTGGAAAGATGGACAGCTCTGCGCTGGCTTCTCAGTGGCCGTGGGTTCAGCAAGCAGCAGCTCCGGCTCTCAGAGTCCCGAGCAAGAGGCCGCCCTCCACCTGCACTTGCTTTTTCAGTCTCCAAAATCTCACCTTGTCCCTGCTTCCATGAGAGCGATTCTGCCCCACCCTGCCAAAGAGAAAGGCTCTAGCCCTGTGCTTTGTTCTCTTAGGTACTCAGCCATTAGCCCAGTCATTAGTCCCTTAGCAACCCATGGGAGAAAAATTCCTGAGGAAAAAACAAAAAAAAACCTAGATCCAAACTCCAACAGAAACCTTTACCAAAAGATGCACCTCCACTGGCTAATTTCCCTTCTCAGTTTTTATTTTAACCGCTGTTTTATTTGAGTCTCTTGCTTGCAAAGCTGAAGGGTGTTATTTCTTTTCAGTAGATTCCCATGTGGATATTAGTCAGCAGAGCTCTGTGGGATCAGTTTGTGTTAACTGAGAGTTTGTCCCTGGAATTATAAATGTGGTAGAGCTTCAAGGCCTGTAAAAGTTCACGAGAGGAGTTTCTCCACTCATGAGTGATGTGTTAGATTGCCCAGGTCAACTTCACAGCTATTACTACAGAGTAAAATAACCAACTTAATCTGATTAGGACCAGTGTGATGTGCATCTGTACGACTGTAGTGTGCTGATGTCTGTGCTCAGTGATTATCAGAGCAGAGCAGACCAAGTGAGAATGGATAAGATGCTACTTCTATGCTGCTGCTGTCTTGTTGTTGCAAAGGCTTTGCGATCTGCATCCTCTAAAAGCAGGGCCCCTAATTAATTTAAATGGTACTTACGTACTATGAACTTTTTTTACTCCAGATAACCTTGGATATTTTAAAGCTTTGTGCCTTACTGGTTTTTTTTATTACACATTTCTAGCAGTTTTGCGACTCAATTGCTCACAGCTTTTAATAGCATGATAGAGTAGAACCTCAGGTGACAGAAGTCTGCACAGTTTTTACTAAAGCAGTGAAATTATATTGACTTATGCAAGCTGAGTGTCTGGCATTTTGGGGTTTTTTTCACACTAGACAGTGAAAATCCTTCTGATGTATCTCAACCATGCACTTGATTCAGTTTCTTCGTGAGAGTACAGTGGTACTCTATAGTATAAAGAACTGAAAAAACCTCATAGCTGTGTTACAAGGTTATTTAGAGGAATAATCAAAACTCAAAGGTGTTTGGGTGTGCAGCCATGCAAAGGAAAGTCTAGAGGTGTCACATAACTTTACCTTTCTACTAGAGCAAGGGGAAGATATAAAGATGTTCTTGCAGGATGCTTGCAGGATACTACATGCCTGAGTGGTCCTGGCTGTCCACAGCCTCTCCTGGTGCAGTGGGTCTGTTTAGATGGAGGTAAGGGGAGATGGCAGCCATGGTGGCTTAAAAAGGGCAGAGAACTCCCATCAGGGAACAAGAAGAAGGTGTTCTTTTGTGGATGGCTGTAGACGGTCTCCTACTGCCTCTATCCTAGCAGCTGTGCATACCACTAGAAACCAACAGCAATAGGTCAGTAGCCTCAGTAAGACTGGTCTTAAGCTTTACATCTTCACATACAGTAACTTTCATTTTAAATGTTACAAGACTTTCCAAACTTGACTGAAGATGGTCCTGAGAAATCTGATCCAACTGCTTTGAGCAGGACATGGAGATCACAACCTCCAGAGGTCCCTATCAACCGCTACCTACACTGCTCCATTTCAGTGGGACACTGAAGACTTCACAGTCAGTGATGCAGCAGCAGGTTTCCTGACTCTGCAGAAATTTTGTAAAATACAGAGAATATTGGTCTGTTGTCTGTTAGATACTCAGCTGACTTGTAAAGCATACTTGGTGTTAGCACCTAGATGAAATTAGATTTTTTGAAGCAGAAGTCTTTAGCTGAAATGTTTAGGGACAGAAGTCGTAATCTGTAAGATGTAAGAAAATACCCAGAGAAAGTGCTTACGGGTAGACAAGAATAGTGGATTTCATCTTGTCACCTACCTATAATCTCCAAGACCCAGAAATTGTCTTTTATTCCAGGCACCTCAGTTGATCAATCAGGGAGAAAGTTTTCAGATTATTTTTATAATGTGTTCACTTTCTCCTTTCTTAACATTTTTCAAAACTTCAAAAAGTGAAATTCTCCTACAACAAAAAAGTGACTTGGATCCGCCAACTTTAACTTTGTGATTCTAGTTTAGGTAAAAGGATTTCATAGACCATATAATGCCATAGCCATCACAGATTTCTGCTAGTTCACTTGTTTCAGCTTATTTCAGAACAGCTGTAGTGAGCTGTTGGCAGCATGATGTAACCCCATTTACTGTAACCCTTTGTGCCTGACCTGTCAGCCAGTTGTTCACCCATCACAGAATGTATTTATCTAGATGTATTTTCCCCCTAGTTTCTACTAAGCAATTTGGTTTGTGTGATACTGTATGGTTATCTCTTCTGTTTGAAATAGCATCATACTGAAACTTGTCATAGAAGTTGCCAACTTGGAAGCACATAAAAAAAAAAAAGAAAGAAAAGAAAGAGGGAGTTTTGCTTTGATCCCGTTGGCCAAACTTGATATACTGCCTGAGGGTGAATTAACACTTTTATTTTCAAATGTGAGATCCCACTGCTCCAAAGTCCAAATAGCTTTGTGGCGTTTTGATATTGTGAAAGAGAGTTCTGGTATGGAATGAGCAATGTAATATTTGAATGTCATGGTCTCTTCCTATGTAGTGGTAAATGGTGCCTATCAAAAGCGCTAGTTTGTTTTACTGATTGGTTTGCAGAAGCACCCAGCATTTCAGATTAGTCCAAATTACCTTTGAACTTCTTAGGCCTGCAAAATTAGCCTAGATAATCTTGAAAGAATAAATTGCCCTTAATGTTTCCAGTAATTTCTGGTTAGACTCGTATGACGCCATGTAGTGGTTTTCTTTGAGCACTGTCATGAAACTCCCAAATCAAAGGCATATGAAAATGAGTAATAATTTATTAAAATAATAAAATTGGATAACTGCTGACTGCACCTGAAAATGGTGCACATCCACAATGGGTTCTTGTCCTAGGAGATACTTAGGTTGTTGGAGGACATGTCTTCTGCCTAGGGAGAGAATGGGAGAAGTGCTATCACCCAGTAAAAGGTGGTCAGCTTCTACAGGACGGTGTGGTAACTTACCAATAATGGGTGCATAAGCTTCATAACAACTTACTCATACTGATAGTGACATTATTTTGATACATCTGAATTTTGTGTCTCTTCCTGAGTGCAGTCTTTGACAAATTGATTTTTATTGCTTTCTATGAAAAGGCAGTGTGTTTCTACTTACCTATTAGGTTTCAGAGGAGTTGTAGGTGACAGAAAACACATACACTCATTATTTGCCCATGGTTTGAAAGAAAATAAAGATAGGGTCAGGTTTTGATAATGCTTCTGAAATGGAAATAAAAGAACTGGCGATGTGCAGTTGGCTTACCTGAGGACAGGTGCCTGCACCCATATTGACAGTTCAGTAATGAATCACATGATAATATCTTTATTGATGATCTGGATAAGGAGATCAAGGGCACCCTCAGTCTGTTTGCAGGTGACAGCAAGTTGGGTGGGAGTGTTGATCTGCTGGAGGGCAGGAAGGCTCTACAGAGGGATCTGGACAGGCTGGATTGATGGGCCAAAGCCAATTGTGTGATGTTCAACAAGACCCAGTGCTGGGTCCTGACCTGGAGTCACAACAACCCCAGGCAATGCCACAGGCTGGGACAGAGTGGCTGGAAAGGAGCTGGGGGTGCTGGTGACAGCAGCTGAACATGAGCCAGGGTGTGCCCAGGGGGCCAAGAAGGCCAATGGCATCCTGGCCTGGATCAGCAATGGTGTGGCCAACAGGAGCAGGGCAGGGATTGTCCCCCTGTGCTGGGCACTGGTGAGGCCACACCTCGAGTGCTGTGTCCAGTTCTGGGCCCTCAGTGCAAGAAAGACATTTGTTATGATCTAATTATTAAAGTTCTTTAGAGATACCTCTGCCTGAATTAAGGTACAAGCGAGACCATATGCCAATCAATAGCATGAGTTTTATTTGATAGTAAATATGAGAGAGAGAGAGAGAAGAAGAGAGAGAAAAGAGGGAGTAGGGGGAAATAAGAGAGAGAGAGAAGAAAAGAGAGAAAAGAGAGAGTAGGGAGAAAGATGGGGGGGGCAGAGAGGGACAGGGACAAAAAGGTATCACCACTCCGTGGGTCCTGCTGGTGTTCTGATGTCCTCTTCAGCTGGTCTCGGTGGTGGAAGTCCCCCCAAAAGCACAGAATGCAATGGGTTGATATACACTCAGGCCAGGTGGAAATGTCTGGGCATGTCCCCCCGGGGGAGGGGGCAGCCTCTAGCAGCAGACTCTGCTTGCATCACGTGCAGTCCTGTGGTGCAAGGCGTCTGGGGGGCACTTTGGGGGGTCTGTGATAGATTGTGACTCCCCCTCAGCTGCCTCTCACGTGAGAGTCTCATGGATGTGGCTTGTGGGGTTGGGGAGGCTTCACAGCTGGGCCAGTTTGTGTACTGGAGGATGCGTGTGTATTGCCTCTGACCAGAGGTTACGCCATCCTCCTCCCCCCTTCAGCTGGGGGCTAAGACTGTGCAAACTTGGCTTCTGTGAGCTGTGCTTTGTCCCCCACCCCAAACTCAGCCAGAAGCGATTCTCACTACAGCTGGTGACTTCAGCCTCTGTGGACAAATTCCTTTCCCTGAGATGATTGAACAATAGGCTTTTCCCTTTATCTAATCTCAGCAGTTTGACTCAGTTCAAAGTCCCAGTCAGGTATCTTCAGGGAAGCTTCTCTGATCAAAACTTCATATCAATGTTTGAGGCATGAACTGTTTTCAGTCTCTGACAACATTGAGGGGCTGGAGTGAGTCCAGAGAAGGGCAAAGGAGCTGGGGAAGGGTCTGGAGCACAAGTCCTGTGAGGAGCAGCTGAGGGAGCTGGGGGTGTTTATCCTGGAGAAAAGGGGGCTCAGGGGTGACCTTATCACTCTCTACAGCTGCCTGAAAGGAGGTTGTGGCCTGGGTTGGCCTCTTCTCCCAGGTAACAAGTGATAGGACAAGGAGAATTGGCCTCCCGTTGCACCAAGGGAAGTTTATATTCGATATTCAGAAAAATTTCTTCACTGAAAGAAGGTTAAACATTGGAATGGACTGCCTAGGGAAGTGGCTGTGTCACTATTGCTGGAAGAGTTCAAAAAACATTTTTATGTGGGATTTTCATGGTATGGTTTAGTGGAACGGTGGTATTCGGTCAAATTGGGACTTGATTTTAAAGGTGTTTTAAACTTCAGTGATTCTCAGATTCTGTGATCTTTGGCAGTCAACAGGTTAATGCTGTCAGTGATCCCTTGCTACAGCTCCAAAGTGCACTTGTTTGGGCTGCGTGGGAAACAGCCTGTGCTGCATCATGTATACAACCCCAAAGACTGCAGGTTGGCATTACTAGAAAAATCCAGATTATTCTCTTGTGCAAATGAGAGTCAGCTTTGGTGTCTGGAATTAGATTATCGAGGCTGCCAAGACAACCCTTTTAATATTTGTGAGAATATAAATTGCAAAATTTTCCGAGGGTGACTGGGGAATTCTCCCTGAATGTCCTCTGTGTGTTTTTTTAGATGAAGGAAATTTTGCATCTCGGCTTTTGCAAAGTGTTGTCTCTACTGTGTGGTTGCATTTTGTCCTGATCTCAGAACTCAATACTCTAATATTGCAAGGCCCTTGTTGAGATGGTAGTAGGAACCGTAATGATCAAAATTCATGTTCTGTTTGAGCTTTTTTATGCTTGGCAAGTGCTTCCAGACATCATTACTTAATCACTTTTTGTGGAGGTCTCAGGGGTTGTTTTCAGCCAGATTTATTTTTGGATGAAGGCAATATTTTTTTAGAAGTATCTTTGATGAAGTAAATGATAGAAAGGAACTGAAAAGCTGTAATTCAGTCAAGACATTCACTTATGGCAGAGGTTGTGATAGCAGCTTGATGGAATTAAGATTTTTCTGTTCAGTGCAGAAGCAGGTATTTTGATGTCAAGCACAAAATTAAATTATTATTTTTTATTAGTAATGACAAGATTTATATTTTTATGTTTAAATAAATATAATGTAGAAAATAATTTGTTTCCAAATACAGATGACAAAAATAACATACTCTTAATTCAGACATGGAATGCATCGTTTGATTATTTATGTAATTTTGGTTTTGTGTTAGTGGTTTTGGCAGTACATCTGAAGATGAAATGTTATGGAGAAAATTAAAATCAGTGATCCTTTAAAACTTTATTTATAATGGCAGGATACAAATAATTATTGTGATTGGAAGAATGAAGTTGCTATATCAGAGATGGTGTAGCTGGAAACATCTGACCCATCTTTGTTAAGGAGAGAAGGAATAAAGCTCTGGCTAACTGCCATGAACCATTTCTGTTCCCCCACTGCTCCAGGGAAAGTTGTGACTTCCAAATTCCTTTCTTCTCTACCACAGATAGTCCCTTTATTTAAAGCACATCTGGGCCAGGGAGCTCTGCAGCTCAGGGAAATTAAATTTTGCTGTCCCAATGTGTGCAGACTGGTCAGCTTCATCTGGGGAGAAGCTCTGCAGACATGGGTGTGGTGCTGGAGCTGGGGTGCTGGGCTGGGGGTGCAGGAAGCACTGCTCCTCGCCAGGCCCATGCTCCCTCTCAGCTTGCTCTCTCGTTCCATCCCTGGGTGGCCAGCATTCTGGTGTGGAAAAAATGCCTCTTTCCTGCACTTCAGCAAGTTGCTGCTTGTAGTAGTTGTCTGCTTTGTGCATGCACTGTCAATCCAGCTATAAAATCACTTTTGGCATGATTTCTCTGTTACAGTAGATACTCACTGGCTTGGGCCTTTTTACAAGCACTTGGTTGCTCCATCTCCTAACCTTAAATGATCAGCCATTGGGTTTGGCTTGCAAGTCCCCAGATAAATGTTTTAAAATACAGGGGGAAAAAAGCACAGGGGCCCACCCTATAATCAGGAATGGATTGAAGAGAGATCCAATTCAGTCTTTTATATAGTAACTTTATACTTAATAAAGGTTCATCAGAGGCAACAGATACTGAATTCCTGAGGTGGGGTCCTGTGTGAGCCAGTACATTGGTAAGCTAGAATAAATCAACAAGTAGTAAAGTAGGCTATGGATTACATTTAATTATTACTGCTGGAATGCTAAATTCTTCAGTTAATCCTTTGGTTTGCCTTTTCATGTCAGCAATTTTCTACGTTTATTCTGTTGCCTCCTGTTTTGTATCTCATGTCCTAGATAATCCTGGCAATGTGGATAATTGCTTTTAATTTTGATAGATGATAGATTATGTCAATATACATATGGAAACAAATGACTCCCTTGTCTTGCATACTCTCTGACCAAATAGATTTTGGGTGGAGTGGTCAGCTAGCTTGTACCCAGCAGAACTACACGATTCATGGTGCCTGGGTGTTATATCCACTAAAGAATGGTTACACTCACAGCTACTCATCAGAACATTGTGAGTAACTGAAGTCCTTTCCCTTTATTACACCTGGACAGATAAGAGAATTGCTGCTGGAAACTTCCTGAAGTAGTGGCCCAATAAGATGAATTTCAGCAAGAACACACTTATTCCCAGTTGAATCCAACCAACAAATAGCTAGACAGTCTCTGTGGATTTGGCAGGGAAGCCCCACTCTTGTGGCTGTGTCTGGACTAGCTTCTATATGGAAAGAACAGAGCCAAAACTTAGATTTTGTTGATTCTGCAGTTGTTCTGACGGTTAAACAGAGCTGATTTTAAAACTGTGTTGCTGACCTGTCAACCTCCACTTTGTGCCTGGGAAGATCATGGAACAAATCCTCCTGCAAGCTGTGCTAAGGCCCATGGAGGACAGGGAGGTGTTTCAAGACACCAGCACAGCTTCACCAAGGGCAAGTCCTGCCTGACCAACCCAGTGATTTTCTGTGGTGGACTGACTGCATCAGTGGACAAGGGAACAGCTGTGGATGTCCTGGGCTTCTGTAAATCCTGCTCTCTAAATTGGAGAGAGATGGATTTGAGAAGTGGGCTGTTAGATGGAAAAGAAATTGGTTGGATGGTCACATCCAGAGGGGTCATGGTCAGAGTCCCAATGGACATCAGTGACAAGTGGTGCCCTCAGGGGTCTGTACTGGGACCAGTGTTTATTTACTGTCTTCATCAGTGATGTAGACAGAGGGGTCGAGTGTACCCTCAGAAAATTTGCAGGTGACCCCAAGCTGAGAGGTGCTGTTGACACACTTGAAGGATGGGATGCTATCCAGAGGGACCTGGACAAACTATTAAAGTGGGAATCTCAAGAACTGTAACAGGTCCAAGTGCATGGTGCCTGTACCTGGGTTAGGGCAACCCCCAATATCAACACAGTCTGGGAGATGAAGGGATTGAGAGCAGCCTTGGGGAGTAGGACTTGTGGTGATGGTGGATGGAAAGATGGGCATGATCCAACAATGAGGGCTTGAAGCCCAGAAAGCCAATAAGTAGTAAAGTAGGATGCAAATTGCCTTTAATTATTCCTGGTGAAGTGGAAAATTTCTATAGTTAATCCTTTGGTTTTTCAAAATCCAAAATACAGTTAATCGTTGGCTGTATCAAGAACTGTGTCCAGAGGATCATGGTACATGATTCTGCCTCTCTATTCCTCTCTGGTGAGATCTCACCTGGAGTTTTGCATCCAGCTCTGGGGTTCTTAGCCCAGAAAAGGCGTGGACATGTTGAAGGGCCACAGAAATGATTAGAGGGCTGAAATACCTTCCATATGAAGACATGTTGAGATTTGGATTTGTTCAGCCTGGAGAAGAGACGGCTCCAGGGAGATCTTTTTGCAGCTTTCCAATACTTGCAGGGGGCTTGTGAGAAAGATGAGGACAGATTTTTTTAGCAGGGCTTGTTGTGTACAAGGGGTAATGGTTTTAAACTAAAAGAAGGTAGATGGATTCTAGAGGTAAGGAAGAGATTTATTACAATGAAGGTGGTAAAACACTGGAACAAGTTACCCAGAAAGGTGACCTATTCCTGGGAATATTTAAGGTAAAGCTGAATGGGACTCTCAGCAACCCGATTTAGTTGAAGATGTCCTTGGTAATTGTTGGTAGATTTAGTTTAGTCTACCTTTAAAAGTCATTTCCAACCCAAACTATTCTGTGACTCTGTAGTAGGGGAAAGGGTTCAGAGATGTTCTGTGTTGTGTATTGTGCTAGTCAGATCCATAACCCACATGGAGCCACACTCTGACCCAGATCATTCCCCTTTCTCAGAATGAGGTGGAAAAGAAGCGCTGGTGTAGAGAGGGGAAATCCACCTCCACGCAGAAAAGCTTTCATATATGACAAACAAAAGATTTTCCACTGGTGGAATATCAGGATTAAAACTGAGTCATGCCATAAAAAATTCAAGCAATTCTAACAGTCTTTGTGTCCATAAAAATCATTTGTTGTTGTGTGAATTTTATAAATTCTAGCTCACTTTTAAGACTGTTTTCTGCAAGAGAAGACATACATAGTATATTGTTGATGGATTCTATTTTTGCTGCTGGTTGAGTGACAAATTGTGTCTTCTCCAAAGAATTTTGGTATATTTAGCTTAAAAATGAGAGCTGAAAAATGCGTTTTTTAATTACAAGCTTGTTTCCAAACAATATCCAAGAAATAATTTATTTAGGTAGTTACTTCTACTGCTTAACCAACAATAAATACATGAAAAAAGTCAATTTTTGGCACGGTGGTATGTAACACATACTTTATGTAGCACAGCATTGTCAAAAGGCAAGATACATTATATTTGATATATTGTACCATTTGGTTAAGAAAATTGCTATCAGTAAGGCTCTACTCACTTTCCATTTGCATGAATATGGAGGATTTTTCTTACTCAGGCAGGCTTGAGGCAAACAGTGTCATGGTTGCCATTTTCATCTTCATTTTGAACATCTATATTCCCTGTTTTATGCTTTTTGAAATCCCTTGGTTCTCTTCCAGCTCACATATGGGCACAAAGCACCTTGGCTTTCCATCTCCTGCTGTGCTATTGCTTAAGTACTTACCCTCATTGCATCCTAATTAACGAGAACGTTGCTGACAGGGGCGCAGACAGCAGAACTGGAGGTAAAGTTGTCTTTTGCATCAAACTGTGCATGTTAATAGATGTAAATAAGTTGTTGAATATTCTTAAAACTGTTGTGCTAGTGAAAAGCTTACTGCCTCTCTCCTGGTGGGGCTGTTATGTGTCCATCAAATTCATGTAGGTAGCTGACATGATTTGAAGTGCCTTGGCAGATACAAGGTGAACTGGGAAGCATTTGCACATAGACCTCTTAGATGACAGAAACAAGAGAGGAAGAGGAACCAGTGGCAAAGGGATTAATGGTAATTTGAGGGTTACCGCCCTCCAGCATCTCTGATGTATTGAATGCTCTAAAAACAAATTTCACAGGGCACTGAGGTGCTGTTGGGGGAATTAACAAACTGGTAGTGGTAGGAGTGGGTTTACAGCCTTGGATCCACCATGAGGCAGTCTTGGCTGTGCTTTTTCAGCCATCTGTGCTCATTTATTAACCCTTGGGGAGGCTTACAGCTCCTGTAATTTGTTTAACCAGTCATCATGAAAAAATTCCAGTTATTAGAAGCTGTAGGGTAAGACAGAATACAGAGTCTTTATTACTGTCAGTTTAAGATAATTTTCTATCATGTTTCTATATAAATTATGAGAATGATATGTTGTCATTTTTTAAAACGTTATGGAATTGGAGGAAGTCAAGCCATTCAATTAAAACAGGGGCAGACAAAACATGTAGAGAGTGTATCTGAAGAGGCTGGAGACCTGCAAAAAACTTGCTGTGGGAGGATGTTTTTCTTCCTCAATCCATTCACACATTTGCTTTCTCTCCTTTTAATGGCTAAATATTTTATCTCTTTCTTCTCCAGTACCCCAGAGCTAGGTCTTTTTTCAGGTGCAGTTTCTGTTTACAAACAGTTGCCACTAACATGCCATAAGAACAAAAATACAGGCTTTGTATGAAGTCTGTTCATCTACAATAAAGACCTGGTTAAAAGTAGGTTTCCTGAAGGGGTATCTTTATCTGACAAGGAACAATCCTATTTAAGCAATCCTATTTTCTCTGTCAAGACAATGCTCTTTTCCCCTTTTTCACTCCCCAAGTGATTTGGTACCTTTTTATCTTTTTACTTCTCAACTGTCTGAGTTTCGCGAGCTTGACACAGCATGAAAAGCATTTGTGCTTTGTCTGTAACAATAAACATCAGCAAAATTGCCACAAATGCTCCTGTGATAAATTGCCATTAAATACAGCTGCACCTTTTTGGATGTGGGAGGGAGGGTGGCCATTGGTCTTATCTGAGCTGAGGATAAGCCTGCTTGCTCATGGAGAAGCAAGATGAGGGACCAGATTTGCTCAGCTGTGTTTATCTTCCCTCCCACACATGTGCCCATACAAGCATCCCACCAGCCGAACGTCAGGCTAATCAAAACAACATAAAGCCGACTGAATCCCAACCAGCTGCAGCCAGGCTTGTCATGCCTCTACCATTATTATTGTTGCTTCAATTTATAAAATTAGCCTCTGCTAATGGCCCTGGTTGCAGAAGCTTTTCCTTCAACTTCTCTGCAGCTCCTATGTCCAGGGACCATCCTGCATGTGACAGCTCTGCAATCCCACCCTAGTGTCTTCTGCAGCTCCACCCTGGGACCTGGGGTTCTGAAGGCAGTGGGTTCCCATCATACCTCCTGCCACTGGGGTCTGCTCTTTGAGCTGCAAATGAAGTCAAGAACCTTCCCAGAAACAGAAAGGCTTTTGAGCTCATCAGATGGGTCAAAAATAAAACATAATATATGCTGCTGTGTGAGCTCACTGTGACAGCATTGATCCCTTTACTAAAATTTCTGTGCCTTTTGTAACCATTGTCTCCAGTTGGGGTGGCAGAGGGGTTTTATCCATTTCTCATAGCCTTGCAGGAATTGGCAGTGGCTGTTATGGGACCCTCCACCTGACTCATGAGCATTTCTCAGGCAGAGTCATCCCAGTGGGCTGCTCATGGATTCTCCCACTACTAGAAAAAAACATGGTGTTGCTTGATACTGTCTGTTGACTTTTGCTGGATTAAGTGGACCTGTGGAGTTCAGAGGTGATGCCATGACTCTTCGTCTCACTGTAAGAAACTGACAGCACAATTTAGGGTTTTGAGTGCAGAGACCAATGCTGTGCATGCTTCAAAACTCGTGCCAGCTTTTTGAAATGTGTCAATTAGTTCACAGAGGAAAAAGGGGTAAAAAGTGAAAAGTAAGGCATGCTGAAATGGGAACCCGGTGATACACAAAGCACCTAAACCAGGATCTGTGACTGTCTCTCCCTCAGGCAGGGCTGCTCAGAGCATTGTGTGGTCTGTCTGTTAGTCTTTCAGTGTGGGAAAGAAGATGCTGGTCCTGCTTTTAGGACCACCATACCCTGCAGTCCTTGTTCCTGCTTTTGTCAGAGGGGAGAGTAGTGTGAATGTGAGAAATCACACCCTTTTGGTGAATCCAGGATGGGAGGTGCTACTTCCTCATGCTATCTCTGCCACTATGGCTAGGTGGTGAGGTCCTGCTGCTTTAGCTCTGCTGTGTACATGGTGTCACACTTGCCCATTCAGTCTGCATAGGCTGGGCTAGAGGGCAATCCAGAGGGACCTGGACAGGCTTAGGAAGTAGGCCTGTGTGAAACTGATGGAGTTCAACAAGGTCAAGTGCAAGGTCCATCAGCTGAGTTGGGGTAATCCCAAGCACAAATACAGGCTGAGTGGAGAATGGATTGTGAGCAGTCCTGGGGAGAAGGACTTGGGGGTGTTGGTGAGGGAGAAGCTCAGCATGATCCAGCAAAGTATGATTGCAGATCAGAAAGCCAGTCTGGGCTACATCCAAAGCAGCGTGGCCAGCAGGGCGAGGGAGGAGATTCTGCCCTTCTGCTCTGCTCTGCTGACACCCCACCTGGAGTGCTGCATCCAGCTCTGGGGTTCCCAATGTAAGAATGACATGGACCTGTTTGAGCAGATCCTAAGGTGGCTGGAAGATTATCTGAGGGCTGGAGAACCTTTCCAATGGAGACAGGATGACAGAGCCTGTACAGGCTGGAGAAGAGAATGCTCTTGGTAGAGACCTTACAGCACTTCCCAGTACAAGAAGAGAGACTGTAGGAAAGCTGGAGAGGGGCTTTTAACAAGGGCATGTAGTGAGAGGTCAAAAGGGAATGGTTTTAAACTAAAAGAGGGTAGATAGATGTTAGGAAGAAATTTTTTTCTGCGAGAGTGGTAAGGCACAGATACATGTTGCCCCGGGAAGTTGTCAGTGTCCATCCCTGGAACTGTTCAACATCAGGTTGGATAGGGCCAACCCAAACCATTTTATGATTCTTAGAGGGAAGGAGAAATATATGTAATAGAAATAGAAGTTAATGTCTAGCACAGCTGCTGGCACATGTTGCAGCATTTTCCCTCTCTTCCATATCTCTCCATAATTCTTTCCCACCCATTTCCCACTGCCAAAATCCTAACTGGTGTTGTGTACAGACCTCAGCTATTACCCCACAAAGGTGACATGAAATTATACCTAATGCTTCCTTGTCCCCAAAGGCTTAGGCATTAAATGTCACTGAAGGAAAGCTCTTTGTACTGCCTTTATGCCCCCTGTATAATCCAGTATGGCTCCAGCATGTGAGGCTATTCTGATCAAGGGTTTGGTCTTGTCACTTGTATAACCAGTATAAGAAGTGAGATCCTGTTCTAAAGAATAATTTGCTCCCCCTGCAGTTTGGTCTTATTCTGGTTTTACACTTCAGTAATGGTGCTTCCTCAGTGTTAACTCTACGTGCAAGGTTAATTGGTGTATATAAAGCAAGCATGAGGATCATTCACTTAGAAGTGCACATGGGAACTTGTAATTTCCCTAAAGGTTTGGCCAGGTTTCATCTATATGCTCCTGGTTTGCAACTGATTTTTATTTCAGACACATGCTTCAGAACTCTCTGGATGCTGCCTAGAAACCTGGTTTTAATGAAAACAATCATCTATACATCTCATTCTGGAGAGATCTGCTGGAAATTTTTTCTCCTCTTCCTACTATTTTTAAAAAATCTTTACAAATATTCTTTATTGCTGTTTTTCAAATTTGTAATTATAATGTGAATGGATCTTTTGTGAAACTTTTCCTTTTTCCCTCTCCTTTTTCTTTCTTGGGTGGTATTAGCAGTGCGTGGTGCTGGCCCTGCTAGCATGTCCCTGAAGGTGCTCTATCCCTGCAGTATCCCATGGCTCCACTGAGGTTAGTGATGGGCTTTACCTCAAGCAGCTCTTTAGGAGAAGGCTTAAATTTTGGTAGATAGGACAGGACCTCAAAACTGCTTTTGTGAACTGTCTGAGACACTTCTGAAGGTACGCCCTCATCTGTGGCCGCACCCGGACTTATTCAAGTCACCATGTAATAAAACTGCTACTAAAAATCCCACTCTCATTGATGGACTTGGATTGCTCTTTCATTTGTAGGTCTGGGTCCAGAGATGTGAATTGTCTCTTCCCTTCCACTGGTCCTGAGGTAGGGTTGGAACTATGCTGTCCTCTTCTTGTCTGCTCTAGGTGATGTGGAGAGCAAGACTCACTCTTACCTTTTTGCTGATTGTGCAGTCTGCTGTCCTCAACAGCAGTCTCAGCCCCTGTTGCCTGTAGCAAGCTCTCTAGAGACTGAAGATCAGCAGGGGTTTTCTCTACAGGACAGGAGATGGTACGTCCCATTGTCCGTGGATTCAGTTAGTTGCTGAACTTCAAATCTGTATCCCAAAAATATGCTTCAATATACTTAGCTTATTTTTGTTCTTCCTCTGATCTTTTAAAAATACCTGTTCTTTAGCTATATGTAGCAGAGCATAGTCTCCATAGTCAGATCAGACAAACTGTGGAGAAAGTTTGCTCTTGGGTTATTTATAGAGCTCTAAGTAGCACTGTCCCCTTGCCCTTTTTGTACAAAGCTAGGGCCTTTTGGGCTGAAAACATTGCCTTATCCTCTTGGTGTGCAGATTGGCCATTCAGAATCCCTTTTTTAGCGAAGTTTGCGTCCCAAGAGGAAAAACTGTATTTGCAGCTACAAATTTCTCTATTTCCTGTGCCTGATTGAGGTAGTGTAATAAATGCATGCAGAGTTCAGGAGGCTTTTGATAAATCTTGTAGGAATTGCACATATTCTCCATCAATATCAATAGACTTCTGCTACATGATCTCCTCTGAGCCACAGAGCTGCTAGGATTGTCAAACAATCTAGGTCTGTAATCTTTTGGGTTGTGAATTCAATGTGAGTAGTCAATATACAATACCTTTATAAAACATGGCTACAGGAGCTTTTATCATTCATCCAAATGATGTATTTTCACTAAAGCTTAGTGCTAACATAGATGTCGTATAATTGATTAAAACGAATAGGTTTTTTCATTAAAGTATTCACAAACTATGAATAGTCTACAGTTTTCCCATGGGTCTTGCCAGATGGCTGAAATTTGAAATATTTCCTTCTTGTCTGCTAGTCTTCTCTTTTTTTCTCAATTTCTACAGCATGCATCCTTAATACTTACCATTAACAATCTTCTAGGCCCTTAAAATAGCAAAGATCAATGGACATAGGATGACATCAATTTTTGTGTCAAATTAAAAGACCTTAGGTGCACTGAACTTCATTCTGTCATTCACACTATATTTTATTCAAAGAAAAATGTCAACATTTTCATTTACATGAGAAGGCCACCAATATATGGGAGAAAAAGCCTTGCAGGGAAATCTGGTTGCTCCAAACCCTTTATTAAAAATAGTTTAGTGATCTGTTGTGAAAGGAAGTGTAGGCTCATTGCATACGCAAGGTTGATGCATCCTTTTCCCAAGCACTGGCTCAACAGTGATATCACATATGGTTAGAAGTGTCATGCACCATGGACTGACATAGTTTTACCAGAAAATTTAAAATGAATGTTAAATACAATCAGCAGGTAAAGCAAACAAGCCTGTTGGACAAAAAATAGCTTCCTAAAACTTTTATCCAGACACAATTAAATCTTCTTAGACAAGAGAGTGCAGAGCTCACAAAAACAACTGGTATCTGCCCTAGGAACTGGAGGAGTCATCAACACTCTTGGCAATTGCAGAACATAACTACTTGCATATCAACAGCATTCTGCAGAATAAATAGATCACATTAATTCTTGGTGTGACTCCAGCTGAGATCAGTGATGTTATACCACTGATGAATATGAACAAATTGTGTTAATAATTACTGACTAAGTAGCAGAATAGTGAAAATTGCTTTCCACAGCAGGAAAATCCAGTCAGTGGAACATGGCTGAGAATTGTTGCTGAAGGAGCTGGTATTTGTGGAAAGGTGGAAAGAATGAAGACAAGAGAAAGAGCAAAAAAAATTACTTGTTTTGCATTGAGAGAATGGTGTTCACGCATGTTCCATTTCTTCTAGGGTGTTCTGTAGAGTAAGAATAAAGAAAAGGCACCCAGAGACCCTTTTAAAATGGATTTCTATTCCTGACTGCCAGCCATAAGCTTTCCCTTCTTCAAAACCTGGTACTGTAGGCAGTGCATCTGGAGAAGCATGTGTGTGTCAGAAATACATGGGATCATTTTTCCCTAATACATGTTCAGAGCTAAGACCACTGTTTATACTACTCTTTGGTGTCTGTAGTGCTGGGGCTCTCTGAGAGCCCTAGGACCTCTTTGGGCAATTACTTCTTGCAGAGATTAATTAGTTCAGCCTCTTGGGTACATGGATTTACAGCATGGTGGTCCATGGCAGGCTGTCAGGTAACCTTCCCCTGACCCTTAGCTTTCCACAACGTATTTCCTGCATACAGCATCCTCCAGGTGATCTGTATTTCTCCTTATTATATCCTCCACCTTCTCCCTGTGGAGATAGCCCACTATTGGGAAATTAGGATAAAATTCCCTGCAGCATCAAGAGGCTTCTTGAGAGGAAATGAAAGCAAAAATTGGCTTCTTTTTTAGTGAGATGTGAAGTCAGGCATTATCTACAGTACTGAAAACAGGTAAATAAAATGTAAATTGTAATTTTTATCTAAGCTTAGATCATAAATACCTTCCCACTTCCTAATACTTTTCTCAGAGACACCTTAGAGGTCTCCCAGCTCCTGCAGCCAGGGTCCAGACTTGCCTGCCATGGTGCTCCTTTTTTGCCTTCAGAACAGTCCTGGAAAGCTGTCACCAGCGATGGAGAAGAGCCTCCTCCAGCTCCTCCTTTCCTCCCCCCTTGGCCTTCACCTACTGCTGAAGCTCACCCAAGGAGTGTGTGACTCCTCTGTGCAGCCATCATCTCCATGATTATCATTCAGAGGGCTTTCTGGTTTTTTCTGCACCACTCATCTGGTCCCTGTTTCCTCCCAGGAAGTTTCCATGTGCAGCTCCAGCTGCTCCTCCCTGCCCAGACCAGGCATCTGTTGAAGCTGACGAGTGCTGGGAATGTCTGTGCCCCTGGGAAGCCCACACATGTCACCTCAATGGCACGAGTGGTGGGCTGCACACAAGGGTGTATCTGATCTGTCTGCATCTCTACTCCATCTATGCATTCTAAAAGAATTTTCTGTCACAGAAACTTGCAGGATTTAAAGCTGAGTAAACGTGATCTTTCAGAGAGATTTTCTGTTGTTGCATTTTGTGTTCTTAGACGTGGTCACATTATGTTTAAATCAAGTTGGCACAGATGAGGGAACTAAGCAATTATTCATCATTCTGCCAGCAGTGGCTTTCCTTAATACACACAAACTGCTTCTTTGTAGAAGATTAAAGCACATTGTTTCTGATTAGGAAACCCTTTCCTATTCACTGAAAGTCATTGCCAAATCTTGAAATAGTTGTATTTGTAGAGACTTGGAATGTCTAATTTCAGTACAATAAGCAGATCCATACTTCTCACCAGCATGCCTAAAACAACATGCTTTATTTTAGGGAGTGTAGCAAAAGTCAACAGCTTTAGAAAGTTAAATTGCTCCTTTGCTGAAAGCCTTCTGTTGCAGAGACATGGCAATAGCTCACAAGTTAGATAATGAATTACATATTGCTTTTTGATAGTGCCTTTAGCAAATTTTATAGAAAATCATCAGATTTACAGTGGGTCAGTACAAAACTGTGACCAGAATTCCTATGTTCTCTCCCTGGGTCAGTTTCCTTCTCTTACTTTACCTAACTTTTATTTTGTATCTGTAAATATACAAGTTTCTTTGTAAAAGTTTTGTAGACATAACTATCTAACTTTTATATTGTATTTGGACTTTCAAGGTTAAACATAGCAGAGAGACATTAGGGAGTATGAAGGGAATCCCATTATATCTGGATTCTCATTGGCTTTCAGGGGCTGTGTTGCTTTAAGACCAATTTGAAACCACTAGAAAACTCAGTAATTTTCATGAAGTTTTGGTCTGGACTGTACTTTTATTGACTGGGTAAAGGTAGCATGCAGCAAAAGGGAGTTTTATTAAGAGAAGAGAATGCACAAAAATATTATTAACTAATTCACACAACTTAGGTCCCCAAAATTGGACTAGATCTCTTAAAAGGGCAAGCTTTCTCCAAAATGTAGATACATTTTTGTTCTAACAATGCTTGAAATGCTGTGAGATAAATTTTACTCATGGTATTTTGGTTGTTCTACATCTAGCAGCAACCAAAACAGAAGTGCAGAGACAGGAAAACTGATTGCTCAGATGAATTCAGTGGCATGTGGAAAATACAATGCACTAGAGCTGCTCTGCAGAACAAGAAAGGAGCACAGAAGCAAAAAGGATTAGAAAGAAAAAGATTTTTGTGTAAGAAAGCCCTGCCTAGCAGACCAACTTTAGTCCTTTTATTATCCCACCACACAGGTAGCAAACTCCAGCCTAATGGGGACTGGCATGCTTGAGGGCACAAAAACTGCTACCCTGCAGTCCACATAAATTGTCTTAACTTGTGTAAAAGTCATACAGAAGAGCTTGAAAATGGCATCGTACTGCTTGGTCAGGAGTCATTGGTCAAGCATGGTGGATTCTCTGGACGGTAATCCCCGTGTTCTGAGGGAATGCGTTGACAAATGGCAAAGGCTCCAGCATTTCCAGTTCAACTTTTTCTGCCTGGTGCTAGGAAAAATACAAGGATACATACAGAGCATTGCCTGCAATTTCCTGGACCAGCTTGAGAAGTGGGCCCATGGGAGTCTCAAGCAATTTAATGGGACCAAATGCAAGGTGCTGCACCTGGGTTGGGTCAGTAGCTGGTATCAACATAGGCTAGGGATGAACAGATCTAGAGCAGCCCTTGCCAAGAAGGACTTGGGGGTGCTGGTGAGTGAAAAGTTGGACATGACCCAGCCATTGGCACTTACAGCCCAGAGAGGCAAACATATCCTGGGCTGCATCCAGAGCAGTGTGGGCAGCAGGGCCAGGGAGGGGATTCTGCCCCTCTGCTCTGCTCTGGTGAGACCCCACCTGCAGTGCTGCATCAGCTCTGGGGCCCCATGATGAGGAGGGACATCGACCTGGCGGAGTGAGCCCAGAGGAAGACCACCAAGATAAAGGGATGGAACACATCTCCTGTGAGGAAATGCTGAGAGAGTTGAGTTTGTACAGCCTGGAAAAGAAAAGCTGACATAATTGTGGCCTTCCAGTACCTGAAAAGAATCAACAAGGCAAATGGAGAGAGACTCTTCACAAGGGCATGTAGTGACAGGAGAAGTGAAAATGGTTTCAAAATGAAAGAAAGTAGGTTTAGATTAAGTATTAGGAAAAAGTTAGAAAGAATTCTTTACTGCGAGGGTGGTGAGGCACTTGAACAGGTTGCCCAGAGATGTTGCAGATGCCCCATCCCTAGAAGTGTTTAAAGCCAGGTTAGATGGAGCTTTGATCAACTGATCTAGTGGAAGATATCCCAGCCCCTAGCAGAGGGCTGGAACTAGATGATCTTTAAGGTCCCTGGTCATTCCATGATCCTATGAATCTATGATACAATGAATACTTAAGTTGTAAGAAAAGTAAACTGTTTTCAGGCTCTACTTGTCTAGGGGTAGCACAGTTTCATACTTGTTATTGGGGCTCCTAGGTGTTGCCTAGGATATATTTTTCCTTAATTACTCCCACAGTTATTTCTCTTGAAATCCTTCAGCTGTGACATCCGTGTTCCTGGGGAATATAATGAACCAGAAGTCCTGTATAGAAGTATTTCTTTCTGTCTTGGTAAAAAAATTGTGCTGGTTTCCTTCTCCTCCCTGCAAGTCTAGTTCAAACACTTTGTTTTAGTAAATTCTTATTAGTTTACACTTCAGAAAGATCTCAGTACTTAAACAGATGTGTGTACCAGCAGACTTATTTTGTAGACTCATGGGGGCTCTCTTCCTATTATGTACATGAATAATAGTTGGTCCTGGCCGTTGATTAATAGTCCAATATTTCTACTATTACACTAGTTAAAAACTGTTCCTTGAGCAGCACATTATTCTTAGGTTGCACATATTAAAAGTAGGTACAAAAATTAAAGCAGAGTTACATGTTTCTGCTAGGGCCTTCCATAGTCCTGCATTAGCATGCATTATGTGAAGCACAGGAGGGATCTCTTTCTTGTTGCTTGCATCAGCTTTATCTAAGCTCCCCAATAGCTCCACTAGGGTAGTATTTGACAGCTCACCTGCCTGTGTGTGTGATCAGAGAAGGGTGGAGAATATGTAGTCTGTGTACACAGATAAATGGCAACAGCCAAATTTATAAAAAAGGAGATGTAGGAAAAGAAGATTTAAGGAAGTCTCC